>LPNX010622397.1:0-103984 GCA_001517045.1 Pseudotsuga menziesii
ATACTGGTATCAACACTTTTCTATTTGGGGGGTGTTTTTGGTGTTTTTTTTGCAAAAATCATCATTTTTATGGGTAGAGTTCTCATTCATAGTATATAGTTCGCGTTTCATAGTATAAGTGGTTTATTCTTTAATGAAGAATACAAAGGCTTCAAAGCTGATCTCAACAAGTGAGAATCAGGCTCACAAAAACCACTAGACTCAGAACATACAAACTCAAGCAAATCACAAAAATTTTCAAAGAAGAAAATAATTATAAAAATTTGCAAAAACCTTTTTATAGGTGGTCTAAAGGCCTACCTCGGCGCACTAAAGAGTGTTGTAGCTCGGATTGGTGCACTTGGTCTCCTGCAGTAAGGCACCATCGACGCTCTACCTGATATACATAAAGGTGTTGTCGACGCTCTATGTCAAGAGGAAAAAGGTGTCATCGAGAGATCGGTGCTCTGTGAGCCAAAGGTAAGTGTGTCGATGGATCAGTAGATTGAAAAACTAAGCATCTGCAAGAGAAACCAAAAAATGAACTAAGTTGGATTGCAAAGAGTGAACACCACTCCCAAAACAGAGGAAATAATTGGAAGAGTAAGATAGTTTTCTTACTTTATCGATTGAAATGACTAAAGGAAGAGAAAATGAACTTCATAGAAATATGTTACCAAAGCTTGTAGATCTAACTAGATCTAACCCAGGTCTGACCGGATTAGACTCTCTCCCCAGCGGAGTCTCCGATTTTGTTATCAGGAACTATGCAATCGATGCGAACACCATTTGTTCCTCTACCCTATAAATCACAAGTGTAGAAAAAAAGAGCACAACAGTATATCCTTTCCTTAAGCAATCAATTTGAACAACATAGAATAAACCATATTTCATACCTAAGTCTCTTTGTCCTTGTTTCAAAATCCGTTGCAATGTTCAATACCTGCAAGATAGATCAAAAGACAAAACACAAGGTCATAGTATCATGATAAATCAATTACCTATATCAGTGATCAAGGAATCTGATAATATTTAACTAAAAATTAACAACACATCAAATATAGGAAAGGGGAACACTTTTGTATTAAATAATGAGAGAGTAAAGTTAAAACCAAGCCTTGATGTTGATCTCTTCAACCTCTATAAGAAATATACAATCCTTCACAACTATGAGGATATCTTCACATACAAGCCAACTCTATCTTGCCTCTAACTCAGAATTCAATCCAACAGCATAAGGGTACTTTATTTTGGCCTCCTTCACTCACATCATGAAGGCTTCATTTATAGGCCCAAAACACATGATATTGACTTGGGGAATGGATAGGAGGTGATCCCAACAGGTGAGGAAGGTGAATGCCACTTTTTCCAAGCAAATAGGAACTGACTCCATGGAGGCTTCCGCAAGGAAGATTACAGAACCTTATTTTTTCCTCTTTTGGGTCTATCAGCGCATTTAGAAGAAGGGATAAAGGTGTCGACCTAATTTGTTTTGAAAGAAAAGATAAACTAGGGCTTATTTCTCCACTGTGGAAAGCACCGTCAGCGCTCTATGCAAACAGGAGAAAAGCACCACCCTTCCAAAATATGGAAAGAAGATAACCAAGGTGTCTCGGTTCAGGATCTCTGAAAGGCTAAGAGGAAATGTGAAAGTTCCAGGTGCAACAGTCGGTGTCATGCAGATGGGAACACCAAAGATAACTGCCCCAGTTTCCAAAATTATTTGATCTCAAGAGCATCGAACCCATTAAGTTTTGGCAGTGTACCATGGTGTCGCATATGTCAAGTCTATGGGCACCGATACGAAGAGTGCAGCTAAACGCAGAAGATAGTATCAAAATCAACCAACCTATATTGTTCCTTTTGTAGATCGATGGGACATGAAGACAAATTATTTCGTGCATATGATCTAATGTAGGAAAGAACATATGATTCATACCTCATAAAGGGAAAATATTATCACACTGTACAGCAATCGTAGCTGCACCCTCAGATGGTAAACTCTCAACCTCAACTACAGTATACACCACCGTCGTAGATGGAATTTATACCATCACAGCTGCAGCCACATTTTGCACTGTAGCCACAATTTGCGTCGCAGCTGTAGTACAATCATATGGTGATGCCTCAGCCACAACCGCAGTATGGTCAAGATGCACAGTATCTTCAGCAGTAGCCAAATCCCCTGCTGCAATAGATGGCTCAATCGTAGTATCAGCAACAGGGAGGATTTCACAGAGCATTTCGAGGAAGAGGAGGAGGATTTGGAAGAGGATGAGTATGAGGTCGCAGATCAGTCCAGTGTTATAATTGTGGGGTATTTGGGCACTACCAGAGGGACTGTCCAAAATTGCATTGCTTGTGTAGCTATTAAGTGCTTGTGTAGCTATTAAATGGTGATCAATCATACTATTGAAAACTGCCCACAGCTAATCTCGAGATGGAAAGCCAAGAATTTTCCTTAGTTGCAGAACTAGAATCAGGTATAGACTTAGAATCAACTACAAAACTAGAACCAGTTACAGACCTAGAATCAATTTCCAATCCAGAATCGAACTGTGAATCAACCTATGAACCCTCCATTAAACCAAAATCCACCGCTCACTCAAAATCCACCAATAAACCAGAATCAAGGGCCGACGGTTGCGACAATCTCAACAGAGCCCAGAACAATGGATGTTGATGGTGTTGTTGTCACCCATGCAGGAGCCACAACAAGAGAGGATGGGACTTTCCCACATATTTGAATGGCTAGACAAAATAAGGCATTGTTTGATATCACAATTGAAAAGGAGACATTGTTTGCAGCCCGAGATGCAATCGAAATAAATCTTGGTAAGTCACCTGTCTATGAAATTCCTTCCACTTTTGATTCTTCGCTAGAGGCAGGACCATCATGACAGCATGGTACCTTGCAGCACTTCTTTGAGAATTTCTTATTTCTAGAAAGAGACATAGATGCTTTAGCCAAGATTGAAAATTTATTGCACCACTCGGGTAAGGAACGAAAGGATTCTATGGTGAACTTTTACACAAGAAAAAGACAAGAAAGGAGATGCGTATGAATATTCAGATTGGAGACTGTGAAGTCGGCTCAGTCATTTTGGATCTGGGATCTAATGTGAACCTCTTAAATAAGCAAACCTCGCAGAATATGGGGAGGCTGACATTGGGTTGGTCCCTGGTGCAATTGCAATTGGCTAATCAAGCTAAAGTGCAACCAATAGAATGAGTATCCAACTTGGTTGTGGATGTGGAAGGTATGAAAACTTATGCCGACTTTGATGTGATTGAAGTTATTAATGGTGAAGGATCCTATACAACATTGCTAGGGTTTGGATGGGCCAATGATGGCATGGCAGTCATTAACTTCAAGAAGTAGATGATGAATTTTGAGAACCAAGATATTAGGCTCACGTGCCTATGGATCCCAATGAAGGTAGGTGATACATTGAACTAGTAAAGGATGAAGTTGTTAGCGGGTGGGCTCATGCCTACAACATCTCTTAATATTATATCCACCCCATTGCTGACGAAGAACTAGTTTGGCGCAATGCTAGTTCTGTGTCTTGTGATTTTGAGGATGCGCTAGAAAATTGGCAAAACCGCATGCATGAGGTGTCATTTAGGAAGTGTGGGTTGATCACACAGTCGCTATGCCATGTTGTGACTAAGATTATAGAATTACAAGATTATGAAGGGCTGCCTAAACTTTCTGCATTCTTAATGGAATTTAAAGAAAAGGTCTCGGAACCGCAACAATTGTTGGCTATGGAGGAAGCACTGAAGGCTAATCTAGTACGCTGGTGGGAAACCCATAAAAAGACAATTATTGGATGGGAATAATGTCGAATATTGATGACAGTTCACTTTGGAAACACAGAGGTGTACCACGCTGCGAAGTATGATGGATGGAATGACCCTAGAGGCCATTTGATGGAATACCAAGCATTGTGGGCATCACGACCAAAGGATGAATGGGTCCATGCCTTTATATACACCCTAGATGAGATGCCAAGATATCATTACGTATCACCAGAGCTACATAGGGAAATAACCACTTGGGAGGAGATGATGTTTTGCTTTGTGTAGAATTTTAGTTTTGCACACCCTAATCCTGATGTCAACAATGCACTTTAGATCATTCAAGACGTGGTTCTAAAAGTTGTACCAGTCGCAGATCCTATGGATCCACATGCACATTGCCACTTGCAGTCGATAATGGAATGCTATAACATATCTAGTGAACCTGAAGATGATGATGAGCTATAGATTATTAATATTCCAGAGACCGAAGGAAGTAGGGATGTTGCAGCACCAGATGTACTGACTGATCCCATGACTCGGCCGTTGAAGATCAGAAAGGTTAACATTGGGACGGAAGAGAAACCAAAGTTTGCAAGTGTTGGGGACTATTAGGATGAGGAGACCATGGAAAAAATCATAGACCTACTACATGAGTTTCAAGACCTATTTCCAACAAAATTTTCTAAAATGAAAGGGATACTGGGTGATCTAGGAGAAATGAAGATTCCGTCAATGCCAGATGTGAAACCAGTAAGACAGAGGCCTTATCACCTGAATCCATGATACAAAGAAAGATTCAAGGCTGAAATTAACTAGATTTTGGACACTAGAATCATTGAGACAATGGAAGAATCATAAGGGATCAATCCCATGGTGGTCGAACATAAGAAAACGGGTGAAGTTTGGATCTTTGTTGACTTAAGAAAACTGAATGATGCCTATATGCATGACCCGTTCCTAACACCATTCACAGATGAAGTACTCGAAGGAGTAGGCAGTCAAGAGATGTACTCGTTTACAAATTTATTTTTTGGTTATCCCCAGATCTGAATCGCCAAGGAGGATCAACATAAAACAACATTTGTCATCAAGTGGGGCTGCTTCCAATACACGATGATTCCTTTTGGGCTAAAGAACGCGCCTACAATATTTTCTCGATTTGTTGTCACGGAATTTAAATATTTCATTTAGAAGTTCCTACAGGTGTATATGGATGATTGGACAGTGTATGATCTTACTAAGGATCATTTGTCCAACTTTAGAATGATCCTGGAAAGGTATCGACAGCATCACATCGCATTGAAATCATTGTGTTGGACATCAACAAGATATTGACCCAGACATTAGTACACATGCAGCGGGTCGCCAAACAGGAGTTGGTTGATAGAAAAAAGGAGCTCAGCGACCAGTACTTGCAGTCGTAAACTAATGAAGAGGAAATGAAGAAAGAAGTCTAGGAATTACGACAGATACAGGAGCAGCTAACAGCAGAAAAAGTGCAGGAGATAACAGCATTGAAGACAACGCCAAAAGAGCTAGAGACAAAGGCAGCAGCAAAAATAACAGAGCTAAAAGAAAGCTACAGACCACCTTGTAGGTCAGAAGGTGCATCTCTTCACTAGTCAAGGGCAGGTAGAAGAGGCCAATACAAATTCCTACCAGTACATACATGAAATCACAGCAGAGTTGGATGCAGTCACCAAGGCCAAGCGACTTGGGGAAGTCATTGCGGAGCTCTAGTTGGACAACAGCCTATTGAAATCTATGGTTTACCCTGACACACCACCAGATCAGGTTGTGGAATGAAATACTTCCATTCAGGAAATTGCAACACAGTTTGACAAATTGGAGTAGGATGCAAACAAGATCATGGAGGCAAAGACAGAATTTTGGGGTAGTGTCACTCACGATGACCAGCTAGAGAAACTTACTACGCAGTTGCAGGAAGCCAACAATCAGTTGGAAACACTGAAGAAAACACTAAGGACAATGCCACCACTTGTTTCAATCACACAGCCCGCATAGCTAAAGGAGCTACAACAACAAGTGAGAAATGTGGAGGAGCGATAGCAAAAACACAGTGACCAGCTCGACAAGTTCCATGAAATTGGATCCCAACTATCAGTAAAAGCAGTCGCTATGCTGCAGGATGTGCAAGACGATAAGAAGGAATTCAATATGAAGATGGTGAAGCACCCATTGAAATAGGGTTTCCTTATGTGTCATGATGTTGCTGTGAAATTCAAACTGCAGGTCGCTGAAATTTCTCAACAATACAAGGACTTCAAGATCAAAATTAACTAGTACTCCATGTCCATCTGACGTGGCCCAAGGAAGAGCCATAATACTGTGTTGGGGGGATTTTAGCAAGGGGTTGGGGTAAGTTTTGGAGCATCATGGATGTTGTGCAAGCTCAGAAGACATCGCGCAAGATGAAGATGGCGCAATAGGAGGAAGATAGACTAAGTTTGATTATTATATGTCACATTTTGTACTTTTTGACCATTTTTTGTGGATATTGGTCATTAGTCAGTTAAATTAGTTAGGAGTTAGTTAGAAGTGGACAATGAATGTAAAGGTGCAAGCCTATATATAGAACAAGAACTATGAATGAATATGTCAATAGATGAATTTTGTAGAGATCAAGTTGATGATTAACATATGAGGTATCAGTCTGGAGATGAATTGTTATCTATTTTGATATTTGGATGATTGGGCAGAAGCAATATGATAAGACAAATGTTGAATTGAATCGTTGTTATCTTCTGTTATCTTTTTCTGTCTTTCTGTTCCTACAAATTCGATGAAGAATACTAAGTGAATCTGAAATATGGATCTATGATGCGATGTTTATTGTTTATGAATGTTGCCATCTTTTTAGATTTGTTTTTGCTCTGATAGATATGTTATAGTTAAGAATGAATGATGCGTAATGGTGAATGGTTGTTTTAAAGAAGTTGATATTTTCTGGTCGTTAATCTGATGAATCATCGATTCTCTAATCCTCTTCTATACTGTGGAAACTTGGTACCGTCAACCCTCCCTTGAGAATCTCAGGTGAGACTTCATCCACTCTGTGGGTGTTGTTGGATAGGGTAAAACCTATCTGGGCCGATGCTCAGGGAGATCACGACGATTCGAGTGTCGACAGAGTGGGACGCTTGTTGACTGGGTTTTTTTGGTTGAGGTTTGAGCCAACAAATTCGAAATGGGAGGTAAAAACATTCTATCTACACCTTTTGTTAATGATGTATTGTACAAAGTTTCATATTTGGAAGATGAGGAACAAGATCAGCATGATCTTGATATTGAAATTGAACCTCAAGAGGATCTAGATCAAGATCTAGCTCCTATTCCAAATGAGAATCCTAAATGGGCCCAAAAGCTCATTGATGCAGTTGGGAATGTTGTTGGGGATCTAGATGACAGAAGAAGAATGAACATGTTGATCTCTCTCATTCAGTTACACTTCCTTTAGTGAGGTGCAACAAGATTCCTGAGAGATGCTACTTGATGGTATGGACTAATCCATAATTCGACCAACTAAAGAACAAATTGGAGCAAGTAACTATTCCTCTAGAAAGAAGAGAAAAAGTAAATATTCCTCCTCATATCTATCATCATATTGGAAGAAGATGGAGGGGTTCACATGCATAGTCATGGGATGTTGGTGCACAAAAGAACCAATATTTTGCATTACTGCTCCACATTGTTGTAGATTGCAACAATATTTTCACAAGTTTTTGCTCAAAGAGAAAAAAATTCTTTTAAGTATGGAATCTTGTTTCCTAATTACCTGCTTATCTTGAGGGGAGGGTTTCCCATGACGTTTTCCCCATTTTCCTTATTTTATTAAGCAATATTTTTTTCATTTAGATTGTATGGGTGACTTTTGGCCTGGTTTCCAGGGCCCAAGTTGTCCAAAGTTAGGATTAAGGGGGGGTGTTAGGATTAATTTATCCTCCTTTGTCCAATATAGTCTATTTGGTCATACTTCCTAACTTAGTAAGTTATTGTCATTGTACTAGAGTATGGGGGACACACCTAGAGTTTATCTGCCACTTACTGCATGTGCATACATTATTTTATGTGCCTCCAAGACCAATCCCTACATTATAAGATCCCACTCTGAGTGCCACCAGAAGCATCATTCGGGTGGTTGTGTTAAGTAAGCAGTTATTATGATTTATCCTACAGTTACATTCAGTTAGGTCACTATCAGTTAGCATAGCACCAGTTTTTCATGCAAGCAGGGAAAGTGCAGCCTTTTGTCCACCTACCTCATCAATTAATTGATTGTAGACTTATTTAGACATCCAAAGTTAGACTAGTGAGATCCAGCAGTGATTTAGACACACTGAGTTAGCAGATCAGTTGGTTTTAGTTGGTAGATTCAAACCCTATACACGGTATTCGAATTATATTTATTATAACACCATTGTATTACTAATTAATGAATGAAGATTAATTTTGTGATTATCTGAGCAATTCTTGTCCAATTTATCTAAAATTTGTGGCATGAATTCTTTTCCCAGTGTATATTTATCTCAAATATTCCACTGCATAATTCCTTTCCAATAGCTCTCAGCTTGGCCTATAGATCTATGGTTTTCAAATTTAACATATTTTTCTTACACTAGGGTTTCTTAGTTTAGTCCTAAAATCAATTAGTTACTCTACTCTCCTATTATATTCTTTTAGTAGTGTGTGTTATTGGGTGGTATTCTATCCATGCCCTCATATTTCACATGGAAACATGAATTCACTTGTTTATTGCATTTTTACAACTCCAAATGGGAATTGTATCAAATTAAATATTTTCTCCTACAACTAAAGGCTCCCTTTTTCCTTTAATTTTCAAAACCTATTCCCACCATAGGGGTATTGTATCTTTATTCTCCATGATAGTGAAGTTTATCCTCCTTCATCTATAAATTTTTACCAATATTCTCTTTGAGGTATCCTCCTCCCTTGGCCTCTAAATTTTTGCAATGAAATCCATCTAAGTTAGCACCATTGACATGTTAGGTTATGTGTCTTAGGATGACATTCCCTATCAGCTTCATCAATTAACATGAATTCACAATGTCAAACCTAACTTCCTTGAATGTTTTATCCATTTCCAAGGTCGTTATTAGTGGCTCCATAGACCATTCTATAGTGTTTATCCCCATGCACCTATAGAATAATAATGGGAATGATCCCCTCATGCCTCGAACCAAGACTAGGGTTCTCACTCTCCTCCCAGGTACTTCTTCCTATCATGAAATCCTATCTTTCTACCCTCCATGGATGATTCTAAATATAGATGGGCCTCCTTTCCTCCCATTTCCCAAGTGGTCCCATGAGTGACTAAGAGTCCCATTCTTTGATTCCTCCCCCTATTACTTCCATGTCCTTCAACCCCTTGAATACCAATACTTATATAGTGGTTACCCACACAACCATAAATATCAATCCACACAAGCCAACTATATATAATATAAATGTCCTCACCCAACCTGGGATAGGATCCATACACCAATCAAGTTTCCAAAAATAATTCCCAAATGTAGGAGAAGTTTTCATGGAAATCATGACACATCCTAGTAACCACGTACACATCCCAATACGCGTGTCACAACAAGTGCACATATGAATAATCCCTCTAGGATAAGTATACATTCCAACATTATCCCAACCACAAGGACATGTATACACTTCCAATGGCTTCATATCCCCCACACAAGTATTCTTCCCAACTATGACATCTTCTTGGCCTTACTTCCCTCAACAATCTAGACGACTACTCATGGAAATAATATCATACCCTTTTACTATTACATTTTAAGGGGGTTTGAACCTAAGAATTAATGTCAACACTAACCTTCCTTTCTTCAACTTAGGCCCATTTTCTCAGCCACGTTTGGAGAGTGGTGGTGGGTTGCCCCTTCCTAACAATATTGTGCCCCCTTTTGGAGGATACTCTACTAGTCCAAACCTGTTTCCTAGAGATACAAGAAGGTGCACAACAATAAGGCCTTGTTTTTAGTTATATGTTTAGACAACCCTTTTCCCCCCATATTTAATAAACATGGCTCCCTACAAATTTACCCAAACTTCCCAAGTTCATGGGAATTGTGGGACAAGATACTTGGTTCCATTTGTAGTCATTTTCCTTGGGTTTCTCCAAATTCATGGTAAATAACAACATATCAATCAATATTTTTCCATGCTCCCTAATAGGAGACACCCTTCACCAATTTCGTCATCTCCTTGAAAGGCTAGTCTATGATATTTTCCTATTAGCATACCAATTCATCCATCACTTTGACATGCATAAATTGAATGAATTTCATATGTTCACCCTCATGGTCCCCAAGCAAGAATACGATGAATCAAAATTAATATATCGATGACATAAGGCTCTACATAACTGCACATCAAATATACTATTTATATATTCATGCAAATCCTAAACCAAAAAATAATGGCCAAAGTGTTTGTCAAATATCATAAATCAATATAGTGTTCCATTGGTGTTGACACAATCTCATCAAAAAGGTTTCACTCTTAGTCGACACCCAAAATGCAGCAATCTTCTTGAGCACCAGCCCAGACAGGTTTTACCCCACCCAGCAACGCATGTAAAGAAGATGAAGTCTCACCCAATATGTTCGAGGGAGAATTGCCGGAACCAAGTTTCTACAGTATGAAGGAGGATTGTGTATCTACTATCAACTCAGTGCAACATTACTTAATAGTTTCAATCATTCAGCTTATGCATTCACCAATTCATATCATCATTCAGTGTATCAAATCAACATACTTAGATCACAGTAGATACATTGAATCATAAATAGATATACTAAGATGACATCATTTATGACATAGAAGCATCACATCATTCACAAATATACATCGCAATTGCATTCAAATCACAAGAAAACAAGAAAACAGAAAGATAGAAAAAGACACAATGTTTCTATCCAATCTCTATCATGTCATATTAAGCTTCATAGCAAAACATAGATTCCCCAAAATAGTTCATCGGTTGACAAACACAGATCAAAGGATCTCAGTTCATACAAGGATCATAGATGCGCCATAGATATTCCCCAAACAACTCTCTCAACAATCACAATCCTAGATCTACTTATAGGCTTGCACCTTTACATTGGTATTCCACTTAATTCAAATTCCTAACTACTTGCACCAAAATCTACAAAATGATGACCACAATGCACATAATGCAGTCCAAATCTACCAAATATGACCAAAATACATAAAATATAGTTGAATTTCCTTGAGCATCATCTTCCACCTTACGCAACATCTTTGACTTTGTGTAGCATCCGTAATGCTGCGTAGATAACTTACCCCAAAACTGCTTGCCAACAGGCCCCCAACACAATCTTGTGGCTCGCCCTCAAGCCACATCAGCTGGAAATGGTGCATCAACTAATATTTACCTTGAAGTATTCATCTTGTTGGATAATTTCCTTCACATGTTCTTTGATCATCTCACTAATCTTGTGGCTTTTTGTCACTTCTCGCTCCAATGGGTGCTCGACGATCTTTGCAGTGACATCCCTTCTAGCATTTGAACATCCTACAACACTGAAACTACCTTCACAGAGAATTTCGCACCAACATCTTGGAATTAATCTAATTTTGTTTTACACCTCTGTTGACACTCCACAGCCTTTGCAACTTGTTGCTGCAAGTTCTTCAGTTATGTCACCTTTGTGATCTATATCACTAGGGGAATCACTTTAAGTGATGTCCTCATTGTGACCAACTTCCCCTCAGCCTCCTGCAACTGTGTGGTCAGTTTCTCTAATTGCACGTCTTGGACTACACTACCCCAAAATTGTGTAGTTGCATCAATGCCTTTCTTTGCTTCTTGCTCCATTTCCTCCAGCTGCTTTGTGAATTCCTTAATGTTTCTCTTCCTTTCTGCAACTTCCTCCAGTGGTATGCCTGCATCCACTATTGCATGTAGATCATCCATTTCACGCTTCAACTGTGCATTTATGCCCCCAATATGCTCTATTTTTCGTCAGTGTCCATGTCCTTAGTATTTTCTGGCACTTGTTGATAAGCAACTGAAACTTCCTTCTCTAAGCACACTCTGTTGTCCCAGATTTGCACTTTCTCCACTGTTAATCGATCTTACTCCTTTTTAAGTGCCTCAATCTCCTTTACTTTCTCCTATGTCATTCACTCTTGTTCCTTCTTTAGTGCCTCAATTATGTTTTGTGCTTCAGCTTCTTTCTCCTACAACCTCAAAAGGTGGTCGCCAATTCTTTGTTCTCTATCCACCAACTCCTGATTGGAAACCCTTTTCAACTGCACCAATGTCTAAGTTGACAGCGCATTGATGTCTACTGAAAGATCCAGCAATTGTTGAAGTGAGGCGTTGAGGTCCTCAATGTTGGTCTCGATCGCATGCGGTGGAACTTGCACATTCCTAATCCGAGTCCCAGTGTTGATCAAACCAACCCACTGCAAATTGGTTACCTCTGGTACCCTATTTACTACTGCATCAATTAATGAATCAAGGTGAGAATTTACCTCACCAAATCCATCGATCATCTACTTCTTCATATTTTCTCCTGCCACATCAATTGTTGTTGTAATGGCCCTAATAATATGGATCGAATGCTCCTTAGTCACCATTGTTGCACTGTTGGTCACACCTTGGTCATGTTTCTTCTTCGTTCTTGATTCTTCAAAAAACTGCTTTGGATCTGAGTCTCTAGGGGTATGTGTCGATGCTCCATCTAAGTCATGGTCACTCAGTGGGTCTAGTAGAGGATCCACCAGTGCATCAGTTGGTGCTCCTGTCGATACTTCCTCAATGTTGACAGGTTTGCACCACTCCATGGGCCAATTAGCAACAATAGCTTTCAGTTCCATGTTAGAGAGATTATACAGTATGGGTAGCCACTGTTTATTTGTATCACGCCATGCCTACACATGAATGGCGTGCATCCCAATCGCAAACCGGACAATGCATTGGAATTTCATCACTACATCCTTCGACAATCTCGGAACCTTCATAGTTGTAGCCTACAACACCTCCTAATATATCCATAACTAAATTGCACAGTATTTAATTCGCTCAGTTTCCTTCACATACCATAGGTTCTAGTAGCGTGTTCCCTTGCAAACCTTCACTGCATCCACATCCATCCCTTGATAATCTTTCGACTCTATCCCAGCCACCAACGCAATCAAAATAAGCAACCAACTATAGGAAAATGGTCGTTTCCCCTCCTGGAATTCTAGTGCATCATCTGTCAACTAGTTCATTAAGAATAGCGACCAGTTCATCTGCACCCCTTGTGCACATTTCTCCGCACATGCGATGACCCCTGAATTACATGGATTGGGTCAGTTCATTATAAGTATCTTGTTATCCAGAATTCTCAGTACGATGCAGACAACTTGATCATTGATGTTGTCAACATGATACACCCACCTATCACACGACAAGTTATATCATTTATTCATATTTGTGGCCAACTTTTTGTCGTTTTCTTTCCCCTTAAAATACTATGATGGGTCGGGCCCCTCCTTGGGAATCCTTGTAATCTCTGAAATGAGTGAAACAGTGACTGCAATTGGTCGATCCAGTAAAAAAATCCCACCATGGAAGCACTCCAAGATCTTCTTTGTGTTAAATTTTCATATGCTTAGCTAAGACATCAATATTTCATTTCATTTTCATAACAAAATCATATAAACAGGATCACTGAAAGATAGACAAGCACAACCATACAAAAGGAACACAAAGATTTATCCTGGGAAAACCCTAAAGGGAAAAACCCAGCAAAAGCTTCCTCAATATAGATGTCCCAAAAATATAAAAGATAAAACCAACAAGGAGATCAAAACCTGATCCTCCTCCTTCTCCAGCTACTTCTCTTCTCCACTAATGCACTACACAACTGAGAGTGTGTGTCAAATGAGGAGCACTACACCTCTATTTATATTCATCCATTCACTTAAGTTGACTCATCTGTCATGTAGGCTTGAGTTAATCATGTAGGATCGAGTTACACATGTAGGCTCAAGTAACCACACTGGGATGCTAATGACCCACCTTTACAATTAGAGGGGACTGCCTCATGACTCTTATTAGTTCTTCTGATTAGAAGAATCGGGGTACAAAGTAATACAAGTGGTTCTCTTGGTAGGACCATCAGGGACCACAAAGAAATACATATAGAATATTCTTTGAAGTTACAATATTTCAACACTCCCCCTTAACGAGAAGGGTATTCTATAACAAAATCAACAACAACAATAATAGGAGAGAGATAGAGGACAACATCAACATCATCAGGGTGATACATCTATAAATCATTGGAAGCTTTTCAACATCATGTAGTCTTCATCTTCAATCTTTAGTCTTCAGCATTGACTACTTCGATCAGCAACATCTTCAGCATCTTGACTCTTCAATCAGCAGCAACATCTTCAGCACTTTGACCTTTCAATCAGCAACATCTTCAGCACTTTGACCTTTCGATCAGCAACATCATCTTCAAAACTTTGACCTTTCGATTAGCAACATCATCTTCAACACTTTGACCTTTCGATCAGCAACATCTTCTTTAGCACTTTGACCTTTAGATCAGCAACATCATCTTCAGCACTTTGACCTTTCGATTAACAACATCATCTTCAGCACTTTGACCTTTCGATCAGCAACATCATCTTCAACACTTTGACCTTTCGATCAACAACATCTTCTTCAGCACTTTGGCCTTTCGATCAGCAACAACATCATCATCATACTCTAATATTTCGATCATAAACATCATCAAAACATCAACATCATCATCATCAAAAATATCAGCATCAAAATATCATCATCATCATACTCTGATCTTTCAATCAGAATCATCATTATCATTAGCCTCTGATCTTTCGATCAGAAACATCATCAATCGAACATCAATTCATCATCATATTCTGATCTTTTGATCAATACGTCATCATAATCATACTTTGATAATACGGCATCATCATCATCAGGATCTCATCATCATCACATTATGGTCTTTTGATCAGAAAGCATCATCATCAGCAGCAACATCATAATCATAAGCAACTTCTGATCTTCTGATCAGAAAACATCATCATCATCAACAGTAGCCCACAGTACAAAAGACAAAGAAGTCTTTGGATTTCTTTTGGACTCAAAATCCAAGGATGATGCAATCCTATCACATTCTCGACAACCGAGGTCACCGGATCCATTCTAAACTGAGGTTCAAGGATGATGAAATCCTGCCACATTCTCGATGACCGAAGTTACGCCGGATCCGTTTTGAACCAAAGTTCAAGGATGATACAATCCTGCCACATTCTCGATGATCGAAGTTACACTGGATCCATTTTGAACTGAAGTTCAAGGATGATACAATCCTGCCATATTCTCGATGACCGAAGTTACACCAGATCCGTTCTGAACTGAAGTTCAAGGATGATACAATCCTGCCACATTCTCGATGACCGAAGTTACACCGGATTCATTCTGAACTGAAGTTCAAGGATGATACAATCTTGCCACATTCTCGATGACTAAAGTTACACCGGATCCGTTCTGAACTGAAGTTCAAGAATGATACAATCCTACCACATTCTCGATGACCGAAGTCACCGGATCACTTCTGGACATATGTCCCAGGATGATACAATCCCTCTTCATTCTCGAAGACGGAGGTCTCTGGATCACTTTAGGGCAAGTGCCCAGGGATGATACAATCCCACTTCATTCTCGAAGACCGAGGTCTCTGGATCACTTTAGGGAAAGTTCCCAGGGATGATACAATCCCACTGCAACATCATTACTCCCCCTTTCGGGGAAGACCCTTTTGAACCACACCAATCTTGTCTCGAAAGTATTTGAACTTCACTAAGGACAAAGGTTTCGTCAACACATCAGCAACCTGTTCATCAGTACTCACATACTAGATCTTTATGGCTCCTTTCTGCATCATGTCTCGAATGTAGAAATACCTAATTTCTATGTGCTTTGATCTGTCATGGAACACAGGGTTCTTTGTCATCTTTATACAACTTTGGTTGTCACATAGAATTACGGTAGTGTCCAACTCTAGATTAAATAATCCTAACAGCAACTTCCAAATCCATATGGCTTCACAACTAGCAGAGCAAGCTACTATATATTCTGCTTCGGCAGTGCTTAGAGCAACACTAGATTGCTTTCTGCTAAACCATGAAATCATAGCAGATCCCAGACTATAACAACCGCCTGATGTGATTTTTCTGTCTGAGATACTTCCAGCCCAACATGCATCTATATATCCATATAATCTGTACTCATGGCTATTATCATAGTATATCCCAAAGTCTATAGTCCCTTTCAAATATCTCATCACATGTTTGGCGGCTACCAAGTGAACCCATCTAGGTTGAACTAGATATTGACTTAAAGTGTTCACAGCAAAACAAATGTCTGGTCTGGTATTTTTTAAGTACATCAATGACCCAACGATCTATCTGTAGAGAGTCACATCCACTAACTATGATGAGTCATCAGTTAAAAACTTTAGGTTGGAATCCATGGGGGTGGCCAAGGCTTTGCATTCCAACACATTGAATCTTTTCAATATCTCTACTGCATACTTTCCCTGGTTGAGAAATATTCCTTCTGAACTTTTCCATACTTCCAGACCTAGGAAATAGTGCATTAACCCAAGGTCTTTCATCTCAAATTCTTCTGCTAGTTTCTTCTTGCTTTCCTTAATCTATTTCTCATTCCCTGTCAAGAATAAATCATCCACATATAGTAACAGGATGACAGGCTCATCTTTTACAACCTTTAGGTAAAGGTTAGGATCAGCTTTACTTTTGGTAAATCCCATGCTCGACAAGAAACCATCTATTCGTTCATACCAAGCTCGAGGAGCTTGTTTAAGACCATATAATGCCTTCTTCAACTTGCATACGTGTGTATGTCTATCTTCAACTTCAAATCCTTGAGGTTGTTCTAAGTATACTTCTTCTTCGATCACTCCATTTAGGAAAGTTGTTTTCACATCCATCTGGTGTAAATCCCACTTCATCATGGATGCAAGTGCCATGATAGTTCTAATCGAAGTATACCGTGCTACTGGGGAAAATGTCTCTTCATAATCAATTCCTTCTTTCTGAGAGAAACCTCTGGCTACAAATCTTGCTTTATATTTCTCGATACTTCCGTCAGCTACATGCTTTACTTTGTATATCCATTTGGAGGATACTATACTCTTTACTTCTGGTCTGGGAACTATATCCCATACATCATTCTTAATTATTGATTGATATTCTTCAGTCATTGCTTCTACCCATTCTTTCTTCTGGACCGCTTCTTCAAAGTTTGTAGGTTCTTGATCTACAAGATCACACATCAAGGCTACATAGTTGGAGAAGGTCTTAGGTTTCTTTCTTTCCCTTGTGGAGCCTTCAGGGGCTCCATACCTTTCTGCTTCTCGTATAATTTCTCTTGTCCAAGCAGGCTTTCTCTTTCTTGTTATTTCCATTATGGGAGGTTCTTGAGGTTCTGCTATGTCATGTTCTTCAGGAGCTTCATATTCAGGGAGACATGTAGATTCTTTATTTCTAGGAGATGTCTCTTCTTCATACACTTATTCATGTTGGCATTTCCTAGATCTCTTGAGGGCTGCCTCTTCATCAAATGTCACATCTCGACTGATCTCCATGTGATGGAATCTAGGAATGTATATTCTGAATGCTTTGGATACCTCACAGTATCCAACAAATATCCCCTTCTTTCCGGATGGATCTAATTTGGTTCTTTTCTCTTTTGGTATATGAATGTATATTGGACAACCAAATATCTTGAGGTGACTTACCTCAGGCTTCTTTCCTATGAATACCTCTTCTAGAGTCTTGAACCCAAGAGCACTGTGGGATATTCTATTATGTACATACATAGTTGTTCTTACCGCTTCTGCCCATAGATGCATTAGAAGATCTTGATCTTAAATCATTGTCTTTATTGCCTCCATGATGGTTCTGTTCTTTCTTTCCGCAACCCCATTTTGTTGAGGATTGTAGGGAGTGGTTAGTTCCCTTTTGATTCCGGAGTCTTTGCAAAAGTCTTCAAACTCTTTTGAGGTATACTCTCCACCATTGTCCGATCGGAGTGTCTTTATTTTCTTATATGAGATATTCTCTATCAAGGCTTTGAACTCCTTGAATTTTTCAAACACTTCACCCTTTGCTTTCAAGAAGTATATCCAAGTCTTTCTTGAAAAGTCATCAATAAATGTGATATAATATTCAAAGCCACTTAAATATGTAGAAGACATTGGACCACATACATCTGAATGAATCAATTCCAACGTACCTTTTGTCTTTGTTTCACTTTTTGGAATTGGATTCTTGATGTTCTTTCCCTTTACACATCCTTTGCAAATTCCTTCATGCTTGATCTTCATGTCTGGTAATCCCGTCACTACTTTGTTCACATGAGGTAGAGCATTGTAATTGATATGGGGAAGCCTTCTATGCCATAGTTCACTAGGGTCAGTGGATTCATGCACTAGGGCTGTTTCTGAGTGCCCCTTTAGTTTGTACAATCCTCCTTCTTCTTCACCAATAATGATTGCATATTCAATATTCTTTCCTTTGGGCCACATGACTACTTGGCCATCTATGAAAGCAACTCGGAAACCTTTCTTATCTAAAGTTGAGATAGAAATTAAATTATTCTTTAGACCAGGTACATATAATACATCCTTCCTTTTTAGGGGATTACCTGAATCAAGTTTGTAGCTTGCTTCACCAACACCTTTGATCGGATATTGATAGTCATCTCCTAAGGATACCTTCTGAGGAGAGCTCTTTTCTTCAAGTTTGGACAGAGTTTTCTTTTGTCCCGTCGTGTGCTTTGAAGCACCACTATCAATAAGCCAGGTGACTTCTCTAGGAATTACAGATCTAGAGAGTGCAGAGAATAGCACATACTCTTCTGCATTTTCTTCTCTTGCTTGTTTTCTTGGGGGACCTTCTTCTTCTTCTTCTTCTTCTTCATCTTCATCTTCTGCTAGATGGGCATGGTGCCTTTTGTTGTTGTTGATCCTCTTTCTATATTCTTTCCTATTTATAGGACAATTTTGGGCAATGTGTCCTATCTTGTTACAATGAAAACATTCAAAATCAGAATAGTCTCTAAAGGAAGAATTTTCTCTTACCCTTGGGTTCTTCTGGGAGGATGAGACTCCTTGAAATTTCTTCTCTTGAAGTTTTATTGGCCTCTTCTTCTTTTAGTGTGAGTGGCTAGGGCTTGATCATCTGCTTTTAGTAAGAATTCCCTATTTGCCACTCTAGTCTCCTCTTGAATGCAATCTTCCCATACAATATCAAACTTCATGCTTTCTTTTCTAGCACACATCATCTGAATAAAGGACTCCCAGGGTCTAGTGAGACCATTAACAGCAGTCATGACCATTTCATCTTCATCAAGATTATCTCCAATAGCTTCTAGTTGCTCTTTCATCTGAGAAACCCTTGAAAATTAGTCTTGGATAGATTCTCCATGACTCATCTTGATGCTCTTCAGTTGAGCTCTTAGATTCATCTTCCTGTTGATGTTTCTTCCCTCAAATATTCTGGAAAGGGCATTATACATTTATTTTGGAGTCTTCTTGGATGTCACTTGAGGAATCAAGTGATCCTTAATGGAGTCAGCAATAATTCTTTGTGCCCTAATCATATCCTTTCTATGCTTCTCCTTGGCTTCAGCTTCTTCAGGTTCTAACACTTCTTCTTTGACATACTTATCAAGATCATTCTCTTGGAGAATGAGACCAATCCTATATTTCCATGCTCGGAAATTCTCTGTGCCTTCTAGCTTGTCTTCAAGCTTAGTGCTTGAAGTCATCTTGCTAGAGAATTACAAAAAATTGAAATTTTGTGGAATGAGAAACTGACCTTACCAGGAGATGTGCTTGAATGAGGTGAGTTGACTGATGTACTTGGATTCTAAAAATCTCAATTCTTCACCTTTCAAATCAGACGATTCAGCTTCTGTAGAAATGCCTGTCACTGTTTCTGTGATATATCCACAATCGCTGCCCCTCTGTGTCTTAAATTTCGTACTGAGGTAACCTCGTATGTACCTGATCCAACACCATAGGTTTCATCAAAATTGGTTTCACCAATTTGTATTTATGATCCTTTTCCCAAGGTGACCTGTTACAGGACTGTTCAGAACAGCGAAGTTGTATGGCCTACCACGTGTCACTGTGTCATCTTCTGGTTCTGAACTTCAGACCATAGAAATTAAACTCCATGATTTTTCTAGAACATCTTCAGAAATTCCATTTGGATCTCTGTATCCTAAGCTACAGCAATTCTGCGCATGTGTCCTGTTTAGGGATGAATTCTAGAAGAGGATGGAACCCTAACTTGGAGAGATCATATCTCATGGAATATAGAGAATATGAGGCTTAATTTTTGATACATTGTACATCAGGATTTTATATTTGGCCTCTGCAATTTTCAGCTCCTGATACTTCTCCTATCTTAGGATATAGCGAATGTACCAAAACTTAGCAGTTTTAGTATTTAGGGATTTTCTAGCTCGGGGTCAAACTAGGGTTTGACTTTCTCGGAGTTTCACCCAACCAAATTTCTTGATCCAGGTCTCTAAACTTCGATTTTGATGAGGAGAACAATCCTATGCCAGGAACACTCAAAAATTCCTCTTCTGTAGAAATCCCTAATTTTCCGTACCAAAACTGAAAATGCTCAGAATCAAATTTCGCTTTGACAGAAAGATGCGCCCTTCAATGGAGAGTCAGTCTAGCCTTGTTTTGCTGATCGATTGTGGATAGAAACCCAAAAATTAAAAATCCCTATCTTCTGTAGCTGCACAATGTCTTATTTTAGGGTGGCTCTGATACCATGTTAAATTTTCATATGCTTAGCTAAGACATCAGTATTTCATTTCATTTTCATAACAAAAGCATATAAACAGGATCACTGAAAGATAGACAAGCACAACCATACAAAAGGAACACAAAAATTTATCCTGGGAAAACCCTAAAGGGAAAAACCTAGAAAAAGATTCCTCAATATAGATGTCCAAAAAGATAAAAGATAAAACCAGCAAGGTGATCAGAGCCTGATCCTCCTCCTTCTCCAGCTACTTCTCTTCTCCACTAATGCGCTACACAAGTGAGATTGTGTGTCAAATTAGGAGCACTACACCTCTATTTATATTCATCTGTTCACTTAAGTTAACTCATCTGTCATGTAGGCTCGAGTTAATCATGTAGGCTCGATTTACACATACAGGCTCAAGTAACCACACTGGGGTGCTAATGACCCACCTTTACAATTAGAGGGGACTGCCTCATGACTCTAATTAGTTATTCCGATTAGAAGCATTGGGGTACAAATTAATACAATTGGTTCTCCCGGTAGGACCATCAGGGACCACAAAGAAATACATATAGAATATTCTTCAAAGTTACAATATTTCAACACTTTGCACATGCATTCGCTTCTGTCAACCACCTAAAGTGTGGCATGTTGATAAGGCCCAACAACCCTAATATCTCAAAACCACGCTCCCAATCTTGTGGAATGCGTGCTACTGGGCCACCTCCAACCGTAGTCATGAGTACATATGGAGTTGTCATGATCTCTATCAACGCGAACATATCATGATCGTTATAATTCATTTGCGTAATCAAGGGCACGATCTCCATGGTGCATACCATGCCCTACAGTATCATTAACATCCTAACTGGTTACCTTTGATTCTTCGTGATATTCCTGGGCTTTGCATCGAGTCAACATGGAGTCACATAGCCAAGGATGGCCACCATGGACACCCCTGTTTGGACTGAGGATTTCTCAGCCATGGACGTTGATAGTCCCATCTGTACAAGTGCCTTCTCCTTTTCCCACGCAAAATTTCTAGCCTACTGCTTCTTCTGAGCAGAGGATGTGGGTCGTTGTGCACCCTTCTTCTTCTTTAGAATCGATGATGAACCCATCGACATGATTGCAACTTCTTCTTCGATGGTTACCCCAATAACTGGTGATTTCATCTCACTTGAAATCTATACTGTAATCGGATCACTCGACATGCCACACAATTGCCCCAAGTACTCAATGGTAACTTCAACCTTACGCTTCTCAACAAACTCAACTATGCAGCACAACTCACTGTACTAACTCTTCAACTCTGCCAACAACTCAAGATTTCACAATGGTGAATTTTGACTGCGTCCGGCCTGTTCTTATAGCGTCGAGTCGATATCCCAATCATGATGACCAAATCATTATGGTCCACTTTAATCATTTCGACCAAATCATACATTAATCACCTAAATCCATCGTCGATCCTTCTAATCTAATGGTCTGATCTGCCATTAAGGCACGTCTCGTCAAAAAAGAATTGTCGTCTAACTACTTAATTGTTGTATTTATTTCTGATTTGACTATGCCGTGGCCCTACACACGTCATGGAATGACTCCCTAACCGTGATATTGACTCTTCTACTTGCATAGCCACTTCATCCAAGTGCTCCATCCTGTGCTTATTATCACATCATGTGCTTCAAAGAATGTGTCTCTCTCACCGTCGACATCGAACTACCCTTCTTCTTTCCAACCAACCATATTTGTGGAAATGGGCTATTATCCCCTATCGTTGCACCTCCATGAGTAATGGTAGCAACATCAGCATCCTCTATCCTGGGTTCTATTGAGATCGTCGCAACTGTCAGCCCTTGGTTTTGGTTTGGTGGTGGATTCACTGGTTGATTCACATTCTTATTTGCATTCTGCTTTTGATTTTGAATTTGGTTCTAGTTCTAGTGTTGCAACTAGTTCTAGTTCCAGTTCTACAACTGCAGAATGTTTCCTTCCTTCCACTTCACGATCAACTGCTGACAATTCTCAACACTGTGGTCAACAGTGATACAATAAGTACAATGCTCTTGTAATTGTGATCAACCTCTCTTATAATATCCCATCACTCCAAAATTATACCATTGCACCGGTCCATGACCTCGTCCTCCTACTCGACCAAAACCTCCACCTCGTCCACCTCAGAATCCTCTATGAAATCCTCCTTGTTGTTGATACTCTGGTTGATTGAATTGTTGTTACAGGGGATTCAGCTGCTGCTAGACATACTGTTGTGGCTTAGTATATTGTGGCTGATGTGTAACCATATGCATTTGATTGTATTGCAGTTGTGGCACAAACTGTGGTTGCGGTTGTGGTACAAACTGCATCTGCGGTTGTGGCTGTGGTACAAACTGCATCTGCGGTTGAGGTGCAAACTGCAATTGAGGTGGTGGTTGTACCACCTGTGGTTGATGCTGCAGTTTTTGCACTGTTCGATGGTTTTATCCCTTCACATAGTACATGTCCATTGTAACTCTATCCTAGAGTAAATCATATGCGTGACAATCCTTATCTTCATGCCAAACATACCAACAAAATGATCACTATAAATTCGTCGGCTTCGTGACCATCTTCTGAATATATCCACAATCTTCATGTCGATGCCCATAAACTTGGTAGATATGACACCATGGCATGCCACCATAACTTAATGGGTTCGACGCTCCTGACAGTAGGTAGTTTCAAAAATCTAGGCATTGATCCTTATGATGCCCCCCTCTACGCGACATGGAGTACACAAAAATTCCTCGTGATGCTCTTTTCCCTTCTTGATATTTTGAAACTGGAGTGTCAGATTCACCAGTTGTGTTTGAATCTGGTTCATACCGACTACATTCTCACCAACAGGTGAAGCTTCCAACTTCATCGCAATCTCTAGAGCCTCGCTCTATGTTGCAATCTTTTGTTGCATCAATGGTAGTCTAATATGAGGTACTAAGACTGCGATGAACCATTCCTTATGCTGAACATCACTCATCTCAAAGCTGACTCTTGCCATCAGTGTCTTAAATCGCTGATTGAATTCCCAGACAGTTTCATTTGGATATTTCTTAATCTCCTTCACTTTTGTGATATATTACCCCTCAGATTTTAGTTTTCTGAATTCTTCAATTAATCCTTTTCTAATTTCTCCCAGATTCTTCGTTGGGCTCCCCGTAGGAACTTTTACAAACTTCATGAACCAATCAATGCACTACCTTGAAGGCATGTCACCGATTGGCCCTTCTTGACATCATCATCTGGATTTTTTTTTACAGTCCACACTGCTTCACACAAGAACTAGTATTGCTTGGGATCCTTAGTCCCATTCCCACAAAACAGGGTAAATTCACATCATCGCTCGCAATCTTGGGCCTTCTTCTTACAGTCATCGATCCGCTACTATTAGAGTGTTGTTGACACATCGCACAATTTGGTGTCGAACTCATTTTTCTTCCTTAGTGTGGCACAGTGCATGGAAGTGTGGGTATGTTGTTGCTCTGGGTCAAGCGTATCCTAGTTGTCTCCTTTGTCGCTGTAGGGTCACTTCATATCGTTTGGTCTTCCTTCACGGTCTCGTGTCTTAGTTGCAGTAAGACTCTCTCCTATCCTCTATTTCTTCTCTTGTCAAAATATTTCTCCTCCTCACATAAGACCACTTCCTTCCTTGGCTTCCCTCACAGTCCTGTCGTAACTTCCATCCATCTACCCCATATCATTCCATCCAACCCTCATCTCTGTGATAACCGCAGCCTTTGCACACCAGAGTTCTACTCGGAAAATTTCATCTTCAATATGCCTTTTTCACATATGAGCATCTTAATAGACAATTGCAAAGATAACAAAAACCTACCTCTCAATCCGTTGAAGAAATTCCTTTTTGTGTCGCTCTAAGATTTAACAGTGTCGACCACGAACTCAGTCATGTATCCCTCCAAGAAGATGTTAATCCAAACTTCAATATCCCTTGATGCTTTTTTTCTACCTCCTGCAGCTGTTGGATCAGTTCTCGAGTCCATCTAGTTGCTTCACCTCCTTGGAAATTTGTCTTTCGATAGGTCAATCATGCCAACCACTCATACAAGATTATCAGAAACTCATAGAAAAAGTACTTGTGTAGATCATAATATAGTTTCCTCTTCAACCACTTTTGCGTTGTTACTCCAGGATTCTGATTTTCCTTCTCAACAAATTCCCGTGCCTTCTAGTCAAACCAGTCTTGAATTTCTGGTCTCATTAGATGCCACAACATCTCCTCCTTGCCTTCCTCACTAAGGTCATGGAAACAGAACCATTTGTTGACACAAACTTGTCGACATGGGTCTACTCTCTGTCGACACCCAAAGCGCAATGATCTCCCTGAGCACCGACCCAGATAGGTTTCACCCCATCCAATAACACATGTAGAGGAGATGAAGTCTCGTCGGAGATGTTCAAGGGAGAACTGGCGCGGAACCAATTTTCTGCAGTATGAAGGAGGACTGCACATCTACTGTCAACTCAGTGCAACATTACTTAATAGTTTCAATCATTTAGTTTGGGCATTCACCAATTCATATCATCATTAAGTGGATCAGATCAACATACTTAGATCGTAGCAGATACATTGAAGCATAAACATATCTACTAAGATAACATCATTTATAACAGAGAAGCATTGCATCATTCACATATATACATCGCAATTGCATTCAGATCACAGAAAATAGGAAAACAGAAACATAGAAAAAGACACAATGTTTTAGTCCAATCTCCGTCATGTCATATTAACCTTCGTAGGAAAACATAGATTCTCCAAAACCATTCATCAATTCACATACACATATCAAAGGATCTCAATTCATACAAGGATCATAGAGGCACCAAAGATGTTCCCCCAAAAACTCTCTCAACAATCACAATCCTATATCTACTTATAGGCTTGCGCCTTTACATTCGTGGTCCACTTAAGTCAACTTCCTAACTACTTGGACCAAAATCTACAAAAATATGACCACAATCCACATAATGTGGTTCAAATCTACCAAATACGACCAAAATACATAAAATATAGTTAAGCCAACTTGCGCGCCATCTTCCACCTTGCGCAACATATTTGACTTTGCGCAACATCTGTGATGATGTGTAGCTAACTTACCACAAAACTTCCTCCCAACAATTGGAATCCTCATCTACATCGAGAATACCTTCCAAAGCTATTGTGGGAGAATGAAAACAAAACAGGTTAAAAGGATAAATCCTGATTCTCTACAATACAACATGTGATGAGGTGATAGAGGCACCCTTGACAAAATAGAGACTCAAACTGTCCTACATATTGAAGAAAAAGAGAAACATGTACCCTTTACCTCAACCACCATGTTGAGGCCTCAACTAACCTAGAGTATTTAGACTTGTGGACCCCCCCCCCTTTAATTTTAAATTTAGGTATTCATTGCATGTTATTTCATGGATCACATTTCATCCTTGATTGGGGGTTTCTTTAATCCTAATATTTGCAAGGTTCTATGGATGATATTTAATGACTTTTTGTCAGTTTCTCATGCATCCTACCTTTTGGGTCTATTGTTGCCTCGACATTCAAATTTTTCTTACTCAACATTTATTGAAGACTTATATAAGCTTAAAGGTTAATAGATTTCAAAGGTTTTGATTGAATCTTATTGTTCATACTCTATACTACATGATTGATTTTGTAAATTGTCTTTGATAATTCATTAAGAAATATGAAACACTTAAAGGATTTCAACTTTTGAATGGGGCCAATGGTTCATGAGAACATAAAAAGAATTTTAAATTAAGCAACTTACAATTCATCCCAATGGTTTAATGGTTTATTTTGAACATTATCTTCAAACATAAATCAAACTTTCCTAATGGTTCATTCAACAAGTTCTAACTTTTCAACACTTTGTCTTTGATTTCTATTTACAGTTCATCATGAAACTTCTAAAGAAGCATATATGCATCTTTGGATTTCACTTAAAGGTTCATCGAGAGAACCTCAAATTCCATCTTCTTTATTCAAGTTTTCCCATAGTTCATCAGGGGGTTTTAGATTTAATTTTTTTGGAATCTAACACTTGTTCATCCATTAATGTTCAAATATCTATCATGAACATCTTTCAAAGGATTTCAATGGTTCATTGAAAATTGTTGATTTTCAAATGTGATCTATTTAAATTTCTTATTATGTTTTTGCATCATCAATTTCTTCTTATGGTTCTACATCAAGAAGTTTTTAAAGAAGTATTAGTACATTTTTTGAAGTTCTCGGCAACTCCTTGAAAGATTTGTGGATATTTGTTTTTAAGGACTCCAATGCAGACCATTTCTAAGAGTCATTTAAACCTCTCTCCAGCATGTCTAATAGTTCATCAAAAAGTAAATAGACATTCAATTCCCATGTCTTTTGGAATGTTATGATGGTTCATCAAAAGAGATTTGGTAAGTGCATCTTTTGAAGGTTCTTGATATATTATTAAACTAATCTTAAAGATATTATTTTCAAGGGTTCTCAATGGTTCATTCGTACACTCTTTAATATTCAAATGTAACATCTATTGAGACATCGCAATGGTTCATTGAGCCACATTGAATGTTAATGATGGGCATATTTTGAATACCATGGATAATTCATTTAGGGGTTCTAAAGTTTGAATATTGCATCTTTTATACCTTTCCAATGAAATAATTAGTTTTCCTTCCAAATTCAAACATTTGCATTTAATGTATGATCTGTACATGATCTTTTGAATTAATGTAGATTTAATGCACACACATCACTTTCAAATTAAGAAATCTTTCATCGACTTAAAATATTTGTATTCACATTATAATTGAATACATTGGTTGAAATCCAATATAGCTTATTAAACAATTACATATCATTCAAATGAGGCATTGTTAACCTTGGTTTAATATTGAACAAAGAACAGATACATGGTAGTTTAAATTTATGACCTACCAACATCTGACTGATATTTGAATGCATTCAACATTTTAGAACCTTTTTTTTAGCAAAAAAAACTATAATTATGACAGATAGACAGATAAATCCAAGACCTGCAGCTCTAGTCCATGAAAATAGTCCTAAAATTGAACAACAAGGACCACAACAAGAAATATAAGATACAACCCCACTAAAATTAGGGGGAAACCCAACCAAACATAGAAAGTTCATGGACACGCCGCTTACAACCAAAGGATAATGATGGAAAAGAACAAAAAAAAAACCATAGCAGATAACAACCTGCCTGATGAGTGAAGCATAACATACTTCCAAAATTCAAAACTAATTTCGAAGCTATCAAACCTCCTTTTCTCAAATCACTTGAGTTTTCATTGAATTCACCAAGTAGAATTCTTAATCGTTTATTTTTTCCATATGTTACCTGATATATCAATTTTTTTTCCAATTCAAAATGTATATCAGGCTAGAAGATAGTTATGTACAAAGCTTGCAAGCATTTATTTGAGTGAACATATTATCTCTTCCCTTTGTTGCATGGATCTAAGTTGTTGTCCCTACTCATTGAGATCATTTGGTTCAATTCAAATGTATTAGCTAACTAGCTTTGCAAATTCCTTAGTAATAGTTCCTTCTAGTGAGATTTAATGTCAACCAAATTTTGAACCTGCATAACATGTAGTTCATGTATACCTTAGCTTGAATATCAACTTGGATAAATCTATGATTTGTGAGGGTTGCATCTAGTAACTTTTATTTTCAAACCTAATAAAATTTTGAGAGAAAATCTCATTGAATCTTGGGTGAGAACCTTTTCAAAATTTGACTAGATTTTCCATAATCCTAGCCTAAATTCTACATTTGTAATGTTGAATATGTTACATAGAGCATCAATGCTACATTGAATTCAATTAATTTATTTTATTCAGAGTTGTAATACCCCCAACTTTAATTTGGAATGTAGTTAACCAAAATTATGCAAATGATGTAAATATGCTAGTATGGATTCCTAGTGTGGAGCTCAAGGCCAAGGCCGGACTAGTGAATGGCCAGGCATGTATGATGTAAATATTGTTAGTTGGAAAATATGGTTGGATTTTCATGCTAACTCGAAATATATGTAAATATTATGTGCACAAATAATAAAATGATCCAATATGGCTATGTAAAGAGAACTAGAGGAGCTATGATTCCACTAGAGGGGAAGAGGAAAGGGGATCTATGGGAGATTAAATATTTTGATTCCAAGTGTTAACCTTAGAAATCATCCAAAATTATATCGTCTGCCTTGCATAATCCAGTTATATCCTTGTTTTACTATTTTCCAATTATTGAATGCATGTATGAGATTGGTGGGAAAAGTCACATCATGCAGTTATTGAAGCATGGGTTTAATTGCGCTTTTATGGCAGTTATATCAGCTGCCAAAAGTTAGAATACAACTATCAAGATTCATTTGTTCTAATGTCAAAAGCAATGTTAGTTTTTGTTTCACCGTTTTCTCATATGCCTTGGAGTCAACCATCATTTCTCTCATTGTTGCATGCAGATATTCCCTATGCAAAGCTCTCCATTATTTTTCATGACCTTTAGCAACTATGTATAACCTAGAAATTTTAATTTGGAGACTAGAGTGCAAATTTGGAAGAGAGAAATGGTGGTTGTAGGTGAGCAGAGTGGATGGGAAAGCTAGGAATGTTAAAGAAATGTATCTTCAGAAGATATTCTATTGTACTTTTATTGTATTCCTCCATTCAGATATGTCCTTGATGTAATTGGTCATGTAAAATTCATGAGCTAAAACCTCTGTTGTAAGTCGTGGAAGTAGTACCCACAAAAGTAATATATAAAATGTATTTTGAGTCTTCCTAGGTAGGTTGGGCCTAATTAGAGAACTTGGATGACCTAGTCAGTTATATAAGTCACTCACCTCATGAATATAAATAGGTGACACGCCTCTCTCACTCACACACACTTTTCAGTCAATCATTGTGCAAGAGAGAGAGAGAGAGAGAGAGAGAGAGTATATTTTGGAAGAGGAGAAACTATTCTTATTCTTAGGGTTTTACATTGTAATTGGTTTAACTCTATATAGAGGAATTTTTTATGGGTTTTCTCCCCCATGATGGTTTCCAAGGATAAATCTCTATGTTCTTTTGTGTTGACGTGCTTGTCTTTCTTTCAGTGATCCTTTGCTTATGGTTATGATGTTATGATGCTAAATCTTATTAGATCCTGTATAACCATTAAAAATAAAACATGGTATCAGATCCACCTTGAAAGAAGTCTTTGTATAGCCGAAACATTGCTACAGTTGCAACTACTAGATATTAGGGTTTCATGACTGAAAAACCCTAGAAGGAAAAATCTAGTCATCCTGGAATTTTTGCTATAACTCAAGTTTGGAGAAGGATCAGGAGCTGAAATATTTACAGACCAAAGATGAAATATTACCGTACCTTGTGTGTGATTTTGGGACCCATATTATCTACATTGTAGGATATATGATTCCTCCAAATCAGGGTTCCAACCTCTCCCAGAATTCAACCTTAAACAGATGACCTAGGGATAATTTCTATATCTCGGGCTAGGAAGGTCCAAATGAAATTTATCAATATTTTTCCTATAGGGAATGGAATTTACTTTATGTGGTCCTATTTCAAACCCCTAAGGTGAAATAGTGTCATGTGGAATCTCGTACAAGTTCGTTATGTTAAACAATCCTCAAACAAGTCATCTTGGGAAACTTCACATAAGTTACACTTGGTGAATCCAATTCTTCTCTAACCTCTGGATTTGGGAAGAAGATAGAGAAGGATATATCATGATGAAGTTTCATACCTTAAGGAGCAGTGTTATCTGATAAATCTACTCAATCGGAATCAAGCTAGATCTCCCTAGTCCAAGTCGATCTAGAACAAATCAAATATAGAATACATTCTATTTTCCTAGATCAATCAGAAATGCAAAGAAATAGATAGATCACTTACCTCATATTTGCAGATCCTCTTCTCTCTTTGTTGATCCAAGCTCCAGAATCTTTAGATCTATAGTTACAAAACCCTGTAAAGCATGTGGAAACAAGAAAACAGCATATGTGTATCCAAACATGTAATTGATCTAAGCTAACAGTTAAGGAAGAAAGATATAACCATCATTAACAACAACAATGTTTATGGAAAGATATTTGTATTAATGTAATCAAGTAGATACATAGAATTACATAGGATAGAACATTACAACCTAGCCTTAACGCTGCAATCTTCTATCCAACAATCCAATCCAAAGCCAAGCCTCCAAAGCAAGCTAGCAAGCCACCTAGAAATTCCACCAGCATAAAAGTACAATAGTCCTTCTTCCCTTCCAAATGGAGAGAGGGTTTAATTTATAAGGCTAAAGGGATAAAGTAGGTTGAGTATTAGGAGGAGAAGTTCTAAGGGATCTTCCCTATAGGTTAGGAACTTAAATGCCACCTTACCTAGAAAATAGGGATAAACCACCACCTCATCCACCTTCGAGAAGGGTCTCGAAGCCTCATTTTTTTCCCTCAAAATGCCACTGGCACTCTTAGCAGGAAGGGAAAAACCGTCATCGGTCCTACTAGCAATGAGAGACAGAGCGCCAATGCATCTAACATGACAGGGGAAAATTCCTTTGGCGCTCCTAGCATGAAGGACAAGAGCACCGACCTTCTAACAGAGGAAAAAAGGCAAGAAACACCTCAACATCAATCCAATTTAGTGGAGAGAAACTTGGGGATTAGGCAAAGGGTTGACACATGGATCAAGAGTGCAAGATTTTGGTGTAACAGAATGCCCCCTAGAGCATGAAGTTTGAGGAATGCAATAGGTGAATGCTTTGTAATATGAAGAAATATAAGGAAACGATGTTGGTTGGAAGCTGCTATAGTACCACTGACTCAAATCTCATATAACTCATAAAATGGATGCTGACCAATACAATGCAGATCCATGGAAGTAGAGACCAACTGAACACAATCATGGCTACTAGACACAAGCGTAGATCCATGATGAGATGATAACATAGCCACGATCGATACAAAGGTTGATCCGTTTAATATGACTCAAAACAAAACTCCAACGTAACCTAGGAGAAGATATCTGACAACCCAGGGTCTTCAAGCTGAACCCGCAATGATATGAATCTAACCATGTGATTACAATGTCTTGACATCGAACATGGTAGAAACCACTTGATTACTAGTCAATGATGTAAATTGTTAACAAGTGCGAGGGAAATCACCATTGATGTCAATGATTCCTAGGGTATCATAGTACATACCATCGAATGTGAATAAAGGACTTGGAGTCGAACACTCAATGAGATATTTCAATCAAGAGCCAATGATGTAAACTCATGTTGAAAGCGAGGTAACCTGCCATTAAGGCACATAGGCCCAAGGTACTTGACTTAGTTTCTAAGCCTAATTCTCAGATAAGGAGTTGAAGTGGACAGGAATAGAACCATCGAAGGAGGGCCATGATGAATCACCCATCATCGACACGAAACATGATCAAAGATGTTTTGGAGTAAACCAAATAGCAGAGTGATGTATAAAACTAACTCAAGGATGACCAACATGATAGAAGGTAAACTGACTGCAAATAGTGGATAAATGACCAAGCTTCTCTTGAACATGGGCATGGCATGACTTGGCAATATTGACACGAGAATGATACCAATCCCCAACTAACAGTGAGAGTATTCTGGGACAACTCAAAGGAGTAAGAAGACTCTAGGAATTATCAAGACTCAATGACAAACATATTACCCAAGTACTAAAATGCATATGCAAGTGAGTGCCATGTTCAAGAGTGATTATGTACTACCATAACAAAATACAAACTCTTTCCTTAATTTCCCCATCATGATTGATGAGTGTCTCTTTTCTTTTTGATGAGCTAGAAAAGGGTAACAAACGCTCGATATAGCTCATCCTTTAGACGAGTGCAATCTCATATGTTTTACAAACCTAAGAAAGGATGGGTTCATTCCCAAAAAGGGTCCCTCATCGTTTGATTTTACGAGTCCGATGAAAGAAAACTCTTTTGTCATTTCATGTTTAGTGAGTCTGAAATGACTAAGAAGACTCCAAAAGGTCCTCTTTCATAAATAAGGCTAGTCAGTCTGAAAAATAGATAACCTACCCCCGACTAGTCGACCATTCTGATTCTTTTACAAGCGTGAACGTAACAAGATCACTTGGCAACCTTTTTGTGTTTTTAAGGAGACTGAAAAGAGCTTAAATATAACTCTTGAATGACTTCTTTTTTCATAATCCAATTTTTACGAGTCTGAAAAACAGTAAAACTATACTCGATACCTCTTCACTGAGTTTTTAACGAGCATGCTAAAGGTATAAAAGGCACTCGAAACCTTTTTCATGTTTGAACCAAAGCATGAAAAAGCGATAAAGTAATCTCAAACCAATTTTCATGTTTTAACCAAAGCACGAAAAATGAAAAGTAAGCTCAACACTATCTTACTATTTTTAATGAGCTCAAAGATCAATTGAAAGAATGCTCGGGGTATCTGCTTCATTTTTTAACGAGCTTGGAACAGAAAAAGAACTATGCTCAAAGGATCGTTTCATGGTTTAACGAGATCGAAACTGAAATAAAGTATGCTCAAAACATGGTTTCATTTTTATGCAAGCTTGAAACCAAAAGGTAAACTATGCTTAAGGAAACCTACTTCATTTTTTAACGAGCTTGAAACAGAAAAAGAACCATGCTCAAAGGGGTAGTTTCATGGTTTAGGGAGCTCGAAACTAGAGAAAGTATGTTCAAAATGACCTCCATTGATGGGTTATTTTCCAACATGATGTCCAGTGGTTGGTACTTTCCCCCAATATAACTGTCAAGCAACTTAACACAAATAAAGAGATAGGGTACATGTCCCCCAAGCTTCATTGAGTCTTGACACAATGGAAGAATCCGTTTCATTTTTTAATGAGCTTGACGCGAAAAAGGAACTATGCTCAAGGTTAGTTTTATTTTTTTAACGAGTTTGAAACCAAGAATAAACATTGCTCAAGGTGGTTTATTTTATTTTTACACAAGCTTGAAACAGAAAATAACTGTGCTTGTGGGAACCTGTTTCATTTTTACGCAAGCTCGAAATAGAAAGTAACTATGCTTGAGGACATCCCTTTCATTTTTTAATGAGCTTGAAACAGAATAGGAACTATGCTCACAAGCATCTATATCATTTTTTAATGAGCTTGACAGAGAATGGGAACTATGCTCACTTCAAGTTCTAAGCCAACATGATGTCCAGAGGTTGGTAGGTTGCCCCCTTACAAAAAAAGCTAGCAACTTACCTACAGTATGAAATCCTGAGGTTGGAGTCATGCCCCCCATTTTACCTATGATGGGAAGAAGCTAACTCGAAGGGGAAAGAGCCACAAGAACATGCGGTACATTCAGGGAAGTCTGATGACTAGGAATCACATGATAATTAGGTTTAATGAAACAAAGCTGATCAATGAGCAGAATCTTCCCATCATGGGCAAAATACATCACTCGAAAGAGTGTGGACACTACATATTTCATGGCATAAACATAATCACGCCCAAGGAGAAGATTAAAATCTAAGGGACCTTGGACTACCATAACATCGATACAGATAAATTTTCCTTCCAAAGTGATAGGTAATTGAGAAAGGATCCCTAAAGGCATTGTGGATCTTCAATTAAAAGCCAGTATCTGATCGATAGCTGGCACAAGTGGAGGAGAACATATGGTTTCCAAGCAGTAGAGGATAGAATGCTAATAGAAGCCCCTTCATCAACAATAGTGCGGAGTATACTCTTATCAACAACTCGCACAGATATCTGGAAAGGAACACTCGAATGAAAACAATATTCTATTAAGTTACTCTAGTCAAAGGAAATAACCTCACTACTTGAAGAGGGTTCTGTCGAAAGAGACAAAACTTCTTCTTTCATAGAACCACTAGAACTAAATACAAAAAATTCAGCAGGATGGTTTTCATTCTCAATTGAAACAGGGGGAGAAGATGAAGACTCTATTGAAGGGACTACTTTAGTCTCAACACTCTCTGATGAAAGAGTTGGATCGGGTGGAGATGACATCGAATCGACCACTTTAACTTCACTCTCCAAAGGAATAGTGGGATCAACTAAGGATGGACTTGGATCAACCACTTAAACTTCACTCTTCAATTGAAGAGTGGGATCAACCAAGGATGGACTTGGATCGACCACTTTATCAACCAATGGAATGTCAATGGATAACTCATGATAACTGGTTGGAAGCTATTGCTGAGGAACAGTAAGATCTTCCAACAACTTTGAAGCTTCATCTATGCGAGGACAGAGGTAAGTACGATGCATATACTTACATAGCAAGCAAGGATATTTGATGTTTCCTTTTCAAATATTGACCAAAGAGTTACTGGTTGACGGGGCATCATTAGCATGATGATCAGAGACTGACGACACAGGATGTTTAGACCAAAATTCTGACACAAGGGAAAGACCGGGGCATTCCTTGAGAAGGTGATCACCCTTGCAAAGTCTACAAGGGAACTTAACTTTATGGGTGCCGAAAATAGGTACATCAATAATCCCAACATGATGACCAGTGGCTGGTAGGCTTCCAACATGAAGATCAAAGTTTGGAATGATGACTTTCTTCTTAGTGTTCTTCTTCTTAGCCTTCCTATTGGTCTTCTTCTTACCCGCCCATTTACTAACATTAGAGTTTTCAAAAGATGAAGAGGAAGAAAGGGAGGTTGATTTAACATCTGAGGAAGAAGACGAAGGGTTAACATGATGTTGATGCTCATGTGGTAAAGGACAAGGATCCAACACAAAGGGTGCATTTGGTATGACAGGATTGGAGAATAACCATACAGGTAATCCTATAGTCAATCCAGGAAGGTTCAAAGTAGCCATGAAGGGAGGACCAACATCTCCACAAGGGGGAGAAACAAAAGACATACCTTGAAAAGGGTTCTCTTAACTGGTGGTCCTGGGAGAGTCTCCCATATCTAAAATCTCTAAGAATCTCTGAAATACCACACAATATCAAACACTACTCAAGTCTAAAAGCCACAAGAAAATTTTGTGAATAGGAACGGATGAAAAGTCAGGAACCTCACAGAATAGGCCAAAAGGATAGCTCAGTTGGTCACAGGAATTCTAAGAGGGTCTCCCAATATACACTAGGTATAGGGGAGCTCAAATCAGTAGTAGTGCTATCTAATGCACAACCGTTCACAAGGGGCCTTCGTATATACAATCGAGTACGTGAAGTAACTTTCTATATACCTCAAGGGTACATGAAAGGTCATTCGATATACCGATAGTACATGGAAGAACTGCACAAGTCCCGGGTTGTAGTGCAGACAAATTAACGAGAGCTGCTACGTTTTACGATTCCCGAACACATCACTAACTTACACATAGTTACTAAATGATTTTAAACCTAAGATAACATTAATTTTATCTTGAGTGGTTAAGTGAATGCATGATGTGTAGACAGGAAATTAAAAAAGAATGCAAATCCTAGCTACATGACAATGCACATTTCTCTTTCAATGAAAACTACCTAAGGTAGGGAAAGAGGTTTCTATTAAAACAAGCCAGAAATTAGAGATCTAAGAAAACCAACTTCTATTCAAGGGAAACTATGAAGCTTTTAAAGATCAACATCAAATACAATTCTTGAAAATACTTGTGAATTCATACACGAGCAAGGGGGGTCCGGGGGTCGGGGGCCTTCCCCCCCCTGGCCTGAGGGTTCTTTGGGGGTTCAGGGGCGTGCGCCCCCGAGAAAAAAAATTTGGTTTGTTTTTTTTTTTAATAATTTGCTTCTCTTTTGACTGAGTTTCCTCTTCAAACAAACATAAATATGAACAATAAAGAAAAGGATAATTCTCTTTTTAGATCTACAAATAGGAAAAGAGAGAGTATCTACAACACTCCATTCATTCAGAAATCAAAAGGAATATGACAAGCACCCAAAGAACTCCAAAAAAATAAATAATTGCTCCAAAACAACCAAAATGCATCCAAAACACTCAATGACTAAGGAGAGGAAGAGAGAATGCTGGGTCTAGAGGGTGAATGACTATCACATGTAGCTTAAAAACCAAAATCCATCAGACCAAAACCTAAAAACGAAGGAAATCTGAGCCAAAAACTAAGTTTTCAAAGGGCGACATGCTTTCCTATACTACACCAGAGCACCTATGAGAGGACCAGTACACATACAACACTGTACGAGAGCGCCTTTGAGGGTCAACATGCCTACAAGGCTACACAGAAGCGTCGCGATGCTCTGTCTCTTAAGGAAAAGAGCGCCTATGAGAGTTGGCGCACCTATAAGGTTGCATAGAAGTGCCGACAGTGCTCTGTCTCCTAAGGAAAAGAGCACCTATGAACCAACACTTTTGATTCTAAAAAATCAGACCAGTGGCACTCTGTCTACAAATCCCAGGTGCACCGATGGAGAAACAAAATATAATAACAGCCAAATCTCCTATGGAATAAGGGTAGAAGGTTTAATAGTTATCCAAAGAGCATCAAGAATATGCAAGACACTCTTCAAAGGAAAAATACGAATAAAGGAGGGAAGGTCTCTAGAGGCTAGCAAAAGGACTGATAAATAGATATGAAATCAAAACAAAAGAAATCAAATCTATGTAAGAGCCCCAATGGAGTCACCAGCTTTGTTATCGGATAAATCTACTCAATCAGAATCAAGCTAGATCTCCCTAGTCCAAGTGGATCTAGAACAAATCAAATACATAATACAATCTACTTTCCTAGATCAATCAGAAATGCAAAGAAACAGATAGATCACTTACCTAATATTCACAAATATTCTTCTCCCTTTGTCAATCCAAGCTCCAGAATATTCAGATCTACAGCTGCAAAACCCTGTAAAGCATGTGGAAATAAGCAAACAGCATATGCGTATCCAAACATGTAATTGATCTAAGCTAATAGTTAAGGAAGAAAGCTATAAACATCATTAACAACAACAATGTTTATGGAAAGAGATTTGTATTAATGTAATCAAGGAGATACATAGAATTACATAGGAGAGAACATTACAACCTAACCTTAACACTGCAATCTTCCATCCAACAATCCAAGCCAAAGCCAAGCCTCCAAAGCAAGCTAGCAAGCCACCTAGAAATTCCACCAGAATAAATGTACCATAGTCCTTCCCCCCTTCCAAATGGAGTCAAGGTTCAATCTATAAGGCTAAAGGGATAGAATAGTTTGAGTATTAGGAGGAGAAGTCTAAGGGATCTTCCCTATAGGCTAGGAACCAAATGCCACCTCACCTAAATAAAAGGGATAGATCTCCACCTCATCCAGCTTCGAGAAGGGCCTCAAAGCTCCATTTTTTTCCCTCGAAACAACACCAGCGCTCTTAGTAGGAAGGGAAAAGGCTTCATCAATGCTACTAGCAATGGGAGACAGAGCGTCGGTCAGCGGCGTTCCTAGCATGAAGGGAAAAGGCGTCGTTGATGCTCCTAGCATGAAGGATAAAGGTGCCGACCTTCCTAGAGAGGGAAAAAAGGTAGGAAAAAACCTCATTCTCAATCAGCTTTAGCAGAGAGAAACTTGGGGATTAGGCAAAGGGTTGACACATGGATCAAGAGTGCAAGATTTCGGTGTAACAAGCAGTAATTTTGTATATACAATAGAATAAATATTAGCAAATTATGTAGAAGAAATTGGAGAAAACTAGGGCTTCCTGTTTCGGGAACTTCCCCCCACCGATGAGTTGAAAAAGGAGGACTATAAAACTCACCCTAGGAGAGCGCATATTTCTATGTAATAATTTTCTCATTTTTTGGATTTTCAATTTTTGACCTAACACTACTGCCGGGAAAATCTAGAGCATCAGATATTCTGCAATTATGTCCACGGTTTTGGGAAAATAAGTATGCTTCTCATCTCACCTTGATGAGGTGCATATTTCTATCCAATTAGGTATGAAATATACCTAAGTTGAAAAAATAGGGTTTATCTGTCAAACCCTAGATCCACTAGAAGCAGTCTTCCAGAATAGCCTTCAAGCAAGCATCAACTTGAAGCAATATCATTGGTAAGTTCTATCCTCTCTATTTCCATTTGAGGTTCTCATTTTTATCATGATGACAAACAATACCAATATTGAGGACAAAGAGTTGATAACTTCTATCCATGGAAGTATAGAGTGCTTCTCATACTTGAAGAAGAATGACATGGATAAATATGTCAAAGAAGAAGTTGCAGATCTAAAGGGAGATGAAGTAAAAGAAAAGAACAAGAAGGAACTATTCAAAACCAAGATGAGTATTTACATCTCCATATTCCATTGGATATCACATGTGTCATCCTTGAAGACTCCCAAGGATATGTTCAATGTAATGAAGAAATTTTACAAATATGACCTTAAGAACTTGTTGAGGCCTGGAAATTCGCAGGCAACAATAGCAAGGGATTCTCCCCAGTCAACGTTCCCAACTAGCTCGTGACTGTTTGGTGTAGGGAATCCGTTCGGTTTGCGGTCCGGCTACCGTAAGTCAAGTAACAAAACAAAGGTTTTACTGGTTGCGGCCCGGTCCACCGTGTATATTTTTGTATTTTTTATTTAAGGTATGATATGCAAGTGCCTACCTAACATGCAAAGTAATAAAGAGTGCAAGGAGTATTCACAGTGTGATGCGCAGGTTTTTACCTCTCGTCTTAAACTCCCAAGCATCTAAATCACATATATTGCAAGAAAGTAAATACTATCTAAGCTATCATTAGAGAGCTGGATATTAATTTATGAGTAATGCATTACTGTCCATGTGTTATGGAAAATCACAGATAGTTGTTCTTATAACCAAACATATAAACATGAATGAAAGTATACATGATAAGATAGCTCATCAATAGTTAAAAATCCCATTACTCACGGTGGAAAACATCACAAAGTATACTAAAGAACATTCAGACAAGAACATAGGTTCAGGAAGTTAGAACGCTCTCACAGTTAATGAAACACAGTTGAAAACGAAATAGTTCCCATTCAAAATCGCTCATTTAATCACATTGATACATTCCACATAGCACTTTCTCCAACAGCAAAAATTTGCAATTTCTGGTTGTAAAACGAAATAGTTCCTCTTACAAGCAATAGTTTACAAGTTTTTTGAGGGGAAAAAGCCCCTGTAAGTTCTAACTTTCAAATATTTAAACTAAAACAGTTAACCGCTTAGGCTGCCCCCAAACGTGTGACCTTTCGGTTCCTCAAAACGTTTCATATCCCTATTTTTTATCTTTTCTGTGTGCACTCATGATCCGCTGAGTAACTGACAGACCTTTCAGGTCTGCGCCTTGGTTGCTATTGATTTTGCCATCTACTTTGCTTGCCTTCCTTGAGATCCTGTCGGTTTCGGTTCAACCTTCATCAAAACTGCCCAGCTCCCTTCTGCCACCTATCTCCCAGCTATACTTTTGCATCGTGGTAGTCTGAAAAGTCTCTTGAATCCTCCTACAATTAAACGACATCTATTATTCATTGGGACTGTATTTTCAATAAAATCAAACTACGTTGAATTATATCAACCAAAATGGCTAAGCAACAAGAAAGGCCATGTACTGCATTACTGTTATGAGAACTTAACAAGCGTCGACACCATTATCTCATCCACCTATGGGTTCAAAAGAAATCACCAAAAACGAAAAACGAAAAACTCATCGGCGGCTTAGAACACTAACATCGACAGAGCAGACTTATTCACAGCCACATAAGCGGGTCTTAACAGGCGACGGGCACTGCGAGAACACTTAGGCCTATCGGAGTTAGAAGAGTTATGACCTAAGTTGCAGGCAGGAAAACTTCCAGTCAGAAATCGGAAAGACATCAACATCGGAAGCCAAGTGCTTTGCACAGCTGCAACGGCGGAAGAGAAAAAGGCTACAGACACGTGACCAAAAACTGACACGTATCGGTGGGTGGAGCACTTACATCTCAGGTGCTTAGCTGCTTTAGGAGCCACACCAGCAGAAGACGAACAGACAACAACCTTCGATCAATAAAAATGCTAAGTGTTTGAAAAACTTAAAAATTTAGCAACGTTTAAAACTGTTTCACCTCCGAAATAGCATTTTTACAAAGGCCAATTGGTCTAAATCATCTTTGACTAGCAAAATAAAACAGACTCCAAAATCTGTGACCCACAGTCACTACAAACATAAGCAATTCCTGAAAACAGGGCGAGAGTTAAGCTTCAAAATAATCCAAAAATAAAGCATGACCCAAAGATTCATGGATCCAAATGATTCAAAGAAACATTAAATCATGAGGGGGACCAAAATTTGAAAAAATTGGGGAAAACAGTTGTAGCTGCAACAATTGGTGATTACCTGGTGAACCTAGAATATTTGGACGATTATTCCTTCAGTGACGGACTGTTTAATAACAAACGAACCTATTGAATTCTTCCAACTATCTAGATTTCTCAAATGGCAAATGTATGTACCTTTAATCATTGATGATAGCCTGATTTGGGAGAGTGGAAACCAGGATTTTCAAGTCAAGATAACTCTTTTGAGGCTAAAAGATGAATTTCATTGTTACCTCTGTCTTCAGGTAGCTTCTAGCTTGGACTCCACAGGACTGTAGCATATGGTAAACAGAGATATTCATTTGTTCCTCATTCCCATGCCATTCTAGCACTTTTCGTGCTTTTGGACTTTTGTCCTTTTTATACGAGTCCTCCTGTATGCCTTTCTTTTTGAATTTTAATTCAGGCTCCTCTATCCCAAGTGTCCTTTTGTGTGAGGGGTATATTCATGCTTTAGCTCATGGACGGAGAGGAAATTTCAGCGATTTAGTACTTTTATGGTTCAGCATTTGTTTTGATATATAATGCTTTCATAGGAGTTTTTTGACTCTTATCTTCCTTTTGGCATTCATTTCTTGGCATGGGATCATTTGTATCTAATATAATTTTTATCGTACTTCTTTCCATGGGCCCTTTGCTGTCACTTCCTAGGACATTTTAATGTGACATGGATGTAGCCTCAAAATAGCATTCCAGACCCTTTGATTCTGGTTTATTTCACAAGGGTTAAGTAGGACTTCAATGCATACACAACTATTTGAGAAAACTGCTAAAATGGTAGAAGTTCTTTTAGAAAAAACAGCAATATACAGTCTTATACTCAAGAGATTTAGTCATTCCAAAATTCTGATGTTCCTCATGCAACCGCAGGTTTGCTTCCTTTACTGAAATCAGTGAAATTTAAACTAAAACAAGACTGAACTTTATGACTCAAAAGACGGCCAAGCCAGATTATTTATATACAAGATAGAAGAACACAAACAAAACTCAGGAAAAATAGGGCTTGAGAACTAAGCCATTTACTGGTAAGTTCTCTTCCCACCCTTGTAAATCTTGCAACCTATAAGTTGAAGGGCCAAGCTTTGCTGCAATCTGAAAAGGACCTACCCACAACTGCTAGAATTTCGTGTGTTTTCATTTCTCATCATGGGGGTGGTCCCATTTGAGAACCAAATATCCCACTTCAAAGTCTTTTGTTCCTTCCTTGTGTTTGTCGAACCATCTCTTTATTACCTCTTGTTGTTGCTTAAAGTGCTCTCTGGCTTTAGATCGAGCCTCTTCTGCTTTCAGAAGATTATATATCCTCATTTGCAAGACTTCATTATCCGACCCTCTAAACTCTTGATCTATTATGGAAGAGGGTAGCATGACATTGGGGGGAAGAATGGCTTCTTTACCATACACAAGGGTATATGGAGACACTCCTATCGAAGACTTGGGGGTGACTCTATTGGCCCAAAGGGCGTTTGGCAGAGCTGAGTGCCAACTCCTCTGGTTTTCTATCACAGTCTTCTTTAAAATTCTAATCAAATTATTGTTAGTAGATTCAGCCAAGCCATTTCCTTGTGGATAGTAATTAGCCGAATAATGCAACTTTATTCCTTTCTCATGAGCAAAATCAGTTAATTTAATCGATGAAAAGTAAGTAGCATTATCAAAGACTAAAGAAACTGGAACTCCAAACCTGGTCATAATATGGTCCTGCGGGAAGTTGATGACCGCGTCCTCGTTTATTTTGCGTAGCGGGATGGCTTCGACCCAGCGAGTGAAGTAATCGGTTGCGGTCAGAATATACTTGTGTTGTAGGGAAGAGTTTGGCTTTATCTCCCCAATAATATCCAACCCGCATTGTTCGAACGGATCCGTGATCATCACAGGCTTCAGTGGTCCAGCTGCTTTATATTGTCTTCCACTACACCTTTGACAAATGTCGCACTTCCTGACATGGGCGTATACATCTTTGAAAAGTGTGGGCTAATAGTAACCGGCTCTGAGAATTTTGTGAGCTGTAGTATCTCCTGAAAAATGTCCCACAGCACGCCCGTCATGTAAATCTGTCATTACCTTCTTCGCATCTTCTTTCTCTAAGCATCTAAGAAGAACTCCGTCATAATTTTTTCTGAATAATATTCCTTCAATAATTTGATAGGAGGCTGATTTGAGATGCAACGCTCTTCTCTGCTTAGAATTCCAATGTTCTAGCAACAATCCTGTCTGAATAATGCACGAGGTATCTATACCAAGATTCAGGGGTTGTGAACAGAGGACATACATCCATCAAATGTAATTCAGCCTCATCTTCCCAGGCATGTTCGTCATTGTTTCCATTTTCAGTCATTAGTTTGCACAACCCTTGCCCTTTAACTATAGAAGCTGGCTTGAATTCGAGGTCATATTCTTGAAGAGTTGTTACCCAATTACCCCTTCTTTCTCCTAACTCCTTCTGTACAAAAAGGGACCTCACAGCTGGGTATGGGACGATCACCTTGGTTCGATTTTTTAATATATAGGGCCTGAATTGTTTCACTGCTTTGAATACTGCATAAGCTTGTTTATCAATAGTCGGGTAATTTAATTTGGCCCCTTGTAGAGCAGTGCTCATGAAAGATATTGGGAATTCATCCCCCCCATCTTCCTTCTGAGTAAGCACAACTGCCAGCAAATCATCAGATGCAAAAGTATACAGAATAAAATCTTTATCGAAATCCAAGATTTTTAGGGAGGGTGCGTGTGCAACAACAGTTTTAATATTGTTAAATGCGTTCTTATCAATTTCAGTCCACTTGAATTGTACACTTTGCTTCACCATTTGCTGCAGAGGTTTGACAATTTGAGCAAACTCTAGCACAAATCTTCGTACGAAGTTTATTGTTCCCATAAATGATTGCATCCCTTTTTTATTATGGGGTAAGGGGATCTATTCAATGGCCTTGATCCTTTCTGGATCTATAGATATTCCCTTCTTTGAAACTATGTGACCCAGCAACTTACCCTCCGTAACAGCAAACACACACTTCTTGGGATTGAGTGAGATGCCATATTTCCAACACCATTCAAAAATATGCCTTAGATGAAACGCATGTTCTTCTCTCCTCTTTGAGAATATCGTAATATCATTGAGGTATATTACAACACTACAGCCAATCAAACTGCAGAAAGCTATGTCCATAGCCCTTTGGAACGTAGATCCAGGGTTTATAAGCCCAAAGGGCATTCTTCGGTAAGCGAAGGTTCCCCATCTGGTCCTGCATGTTGTCTTCAATCTGTCTTCTTCGGCTACTAATACTTCATTGTAGCCTGAGAATCCGTCTAATAAAGAAAGTAGTTCATAACCTAAGACCATTTGTAGTAGTTGCTCCATGGGTGGAACGGGATAATTATCTTTATCTAAAGTGCGGTTTAAATTCCTAAAATCCACACATAGCCTGATTTCTCCAGATTTTTTCCTCACTGGTACCAGATTTGAGACCCATTCAGAGTGTCTGACCTTAAAAATGATTCTAGCATCCAATAATTTCTTAACTTCGCTCTGGATCAGAGGTTCCAATTTTGGATGCATTTTCCTTAAAGGTTGCTGATAAGGTTTGACGCCAGATTTGATGGGGATAACATGCTGGATGATGCTGGTGTCATATGTCTTCAAATCTTCGTATGTCCAAGAGAACACATCTTTATATTGATTAAAAAGACTGATGAACTTATCTCTTTCTGCTGGTGAACAACATTTGCCAAGATTCACATATTTAGGATTTGTCTCAGTCCCTAAATTTATCAATTCGAACTGTAGAGATGAGCTGTGAGTCTTCATGTTTGCTGGTCTTCTAAATTTTTCATTTAAATCGAACATTCTTTCTAAGGTTTTGACTCCTTTAGGGATGAAATTATCATACTTCAGCTCGGCTTGATGTTCTTCACCATCTATAATTGCCCCTTTAAATACCTCGTCATTTGTTAAGCATTCTATAATCTGTTGGTCATCGTCGAACAGTCATAGGTTGGTAATCATATCAGGGACTGAGGGCCTGAAAAGCAATTCAACAGAGCATCGATTATTAGTAGGCACAATCCTAGCAGCTGATGTGGCCAACAAGTCAGCTGCTGCATTTTTAAGTCTTGGAATTGAAATAATATTAAATGCGTTAAAACATTTGAGTAGGTCCGGGACCTCATTTTGATAAGCTTTTAAGTGAGGAGAAATACAATGTATTTGATTCCGAATTTGTTTTACAATTATTTCAGAATCCCAAAAACCTTCAGATTACTTACCTTTAATTTGATTGCTTTCCTTAAACCTTGCACCAACGCTTCATACTCAGCTGTGTTATTTGTACATTCAAACTCTAATCTACATGAAAGAAAATGTTTATTCTTCCTGGGGTCGATCAGGACAATGTCCAGAAATCGCTAACTATTGCATGAGAATCTACTTCTACCACTAAGTTTACTATTTTACAGTCGATTTCATCAGCCTGTGAAAATCAAAGGAGATCAGGCTGAGCGTCTAATGTGTTGCTGGCTTCTTCTGCTTGGTAATTACCTAGTTCCAATTCAATAAAGTAATTTCCCAACACGGAATCCACTGGTTCGTTCTTTTCCTCAAGTTGGGTAACGTTGTATTTCATGTGAGGCTCCCTCAAAATTTTAATTTGATTCAGGCTTCCTTTATACGGCAGCCATAGATGTGACCAATCCGAGGCAAAATATCCGTTTAGTTTTTTCGACCAGTCTCTGCTCAGAAAAAGCCCATAAGCGTCTGGTATGTCGGCCACCACGATATCAATAACTTGGCATACTTTATCATTTAAAGACAGGCGGACTAGGACATCCTCCATTTCCCCAATTACTTTCACATTCATCCTATCCAACTGAACAACCCTCCAAGTGGATGGCTTAGGCTGCCCATTTATCCTTTTACAGATTGATATTGGCATGACGTTAACCGGCGCCCCTGAATCTACCGGGCAATTATGTACGTTGTGATTAAAAATTTCAAAAGTGAGGAGGAAAGGTGGATTCTTGTTCTTATACTTACCCCCAATGCTTGCTTCCCTGATTTCTTCTTCTTCCTTGGGTTGATTGTCAGTGGGTAGCCTCTCCTCTGATGCTTCAAGCGCTTTCAAAAGTTTTTCTTTCTGCTGCGGCACTTTACACATTTCAAATAATGAGATATTCTCCCTTACCTTCTTTATATCTTCCACAATATCATAATCCATCTGTGGTTCGGTGGGATGCAGCTTATCAACATTCATTTTTTCTTCATTGGGCTGGGCAAACATATCATTCTTCCTAGGATCTTGGCTGGTAATGGTGAATTCAAGAATTTTATCAGCTGAGGAATTATTTTGAAATTTCTTAACATTTTTCTAAAACCTTTTAATCTTCGGGAGCATGAGACTATTTTCTTTAGCTGACCCTTGGCTCCTTGTTGTTACGTTCATTTCCATGACATCCTCATATCCCCAATTCCTCTCTTCCTCAGCATCGAATAACGAAACAGAGTTCCACAGAACCATGGTCTCATCTTGTTGTTCTTTCGTTGACGGGTTACTGTCTTTTCTTTCTTCATCTCCATCTTCTATTAATTTAGAATCCAACAAGTGATTCATAACCAACGTCATGGAGTTTATCCATTGAGGACAATTCTTTTCAGAGTGGGTTTGTTGGTGGAAAGTGCAAAAATTGTCCATTCCTACCTCTGTTAAATTCATAGATGCTGAATTGTGCGGAGGAGGTTCGGATTGATTGTTATCCTCCCTTTTCTTGTAATAGGGCTTGTAGAACTTTTGAGCTTCCTTTTCTTTTTCCAAGTCTATGATTCTATTAGAAAGCTTCTGCATCATTTTTTCCATACTTTCAAAATCTGGTGGTTGCTCTTCCTTAGGCTTAGTAGACAACAAAGCTTTCCTTCCCACAATTTTCTCTCTTGACCGTTCGGGATAATCTTCAATACTTTCTCTTTCAGCCTCTACCTTTTCTACCTCCTCATAAGTCTCTGCTAAAGTGGGCTTGGCCTTCATTTTGGCGAACATGGCCAGGTCGGGTCCTAAAGCCGAAGTATAATATTCAATCAGGACTTTATCCGAAGGTCTGTTAGCTTTAGAAAAAATTTTGAGGTACGCTGCAAATATTTGAGTGAAGTTGTGCACCTTCTCCTTTCTCTCTTTCTTTAAGGCGCATAGTCCTTTCATGAGGGCTGCATGAGTCTTTTGGGTCTCATACTTACTTCTAAATATCCTCTCAAAGGTATCCCAATTAAAGATAGAGTTTGCAGGCAAACCAAAATACCATGATGCTGCGGCTCCTTTAAGGGTGTGCGGGAATAGTCTGCAAACTACATCCTCATACTCCCCAGCCCTCAACCCTTCTATTGCCAAATAAAAACTTTGCAGGTGGTCATATACTAGTATCTTCTCACTTGGGTCGAATTTGGGCAGCATCTTTTCAAAGGATTGAGGTAAATCATGCAACGGAGGTGGTAGGTTTAAAGGTGATCTGGCTCTCTAGGCAGGTGGTGGATTCGGTGGGTTGGGTGGTTGATTGGCATTTACGCCCGCCATGATTCTGGGTGGAGAGTGAGGAGGTGAGAAAATAGGAGTGTGAGCATGAGAACTATGAGAAGTATCCAGGCCTTCTTGATTCAAAGGCAGCACAACTTTCTGTAAGGCTGTTTCTACAAGTTCTTCCCAATCCTCAACCAGCACTGAGTCTTCCAATATAGGGCCATCCTTCCTTTTATATTCTCTTCTGAGAAATTCAGGGATGATTGGTAATCCTCCAATATTCTTCACATATTCCCTAGTGTGTCTTCTCATATTATTAACAACTTCGTTGTCGACATAAAACAAATGTTCTCTACCCCCTTCTTCCGGAATTGGATTATGAAGCCCACTGCTTTTTGAACTATTACTGGTGGAATAGTCTCGGGAAAACGGGTTTCCTCGGCCAGCCATGCACTGGCGGCCCTCCTTCTAGTGCCATAAATTGTTGAGGCCTAGAAATTCATAGGAAACAACAACAAGGGATTCTCCCCAGTCAACGTTCCCAACTAGCCCGTGACTGTTTGGTGTAGGGAATCCGTCCAGTTTGCGGTCCAGCTACCGTAAGTCAAGTAACAAAACAAAGGTTTTACCGGTTACGGCCCAGTCCATCATGTATATTTTTGTATTTTTTATTTAAAGTATGATATGCAAGTGCCTACCTAACATGCGAAGTAATAAAGAGTGCAAGGAGTATTCACAATGTGATGCGCCAGTTCTTACCTCTCGTCTTAAACTCCCAAGCATCTAAATCACATATATTGCAAGAAAGTAAATACTAGCTAAGCTATCACTAGAGAGCTGGATATTAATTTATGAGTAATGCATTACTGTCCATGTGTTATGGCAAATCATAGATAGCTGTTCTTATAACCAAACATATAAACATGAATGAAAGTATACATGATAAGATAGCTCATCAACAGCTAAAAATCCCATTACTCACGGTGGAAAACATCACAGAGTGTACTAAAGAACATTCATACAAGAACATAGGTTCAGGAAGTTAGAACGCTCTCACAGTTAATGAAACACAGTTGAAAACAAAATAGTTCCCATTCAACATCGTTCATTTAATCACATTGATACATTCCACATAGCACTTTCTCCAACAAGCAAAATTTGCAATTTCTGGTTGTAAAACGAAATAGTTCCTCTTACAAGCAATAGTTTACAAGTTTTTCGAGGGGAAAAATCCCCTGTAAGTTCTAACTTTCAAATATTTAAACTAAAACAGTTAACCTCTTGGGATGCCCCCAAACGTGTGACCTTTAGGTCCCTCAAAACATTTCATATCCCTATTTTTTATCTTTTCTGTGCGCACTCATGATCCGCTGAGTAATTGACAGACCTTTCAGGTCTGTGCCTTGGTTGCTATTGATTTTGCCTTCTACTTTGCTTTCCTTCCTTGCAATCCTGTCGGTTTCGGTTCAACCTTCGTCAAAACTACCCAGCTCCCTTCTGCCACCTATCTCCCAGCTATACTTTCGCGCCGCAGTAGTCTGAAAAGTCTCTTGAATCCTCCTGCAATTAAACGACATCTATTATTCATTGGGACTGTATTTTCAATAAAATAAAAATACGTTGAATTATATCAACCAAAACGGCTAAGTAGCAAGAAAGGCCATGTACTGCATTACTGTTATGACAACTTAATAAGCGATGACACCACTATCTCGTCCACCTAAAAGGTTCGAAAGAAATCACCAACGACGGAAAACGAAAAACTCATCGACGGCTTAGAACGCTAACATCGGCAGGGTAGACTTATTCACAGCCGCATAAGCAGGTCTTAACAGGTGATGGGAACTGCAATAACACTTAGGCCTATTGGAGTCAGAAGAGTTATGACCTAAGTTACGAGCGGGAAAAATTCCAATCAGAAATCGGAAAGATATCAACATCGGAAGCCAAGTGCTTTGCACAGCCGCAATGGCGGAAGAGAAAAAGGCTATAGACACGTGACCAAAAACTAACACGCATTGGCGGGCGAAGCACTTACGTCTTAGGTGCTTAGCTACTTTAGGAGCCGCGATGGTGGAAGACGAACAGACAACATCCTCCGATCAATAAAAATGCTAAGTGTTTGAAAAACTTAAAAATTTAGCAACAGTTAAAACTGTTTCACCTCTGAAACATCGGTTTTACAAAGGCCAATTGGTCCGAATCATCTTTGACTAGCAAAATAAAACAGACTCCAAAATCCGTGACCCACAGTCACTACAAACATAAGCAATTCTTGAAAACAGGGCGAGAGTTAAGCTTCAAAATAATCCGAAAATAAAGCATGACCCAAAGATTCATGGATCCAAACGATTCAAAGCAACATTAAATCATGAGGGGGACCAAAATTTGAAAAAATTGGGGAAAACAGTTGCAGCTGCAACAGAACTCAACTCAAGGATGTGAAGATGCAAATGTTAAAAAACATTCAATGTAACTTCACAAGGACATCTCATCTCAAGGAGAAATTAGAAGCCATTGAAGACAATGTCAAAGAAGCAGAAGCACAGATTACAGCTTTAAATGGTCTTCCAAGTTTAGTTAAGGGAGTTGTTCTAAAAGGAAGATCATCTGTGGAGGAATGCACATAATAAGTGTTATGATATTTAGACACTTAGGAGTTAGTTAAGATCAACTTGTGTAATATATTCGTCAGATAAAAGTGTGTTTCTTTAGTATGCATTAGTATGCATTTGTAAATATTCTAATCCGATGGTCATGATATGTTCTAGACATAGAGTGATTCGACGGTTCAACTTCTCTTAGATCATACCTACCATTGATATGTGGCTTAACACCCGATTGGTCTATGATCTCTATTTAAAGAGCATAGAGGGTCCTTGGCTAGTTGATCGATTATGAGAAGCTCATGTAACTTTGTTTCTTTTGCATAATAAATTGCTCCAAGTAGTTATTCGTCTGGGGCCGTGGACTGTTTCCCTCTCGAGGGTTTTAACCATGAGACAAACATCTGTGTGTTGATATGTGATATATTTGTGTGAATTGGTTTCTCAAGGTGTTCGGTCTTTTGGGAGTACCCTGTGTACTTAAACATGGTGTCAGAGATTTTATGAAGAGTCGCTTTAGGTTTTGATCAAGATCTGGAACCGGTGTTGCCGAAAATTTGAAAGGGTTATTGGTTCTATATTTTCTATGCATTTTTGGCCTATGAGAGCTATTCCTTTGTGTCTAGAGTGTTGTTTCCATTGGGAAATAGTTTTCGTTTCACCGAAAACAGTTTTCGTTTGTTCTAGAAACACCCATTTCGGTAAATCTGAAGATATAATGTTACAGTGACAGATTTTTTTTTTTAATATCTTATATTTTATCAGTATTATTATTAGATATTTTTGTTTTAGTGTCGAACCGTTGCCTTCCTTGACTACGTATGCTCTTTTCCATGCACCTTGCGCAATCGCGGTGAATCAGAAAGAGTAAGGTAAAGATTTGTTCTTGTCTTCTCGGCTACGTATGCTCTTTGTTGTGCACCTCGTGCAATCACAGCAAATCAGAAACAACGAGAAAACTTGAAAATGTAGACTTTCCAGGTAAGCTAACCAAGATCTAACTCCATTGTGTGGAAAAAAAAATTGTTTTTGTTTTTCATTTTTTTGTGATTTGCAGATAAAAAAGGCAAGCACGGAGAACGAGAGAGAAGAGTAAAAAAAAAATGCATTTCTCTTTCCATTCTTTTACGTACCTTTTAAACTTAGCTTACTTGGTCCAAAGTTGGTTTATTCCTTAATAGATCTTGAGTTCAAGCCTTATTTAACTACTTTTTAGTGCATGCAATTTCTATTTTCAAGTTACTTTATTGTAAAAGTGCATCTCACATAAATAAAATAAAATAAAAAATGAGTCACTTAAGTCTTTTAATTTATTGCCGCACTATTTAAAAGTAACATTATTGTAAAAGTGAACCTCACTTATTCTACAAAAGTGATTCACTTCAAAGCAAATTTATTGTAAAGTGATTGTCAAAGGTTGATCTTGGGAAGAGGGGGGTTCTTTTTTTTAGTTGGTCAAGTTAATATCTGCCACGTCACTATTAGGAACATCTTCAACATTTTCTTTGATCAAACATAACTTCATCATCCAGAATCAGTTTTCAGTGCCGTTTTTTTTAAAACCGCATATTTTTTCGAGCTATTTGCAACCAGATAGTTAGTTTCTATTTTTTCAGCCATTATTTTACAGTATGACCGCCCCTTGTGATATTATACTTACAAGTTCTAACTATTTCTCATGGAAATCTCGTATGGAGGATGTTCTACGAAGTAGGGGACTTTTCAGGATAACCTCAGGGAAAGAAACAGAACCCATTGATGATGATAAGAAAATTAAATAGAAAAATAGATGTGATGAAGCTCGTGGATTGATTGGGATGTAAATCTCTACTGATTTGCGATTCCACAAATCTGGAATTGGTGAACCTGATAAAGCTTGGGAAAAGTTGGAATCTATGTTTGGTAAACACAATGAAATTTGAGGTCATCAACTTGAGAATGAGTTGCTTTCCTTGAATCCAAATGATTTTTCATGAATTCAAGACTATTTATCTAAGTATAAAACTCTTAGACTCTTATGTGCAGAATGCAAGATTAAGAAAAAAGACAAACAATGTATTTATCATATTCTTTACAAACTTGGACCTACATATTCTATTTTTTTATCTACATTCTACTCGATGAAAGAATATTTGACTGCAGCTAGCTATCAAGTGCCTAGTATTGAATCCTTTTGTGATTCCTTAATTAGAGAGAAAGATAAGCTCATTCATCTTGGAATAATTAACAATGCAAATACATCTGGGAAAGCCTTATTGTCCCAACAGAAAGAAAAGTCCAAGCCTCCCAAGAAACAGAATTCTCGCAATAATAAGCCAAACAACAAGGGTCCCAAACCCTCTCAGTCAACTCCTTCTTTAAAACATGACAAAGGATCCAAGACAAAAAGAAAGACAACTAAGCGTCATTGCAATTTTTGTGGGAAAGATAATCATGATGAATCTAAGTGTTTCAAGAAGATGGAAGCCCTGGAAGCAGCAATGAAGAAGCACCACATTAGCCTAGATTCATCTTCAGAATCTAACTCTCATGGACATGCACTTTGTGCTTCTAGTTACTCTTATACTGCATCTTCTTCTTCTACTTCAAATGAATGGCTCATTGATTCTGGAGCATCTTATCATATGACTAAGGATCAAGCCATCTTTTCTACTATGCATGAATGTAACACCAAACAAATATTTGTTGGTTATGATAGATCTCTAAGTGTTGTAGGATTTGGAATAGTTCCAGTAGAAAATGGTCATTTCAGTGATGTACTATGTGTTCCGAAAATTTCCTGCAATTTGTTATCAGTCTATCAAATTACTCATTCAGGTGAAGGTAAAACTATGACATTTACACCTCACCAAGTTGTAATCAAGGATTTTAAAAATCCTCAAAATGTCCTTGCTAATGGAACTGTTGATGATATTACCAGGCTGTACAAATTTAACAACTTTGGGTCATCACCTTTTTCTTCAGTTTTTGTTGCTCATAGTGATAACTTGAGCAAACTTTGGCATGAGCAATTTGGTCACTTAAACTATTGTTCATTGCAACAACTATGTAAATACAATATGGTTACAGGTCTTCCGATGCTATCTTGCAAGGATGGTGTTTATTCCGGTTGTGTACTCGAAAAACATCATCGGGACAGTTTTGACAAACGTGCCTCTTGGCATGCCTCGATTCCTTTGGAGCTTGTGCATAGTGACTTGTGTGGTCCTCTTCCATCTGCATCATTTTCTGGTTTCAAATATTTCTTAACTTTCATTGATGACGACTCTAGACGCACTTGGGTTTACTTCCTAAGACTTAAAAGCGAAGTATTTAACATGTTCTTGGCCTACAAGGCCCTTGTTGAAAAACAATTTGGTCATCAAATTATTAAGTTAAGATCTGACAATTGAGGAGAATATGTTAACAACAAGTTCACTACCTTCTGCATTGAACAAGGAATCCAACAATAGCACATTGTTCCATATACACCACAACAAAATGGTGTAGTTGAACGGAAGAACCACACTTTAAAAGAAATGGCTAATTGTATGATCCAATCTAAGAGACTAAGTCTTCAATATTGGGCTAAGGCCAAAGATTGTGCAAATTACATAGTTAATCGCACACCCACTAAATTTTTACAAGGTATAACACCGGAAGAAGCATGGAGTAAAATTAAACCAAATGTAAGTCACTTTCGTGTGTTTGGTTGTGAAGCATGGGCTCACATCCCAGATGAAAAACGGAAAGCATTGCAGCCTAAAAGTGAAAAGTGCATATTTGTTGGATATTCAGAAGATGTAAAAGGTTATAGACTTCTTTAGCCCCATTCACATGATATAATCATTAGAAGAGATGTTAAATTTGATGAAAATCTCTTGGCCTGCGAGCCTAACTTGGCAGGTGTGCCATCTTTGGCCTGCGAGCCTAATTCGGCAATTGTTCCTTCTTCTTCTTCGTCTTCCAACTTCTTTGACAGGTTTCCAACTCCAGTTTTTTATGATGACAATGAGGATGAAAATCCACCTCCGCCTGCACATGTTCCTCCAATTGCACCAGCACCAATGCCTCCTCGATGGGTCCATTCAACATGTGAAGCAGCTGGTGATCTTGCCAATGATCCTAGAGATCAACATCGAACATGTTCTCAGTTTCAGTGAGCCTCTTCCCTTTTGGCTCAAGTTTTTGAGAATCATGATCCAGAAACTTTTGTAGAAGCTTCAAGAAATCCAGATTGGGATGCAGCTATGGATGAAGAATATCGTTCCTTAATGGCGAATGATACTTGGGATCTTGTTCCTCTTCCAAAAGGAAGAAAACTTGTCAAATGTAAATGGGTCTAAAGAAATAAGTATGCATCAAATGGAAGTGTTGAAAGACTTAAGGAAAGGTTAGTTGCCAAAGGTTTTTCCCAAGTTGAAGGGATTGACTACAATGAAACCTTTGCCCCTGTAGCAAAAATGAACTCCATCCGCCTTGTTCTTTCCCTTGTAGCCTTACATAACTAGGAATTCCATCAAATGGATGCCAAGTCTGCCTTCTTATGTGGTGATTTAAATGAGGAAATTTGCATGGAACAACCTCCTAGATATGTTCAGAATAACTCTAGCCTTGTTTGTCTCCTTAAGAAATCCTTATATGGCCTTAAGCAAGCTCCTAGAGCTTGGTATGCCAAAATGGATAGCTTTCTCCTTGACACTGGTTTTTCTATATGTCGTTCTGACCCCAATGTCTATACCAAGAAAGTAGGAAACCATCTCATCATACTTGTTCTTTATGTTGATGATCTTATCCTTATTGGTAGTGACCCTAAACTTATAACCCATGTGAAATCCAGTCTTAAGGAAAATTTTGAAATGTCAGACTTAGGACATTTGCATTATTTTCTTGGTCTCCAAGTCTTGCAAACCAAAGAAGGAATCTTTCTTTCCTAGTCTAAGTATGCTTGTGACCTTCTTCGTCGCTTCCACATGGAAGATTGTAAACCAGCCCCTTCTCCCTTCCAGTCTGGAGTCAAACTTTCTGCCACTTGTACTTCCCCTGAAGTAGATGCCACCTTGTATCGTCAGCCTGTTGGTAGTATTTTATACTTGACTCATTCATGTCCTGCCCTTTCCTTTTCCATTGGTCGTGTTTCCCATTATATGCAAACTCCTAATGAAAATCATTGCAAAGCAGCAAAAAGAATACTTCGATATATTCGAGGTACAATTTAGTTTGGGATTCATTACAGTACAGGGGGGAAAACTTTATTGGTTGGTTTCACTGATTCAGATTGGGTCAGCGATCTTGATGATTGAAACTCTACTGCATGTTATGTTTTCAATCTGTGATTTGGGCCTGTCACTTGGGCTTGTAAGAAACAACAAGCTCTTTCTCTTTCTTCAGCAGAAGCAGAATATCGAGCCGCAGTTAATGCCAGTCAGGAAGCTTTATGGCTTCGATAGATCATTTCAGAGTTTGGATTCGAGCAGCAGCATCCTACTCCACTTTGGTGTGACAATCAAAGTGCCATCAAGCTTGCCAAAGATCCAATTCTACATCAGCACAGCAAACACATTAAGCTACACATGCACTTCATCAGAAATCTTTTTCATGATAGTGTTATTGAAGTTCTCTATTGCCCTACAGATGATCAAGTTGCAGGAATCTTCACCAAGTCTCTTACAGAAGCGAAGTTTTCTAAACTTCAATCTATGTTAGGAGTTCAGGAATGTGTCCTTAGGGGGGAATAGGCTCTAATGCCTCCTTCCTTCTCCTAATAGTGTCACTTTTGTAAATCCTTCAATCCTATCCCAAGTTGTTCTTAAGGGGCGATGTTAGGATATTTAGACACTTAATATTTAGTTAAGATCAACTTGTGTAATATATTCGTTAGGTAAAAGTGTGTTTCTTTAGTATGAATTAGTATGCATTTGTAAATATTCTAATCTGACGGCCATGATATGTTCTAGACATATAGTGATCCTACGGTTCAACTTCTCTTAGATCATACCTACCATTGATCTGTGGCTTAACACCCGATTGGTCTATGATCTCTATTTAAAGAGCATAGAGGGTCCTTGGCTAGTTGATAGATTATGAGAAGCTCATGTAACTTTCTTTATTTTGCATAATAAATTGCTCCAAGTAGCTATTTGGCTAGGGTCGTGGACTATTTTCTCGAGGGTTTTAACCACGTGACAAACATCGGTGTGTTGATCTGTGATCTATTTGTGTGAAGCGGTTCCTCAAGGTGTTCGGTATTTTGGGAGTACCCTGTGTACTCGAACAATAAGAAGCTTGATTGATGGAAAAGTAAGAAGAGATGGATGAATATGACAATCAATCCCTAACAACTCATGCCAAGAAGAGAAAGAACAAGAAGGAAGAACATTCCTGCAAAGAATAAAAGGACTTTAGAAGAAGGACATCTCACAACTCAGATGTTCAGTTGTGCTGAGAAAGGACACTTTGTGAAAGAATGTCCCAAGAAGGATGATACGATCAAGAATTACCAGCTGATCATACAAAATGATGTTTGGATATGAGTTTGAGACATGAAGGGAATTTTTGTAAATTCTTCCAAGTAGATATACAAGATCAAGTATACAACAGATCGAAGTATCAAAAGATACAAAGCAAGGTTCATGGTTTCTATGAGAAAGAGAGAGTTGATTGTGGCAAGACACTACTCTAGGGGTTAGACACACCTCTTCAGTGTTGAATATTTAACTAGCTATTTGGTGTAATAAAAATATAAGAACAGATTGAGAAACCTACAAGGTTTTGAGACTCTTTATATGGAGTATCTTGATATCCAGTGACCTTGAAAGGTGACATAGATGGATACAAAGAAGATTAGTAGAAAAGGAGTCTACTTGTCACTTCAATGTCCTTATACAAAGAATATAAGATATAGAGGTAGGATGGTGCTCCACATTAGAGGGAGTAACTATGGTAGATATCAAAGTTCAAGAATCTTGACATGATTCTTGGGATTATAGGAATGATGAAATCCAGAGGATATTTTCCATATCCAAGTAAAATTTGAAAATCAAATGGTGTGGTACCTAAAGGGTACAATTGAGTATGGTCTTGAGTATGGTCTCATATTTGCAAGAGAATAGAGAATCTTCCTGCAGAGATGTGATGACTTTGATTTGGTTGGCAATGCTACAAATAGAATTATCACTCCAACATGTTGCAGAAAGCGAACTAGTGTTTCTCTCAGGACAACCAAGGATGAATATATTACAGCTGAGAAGAAAGAAAGGAAATATTCCTTAAGTGATGAGGAATATGATCCAAAAGAATTCTACCGATGAATATGAAGATCATACTCTTACCCATTTAATAATTGGATAAGTAGGGATGCATTAGTAGGACACATAGATTCAACACCAATACACAGTTCTATGTGATCTGTGGTGTAAGAAGACTTGCTCAGTATTTACGATCATGAGCAAGATAGGAACAGGTTCTGAGAATGAGATGATGAAGTTGAACACATTGGAAGAGACTCTAGTAATTCAAGAAGACATAGATCAATATGGATTCTACCAAACAAACAAAGATAAGTATTTGAATTGCCATTTCTTATATATCTAGTTGTTCAGTTGTGTATATAGATATGTTTCTAGATTTAGGAAATGTATTATGCATATTATAATATTTTTAGTTTACTACTAATATGAAGATAATGGGTAAGTGGCTTATGTTGTTGTACAATATTCCATTGCTACTTATCTAGAATGAAACTTCCTTGCTTACATAATGTCTTGGCAAGATGGAAGGCATCTAGAAGGTTATCGTATGTATACAGGATATGGATGATTGTCACATTAGCGAAATAGTTGCATGATTATATGAAATATAACTCTATGCATAAGAATGTGTCATTATTTTCTATGAAATGTTTCTAATCATACAATTGTATTTGACTTATAGGAAGGATTGTATGCAATCACCTACAAGAGAAGAAATAATGAAGTTGCAGATGTACAATGAAGTTGTCGATGTACAAGAGAAGAATGATGTAGTTGCAGATGCACAAAAGAAGAATGATGCAAGTTGTGGATGTACTATGCAATTGAGGATGTACAAAAGAATAATGAGAAAGAAAAAGTTGTAGAAGGGAGTTGTAAAGATCAAGTATGTTCCTACATAGGAACAAGTGGCATATGTGTTGACTAAGCCTCTGTCTCGTGTAAAGTTTGAATACTTTTGAGACAAGATTGGAGTAGTCTTAAAGGACCTACCTCAAAAGAGGGAGTGAAGAAGATGGTTGAAGGTTGCAGTGGTGTGGTAGCTTAGCTTGGGGTAGGGTAAGTCTAGATAGGCTTGTTGACCCAAAAGGGTTAGTAAGTTAGAAGAGGCATGTTGATCCTAGGGGGATTAGTATGTATAGCTAGGCCTATTTATCCTGAAAGGGTTAGTAAGCTAGACAAGGATTGTTGGTCCCCAGGGAGATCCATCGGTCTAACTAGGCTTGTTGACTCAAAAGGGTTAGTAAGTTAGACAAATTTCATGGATGGATCTATGAGAGAACCCACTAAGTTGCTACTCCAATATGGTCAGAGGGAAAGAAGTGGTTTCAGAATGCCTGGCTAGTATTTTTGGCCCAGAAGGGTTAGTAAGCCAGACAAGGCTTGTTTGGTCCCAAAGGATATCAATCTATTTGACTAGGCTTGTTAGCTCGAAAGGGTTAGTAAGTCAGAAAAGATGTTGATGTAGTGGTTTCAGTATTTTCATACTAATGTTGAAGTGGAAAGTTCAGTATTTTCATACTGATGTTGATGTGGCAAGTTCATTATTTTCATATTGATGTTGATGTGGAAGACTAATGATATGGCAGGTTCAGTATTTCTATGTTGATGATATGGTTGTGGTCCCAACACCTTGTGTTAAATATGTTGATGTGGTTATGGTCGCAACACCCTGTGTTGATAATGTTAATGTGGTTGAAGTCACAACACTTTGTGAAGATGATGATGATGATGTTTCAACATTTCTGTGTTGATCATGTTGATGTTCTAGCATCTCTATGTTGATCACGAAGATGATGAGCTAACATTTATTGGTGATGTTGTTTTAGCACTAATATGCTAATGATGTTGTTGTTTCATTATTTACATACTGATGTTGCAAATGATGTTCTAGGATTCACATACTGATGGTGCATATGATGATCCAGTATTTACATACTGATGATCATGATGATGTTCTAGTATTCATGTACTGATGTTGCAGATAATGATCCAATATTCACACATTGATGTTATAGATGATTATGATGTTTCAGTATTGACATACTGATGTTGAAGAAGACAATTCAACATTTGCATACCGATGTAGCAAAAGAAGATTCAGTATTCACATATGGATGTTACAAAAGAAGATTTAGTATTCACATACTTGATGTTACAAAAGAAGATTCGGTATGCACATATTGATGCTATAGAAGATGATTTAGTACTCACATACCGATGTTGTAGAAGATGATTCAGTATCTACATATTGAGGTTACAAAAGATTATCCAGTATTCTCATACTAAGATTGATGATGAAGATGCATGATGTTGTTCCTGTTATATTTTTATCATTCAAGCTAGCATTATGATCTTAGTATCTTTAACTGAGAGAATAACATGCACAACAATAAACACAAGAGACAAGAGACATAAATAATTTTACTCGAGGAAACCATAAAGGATAAAACCCTGCAACTTCCTTAGAGATAGAATCAGCACCAAAAGTAAAACCCAAAACCATAAATATGATCTCCCTATAGCAGTGGTCTTTCTCTCTCACTCATGTGCCCCAGTGAGTGAGTGTCTGTATGATAAATAGAGAGGCTCACTCTCTATTTATATTCTTTCGTTCACTTGATGTCCACTCCATCATGTCGGCCTAACTTAATAATTAATTTACTAGAGCCAACATCTCCAGGAGAGTCTAATAACCCTAGTGCCCCACAACTGTGGGGAATTTTCCCTCTGATCAACAAGGAGGGTTAAACTTGACTTAGATGGTGGGGACTATTGCCCCAACTTACAATAACTCACCTAGGGCCAACTTCTCTATGAAAGTATAATAACCCTAGGGCCCCACAATTATGGGGACTTTAACCCTTGAACAATAGGAGGGTTACCCACAATGACTTGACATGACTTGTTTACATTATTGAATTTGCCGATAGGAACATCGGGGCATGACATGACTCAAATACATTACAGACACTTCTCAGAATAAACATCAAGGTACAATATATGAGATATACGGATGAATACATTACAAAGTTACAAATACATCAACACTCCCTCTTAACTAGGAAGCTATTCTCTCAACACTATTTGTAGCACTGGTCTTCTTCTTTGTATCAACTGGATCATCTCATCATATTCATCTTCAAGTCATCTTCATCTTGGATTTGGATCATGACTCAATCTGGATCATCATCACTGGATCTGAATCATCACTAGATCTGGATCATCATCACTAAATATGATCATCACTCGATCTGGATAATCATGGGGACATCATCATTGGATCTAGATCATCACTTGATTTGGATCATCACTACTGGATCATCATCATCGGTACTATCTCATGATTCTTCTCGTCACAGGAAGTTCTACAGAGCCAACCCTTTTTCATGTTGGTTATAGGCCTAGCCTCCATGTAGGTCTTCTTCAGCGCTTATATCTGACCCTTAGTCAAAATGGCCAGCACTCACATCTGCCCATGAGAGGAACACATCCAACACCATGTCAGAAAGGCACAGCACTTACATTCACCAGCATGATAGGACACAACTACTATCATCTATGAAAAGGAACGACACTCACATCCACCAGCATGGTAGGACACACCTACTACCATCTGTGGAAAGGCATAGCACTTACAATCGCCAGCATGGTAGGACACACCTACTACCATCTGTGAAAAGGCATGGAACTCACATCCACCATCATGATAGGACACAACTAATATCATATTTGGAAAGGCTCGGCACTCACATCCACCAGCATGATAGGACACAACTACTATCATCTGTGGAAAGGCACTGCACTTACATCTGATCATGTGGGAACCAATCCCACAGTCATATCAGAATGGCCCTCAATCCCAAACTGAGTATTCCTTGTAATTGAATAGGTGCATCCATTCAAATAATGGAATTTAGCACTTATATCTTATCATGTGGGAACACATCCCATAGTCAACTCAGAATGGCTTAGCACTCACATATGACATGGAAGAACCAATCCTCCCACCATGAAAAAATGGATCAGCCCTTACATCTGACCATGGAAGGAACCAATCCTCTCACCATGTTAGAATGGCTCTCAGCTCTAGGCTGAGTATCCCTGGTAACTGACCAGGTGCCTCCATTCATAGAATGGCATTCAGCACTTATATCTGATCATGTAGGAACCAATCCTATAGTCACCTCACAATGGCTCAACACTTATATCTGACATGCTAGGAACCAATCCTCTCATCATGATAGAATGGATCAGCCCTTACATCTGACCATGGAAGGAACCAATCCTCTCACCATGTCAGAATGTCTCACGGACTCATCACTTCCCCTTGAAGGGAACTTCGATCTGGAGAACACCAAGCTTCTCCCTGAAGTACTCAAACTTCACTCTGGCCAATGGCTTAGTCAACACATCAGCCATATGTTCGTCCGTTGCAACATACTGGAGCTTCACTAATCCTCTCTGCACCATATCCCTGATATAGTGATATTTGATCTCGATATGCTTCAACTTGTCATGGAACACCGGGTTCTCCAACAAGTTCACATAACTTTGGTTGTCACAATATATACAAGTAGCATCCAACTAGAGATAAAATAAATTAGACAGTAGATTCCTTAGACATACTACCTCACAACTAGCTAAACAAGCTGCAACATACTATGCTTCAGCTGTACTCAGTGCCGCACAGGACTGCTTCCTGCTAAACCAAGAGATCACACCTGATCCCATACTGAAGCAACACCCTGAAGTGCTCTTCCTATTGATGGAATTTCCTGCCCAATCTAAATCAACATAACCTTCTAGGTTAATCTTTTGATTCACCTCATACTTGAGCCCATAATCAACTGTACCCTTTAGGTAAATCAGAATATGCTTTGCAACAATCAAGTGAACATGTCTCGGATTTGTTGCGAACTGGATCAAGGTGTTCACATCAAAGAAAATATCTGCTCTCATGTTTGTCAGGTACATTAAGGACCCAATCATCTGATGATACATTGTAGCATCAACCACTTTTGATGAAGCATCACTCAATAGCTTTAGGTTCAATGTCATAGGTGTGTTCATGCCCTTGCAGTCCATCATCCTGAACCTCTTTAGGATCTCTACTACATACATTTCTTGTCCCATGGAGATTTCTCCACACCTCCATGCCTAGAAAGTAGTGCATCATAGTCAAGTCCTTTATCTCGAACTTGGCAGCAAGTCTCCTTCTTGCAACTTTTGTCAGGAACAAGTCATCGACATATAACATGAGCATCACTGGTCTTCCACCTTCAACCTTGAGGAAAAGGTTGGAATCCTCTTTACTCTCAGTAAAGCCTAGAGTCACCAATAAGCTATCCATCCTATCGTACCATGTAAAACCTTGGGATATTCTGTAGTCACTCCCTCTAAATTGAAGCATCATACTCCCTTTGTCTTTCGTACTCTATGCACTCTTTTCGTGAGAATCCTCATGCTACAAATCTTTCCTTGTATCCCATGATGTTTCCATCTACTACATGATGGAACTATGAACTTCCCTTCACGTATCGATACTGCATCCTAGACATCATTCTTCTTGAACTGGTCTTCCCTTTCTTCTTGGTTACTTCTTCATAGCTGGAAGGTTCTGCATCAATGATGTCACTAGATTTGTCATATTATTCTTCATCTTGAACTGTCATCACTTGTTCTTCGAAACAAGTCTCATCCTTCTTTGCTTGTAAGTGATTATGTATGCAATATTTCCTACAAGTCAAATGCATTTGTATGGTTAGAAACATTTCATAAGGAATATTCATAATAGAAAAATCTTATGCAAAAATATATGATCATGCAATTATTTTAAACAATACAACATTCATCCATATCTGACGGAAACTTTTCTAGATGCCTTCCATCTCCACCAAGACAACATTGAGATTGTGCACTAATACAATATGTCAGCAAAGAGGTTTCATTCTAGATAAGTAGCAATGGAGAGTTGTATAGCACCATGAGCTACTTACCCATCACATGCATATTAGTAGTGTACTATCATTAATGCAAAAATTCTACCATGCATAATACATCAACTGAATATAAACAAATGCATAACAAAACAATATCATGAAATGACAATTGAATACTTATCTTTATTTTTTTGTGGGTAGACTCCTTCTTGAGCCTTCAGATTCATCATCTTCTTCATTCATAATAGCATCATTTCTTATCCAAATGCTAAGATGAATAAGAGGTTCTTCAAGAGTTGAGTTCTTCATATTCCTCATCACTTGAGGGATCTTCTTTGGATGGTGAGAGCTTGATCTTCCCATCTTCTTTTCTCTTAGTATGAGTCGAGCTTCTTCTTGTGTGTGCTCTTCCTAGAGTCTGCTGAAAGTAATCACTTCTTTCTGGCACACATTCCTTGTATGAATGAATCCCATGATCCTGGGAATCCATTCAAGGTGGATATCACCACTTTTGCATTCTCTGCTTCTTCTTCTACTGCTACAAGTTGTTCTTTGATTTGAGAGACCCTCGTAAAGTATGACTGTATGGTCTCTGCATTTTGGATCTTCACATTCTTCAAATGTTTTCTCAAAGTCATATTCTGATTTATGTTCTTCCCTTCAAATAGCTTGGTCAAGGAATAAAATAGCTTCGGTTTCTTTAGGAAAGACACTTGTGGTACAAGTTGATCCGTGATTGAATCAACAATGATCTTCTTGGCCTTGACAAAGTTCTTCTTGTGTAAGGCTTTTAGCCTCATCTCCCTCTGGAACTAGAACCTCTCTACTCATGTAGGTGTCCAATTCATTTTCTTCAGAGATATCATATACTTCCATGCTTAGAATTTGTCAACTTCACCAAGCTTATCATCAAGCTGATGTGATAGATCACTTTGAAATGAGAACCTCAAATGAAAATAGCAAAAGATTAGATCTTACCGATTTGAGGTGTTCGTCCTGGTTCCAGAGCTATATGATCTAGGGTTTGTCATAGAAACCCTAATTTTCAAAACATGGAATCTTTTAGATCTAATTGGATAGAAATACCGACCTCTTCAAGGTGAGCTGTCCAATGTACTCATTTTTTGAAAACAATGGAGGGAAACTCCTAGAACAGGAAGCCCTAGTTTTCCAATTTCTTCTACAGAAATTCCTAATACTGTTTCTACAGTATCTCCACAATTAATACTCCTCAATGTCTAAAACTTCTCATTGAGGTAGCCTCACCTATCCCTATTCTAGAACCATAGGTTTCATCAGAATTGGTTTCACCAATTGGGACTTATGATCATTTTTCCAAGGTGACCTGTTTCAGGATTGTTCAGCATAGCGAAGTTGTACGGACTACCACATGTCACTGTTTGATCTTCTAGGTCTGAAACTTGGACCATAGAAATTAAAGTCGATGCCCTTTCTGGAACATCTTCAAAATTTTCATTTGAACCTTCGTAGCCCGAGATATAGCAATTATCCCCAAGTGTCCTTTTTGGGGATGAATTCTGGGAGAGTCTAGAACCCTAACCTGGAGGGATCGTATCTCCTATAATATAGAAAATCGAAGGCTGAAATTTGGATACATTGTAAATAATGAATTCATCTTTAGCCTATGAAATTTTCATCTCTTTATCCTTCTCCAATCCTGAGATATAGCGAATGTACCAAAACTTATCAATTATTGTATTTTAGGGTTTTTTCGACCTGGGTTCAAACTAGCGTTTGACTTTCCCAGAGTTATACCCAACCAAAAGTATCAAACCAAGTCTCTAAACTTAGATTTTGATGAGAATATCAATCCTGTGTCAGGCTCACTCAAAAATTCCTCTTCTGTAAGAAGCCCTAATTTCCCGCACCAAAAATTGAAAATGTCTGGAATCGAATTCCACTTCGACGAAAAGATGCACCCTTCAATGGAGAGTCATCCTAGCATATTTTTGCTAATGGATTGTGGAGAGAAACCCAAAAGGTAAGAAGCCCTAGCTTTTGCAGCTACACAATGTCTTCTTCTCAGGTTAGCTCTGATACCATGTTAGATTTTTATCATTCAAGCTAGCATTATGATCTTAGGATCTTTAACTAAAAGAATAACATGCATAGCAATAAACACAAGAGACAAGAGACACAAAGAATTTTCCTCAGGGAAACCATAAAGGAGAAAACCCCGCAACTTCCTCAGAGATAGAATCAGTCCCAAAAGTAAAACCCAAAAACATAAATATGATCTCCCTACAGCAGTAGTCTCTCTCTCTCATCCCAGCTTCTTCTATCTCACTCATGCGCCCCAGTGAGTAAGTGTGTGTATGATAAATAGAGAGGCTCACTCTCTATTTATATTATTTCATTCACTTGATGTCCACTCCATCATGTCGGCCTAACTTAACAATTAATTTACTAGAGCCAACATCTCTGGGAGAGTCTAATAACCCTAGTGCCCCACAAATGTGGGGACTTTGCCCTCTGATCAACAAGGAGGGTTAACCTTGACTTAGATGGTGGGGACTATTGCCCCAACTTATAAGAACTCACCTAGGGTCGACTTCTCTAGGATAGTATAATAACCCTAGGGCCCCACAACTGTGGGGACTTTAACCCTTGAACAATAGGAGGGTTACCCACAATGACTTGACATGACTTGTTTACATTATTGAATCTCCCAATAGGAACATCAGGGCATGACATGACTCAAATACATTACAGACACTTCCTGGAATAAACATTGGGGACAATATATGCGATATACGGATGAATACATTCCAAAGTTACAAATACATCAACAGTTCCAAAACTTCCTATGACATATAGAGATTCACCAGTCAGTTGTACAATTGTAGTGGTGGTTTTTGCTTATATATAATACCTTAAGAGGGAGTGTTTAAGAAATTTAACTTCAGAAGATATTATATTCTAATTTTATTGTATTCCTCCATTTGGAGATGTCCTTGACGTAATTCATCATGTAAAAGTCATGAGGTAAAACCTATGTTGTAAGTCGAGGCAATAGTACCCACAAAAGTAATATATAAAATGTATTTTGAGTCTTCCTAGGTAGGTCAGCCCTAATTAGAGAACATGGCCGACCTAGTTAGTTATTTAAGTCACTCTCTTGATGAATATAAATAGGTGAGGCATCTCTCTCATTCACACACACTTTACACTCAAGCATTGCGTAAGAGAGAGAGAGAGAGAGAGAGAGAGAGAGAGAGAGAGAGAGCCTATTGTGGAAGATGAGCAACTATTCTTGTTGTTGGGGTTTTACACTGTACTTGGTCGAATTCTATATAGAGGAAGTTTTGTTGGGTTTTCTACCCCATTAGGGTTTCCTAGAATAAATCTATGTGTTCTTTTGAGTTGTTGTGCTTGTGTGTTTTTTAGTGATACTTTTCTTATGGTTATGATGTTATGATGCTAAATGTTTTTAGATCTTGTATAACCATTAAAAATATAAAAAGGAACCCTTACCCCTTGAGTTTTGTTTCCCAAATGCTTGAGAATCCATGAATTTAGGCTACAGGTGGTTCTCCAGTAACATATAGTAGATTGATCTCCTTCTATACACACACTAAAAGCGCCCAACAATATGGATTTCCCAAGAGAATCATGGATCGATGAAGGGGGTTCCTAAGCACAGAAAGGTGTTGTGTGGAGCATGTATTGTGGGAGCCAAGGTTGTGAGGGATAAGTGAGATATTTGTGGAGATTTGTATGAGCATTTTTCTAAGCATAAATATCATTATGGGTTGTAGGATGAGAGAGAGAACCCTATAGGTGTTTCCTTCACTCTGGTGGCATCATAGGTCAGCTTGGGGGTGGCCTCTGAGCAAAAAGAGTATACAATGGACAAAGTGCCTACAAATGGGTATAAAAATGCTCTTACACATCCATTTTCTTGGATTTGCATTGGATAAAGATAAGTATTATTTTATACATCAATGTGTAATATTTTTATTTGATGTGATGATAATTTTGGTAAATTCATGTTATATGTGTGTGTATAGAGTTTATTTCCGATGTGTATGTTATTTATGCATCTACACACATATTTTATATGTTATGAAATTTGTAGTTATGGTTATGGGTGAAATTTAGAAGCCTAAATCCAGTCAATGTCCCCTCCTGTGGGTCAGATCGAATTGATGGAAGGGGTAGTTATTAAAGTACTTATTGTTTTTCTAATATAATCTTGTTAATTTGTTATTTTATTATAATGGGCATGTTCAACTAACAACCCCTAAACAATCACAAAGTCCAATATCACACTCTTATAAGTTGTAATCCTTCTCCATTGATGATGTGTCTTCCCTATCTATCGATGAGTTGTCAGTAAGATATATATCTAAAGGTGGTTATATAGATGTACTATAAATTTATATCATCATATGAATATAGAAGTTTAATATGGCTTAAATCCTCTTCTGCTAGTTATTGTCTTGTGTTATGCTTTCTCTATAGTTTAACATGGTATTAGAGATCTTTTGTTCTTAACAGATTTGGTATGTCCGTGGTAGTAATCCATGGAAGGTGGGGCATGGTATCTCATCCATGGTATTCATACATGAAGAGGTTCAACCTATGAATCCAATCAAGTGAATTTATGAATAACATCTAGAGTATGCAACACTGCTCCCATTTGAAGATGCATTGGAAAAGATAAGATGATGATAGATTTCCATGAGAGATACAAATAACAAATCAAATATCCAATGCATGAATGATATACAAAATCCAACCTTGAAAGATTGTATTGACATGTGAATTTAATGGATTCATGCACCATGCTCAAGTTTTCTAGATCACATTATTCACAGTACTATCATTTTTTTTGTTCTAAGTTAGTTTTGGGAAAATATTTAAAGTTTGTAAACTATGACAGTTTTATATATTTTCTTTAAAAAGAGAGAAACTCTCCTCATACTATCTATTGTATCCTTCTCCTCATAATATCTATTGTATCCTTCTCGTTGTATATGAGCATAACATTGTGGTGACAAGAAAAATATCATAATAAATTCATATTTTTATTTGGTATGTGTTTCAGATTTGTCCAAAAATTAAATAAAAGGATTTAAGGACATTTATCATTGTGTGTGATGGTGGATGGCTTTCATAGTTGACCTTATCTTTTGTGTCTAGTTGTGACACTCATATCTACATCAGAAAATGACCAAGCATATAGACGATACTTAAATGCTAATCATGATTGCAACATCGAAGTATTCAAACACCATTATAAATTCATATTTTTTAAAGTGAAAATTGTGTGGCAATATCATTCTAATCCATCGAGTGGTAAATTGTAAATTGTTTCTTTGAATCAAAACTCAATTAAATAATTTAAGCATGATGGTGTTTCATTAAATTGTAAAAGATACTTACCTGAAATTTGAATAACGAGGTCAAGCGAGTCATCAAATTCACATCATTGTTAAGTATCACTTTTGAGTGCATGATTGATAGTACTTAAAATCCTAAGTTGACATTAACTCAAGCAAGCATGTGTATGCAAGCATGAAAAAACTACAAATAAAAAATGGGTAAGGGAGGAAATCATTTGCAAAACACTAATCAAGAACTCAAAGAACTACAGGACACCTTTTAATATTTGGATAATGGTGTTTCTAATCTTCGGAATAAAACTGATGAGGATCAATATTTGATTAAATCCCATCGGGAAACACTAATTGAAAAGGAGAAAATGGAGAACATGGTTGATGCATCTTGTGACATCAATGACCTTATGCAAATGATTGATGTTACTTATGATAGGAATTATTTAATGCAAAAGGTTTATGCTACTTATCACACTAATGGCATACTGAAACAAGGTGATATAGATACAACACATCATAATTATTGATTGTACAATTGGTCATGAGAAGTGCTCAGTCATAAAAAAATGAATTTATGAAGATGAGGCACAAGAAGAAGCACTAAGTGATAGTAGTAGAAACAAATTTGAATTTGGAGAAAATATTAATGAAGGACATCAAGAAGTACAAAATGATCTTTCCAATCCTATCATCGGGAATAAATCCATGACAAAAATTTAAAACAATACTTGGGTATGATAAGGAAGTTACCTTTCATATTCCCAACTATTCTAGACCAATCCAATTTCTCAATGCAAGATTCTTTCAAGGAATTCCACTTCACCTATTTCAATGCAACATCAAAATGGTAACTACCAACATTGGCATCGATGGTCACATGGAGAATTAGTGTTTTGATAATCATCCTTGTTAAGACAAGAACAATAACAATTATTTATGGTTGGACAAGTTCTTGTTAATGGAATCAACAAGTCAATAAGTTGCATAAGTTTTATTGTCTAGTTCAGACACATGTAAAGACATTCGTATGAAAAAATTAGAAAAAAAAAAATTCAATCAATTATTCTAGATGATAATTTTGGGCATGATTGGGGACCAATTCTACATATATTTTTTGTTGAAATATTGTAAACTCAAAGGATATTCTAAATGTATTTTACTGATGTACCCCAATAGAGATGTATTGTTCCTCCATCGAGACGTTACTATTGTATTTGGTCATCATCGAATCATGAGGTAAAGCCTCCATTGTAAGTCGGTTCAATAGCCCCCTAATGCATATAATATAATATTGTTGTGAGTATTCCTAGGTGAAGTCGGCCCAGTCAGTTAAGTGGGGTCGACTTGTTAGATTAAAATACAAGTGACAAAAAGGGTAAAATAGAGGAGTTGTGTTCATGATTTGAACACACACTCACTTGTGTATAGTGCATATGAGAGAGAGAGAGAGAGAGAGAGATATGCTGGAAGAAGGTGCACATGTCTGGATTATTGTCTTGTACTTTTGATACATCTTATACATAGGAATTTTTGCTAGGTTTTCTTCCCCATAAGGGTTTCCCAGAATAAATCTTTGTGTTCTTTTGTGTGGTTGTGCTTGTCTATCTTTCAGTGATCCTTTTTCTTATGGTTATGTTGTTATGCTACTAAATGTTATTAGATCTGGTATAACCATTAAAAACTTAACATGGTATCATAGCTACCATGAAATAATTATCTATGCAGCCAAAACACTACTATAGCTATAGCTACTGAAGATTAGGGTTTCATGATTGAAAACCCAAGAAGACCAAAACTAGTCATGTTGGGGCTTTCACTATATCTATATATTGGAGAAGGATCATGAGCCGAAACATTTACAGGTTGAAGATGAAATCCTGATGTACCCTTTCTAAAAAATTTATCCTCATATTCTCTATTGTCAGTCACCCTATATGCTAGTTAATTACATCTAACATACAAAATGCTCAATATAAATTGTCAACCCAGGGAAGTCTTTTTATTTCAAAGATAATTCACATTGTCTGTGCATAAAAACTAAGTAGATGATTAAATTAATAAAATATTAACTACCCTACCTATCTGCTCAGTCAAACTCCTCTCATGGCTAAACTAATCTAAGTTACCCACCTAAGAATTCAGAAATGCAATTACCTTCCTACAATATCAATCCATCAATTAACAAATCTAGAAATAGATAACTAGAATTACTTTTTCAAGAAGTTAAATCCTAACATTACCATACTATATGTGAACTCATCATAACGAGTTTAATTCAACTAATCTAGGAATTGGAAATAATAGTAATTGAACCAAACAAACTATGAACTATAATCTGACTGAATTAGCAAACCTGAGAAAGACAAATAATTAAAAGGAACTGGAGCTGAGATTGACTGTAACATCTATTGGAACACATGCATAATGGAAACTAAGCTTCACAGTCGACTGTCACACCACATTAGCGCAACTTGAAAGGAATGCAAACATTGATTACCAAAGGAAATGCAATGATTAACCATTAATGTTGCATCTACTATAATTTCCACACCACACAACAAAATAATCAAAACATCTAATTAACTTGGTGATCTCTATGGGAAGGCGGGACCAGCCTTCGAATAGATATACTGGGGTTAGCACAAGTTAAAATGCAGAAGTATGAAGAATCCTGCTCCTTATATTAAAATGGAAAATTACAAAGTACAGCTCACTGTCACAGCTTACACAGTCTAATCAATAATCAACAAACCCTTTTCTCAAAATGCCTTCCCATATTTATACATAAACAATCATAACCTTCACCCACTAATATTGGGCATCCATGAAGATCTACGATCTTCAGGCTACCTTGTTACAATGATCTGTTACAGCTATGAGTGAAATTGAATGGAAGTAGAGAATATAGGGAATCTTGTTGCTCGAGCCGTTAGTGAATAGATGGAACCAATTAAATAAGAGATGCCACGTTTGTTGCAGCTATGCCTTAAGTAGCGGCACACTGTCGCAGCTAAGTTTGTTGCATCTAAGTCTGTTGTAGCTAAGTCTGTTGCATCTATGCATGGAATGACAACCTCTATTTGCGTCCAGCGTGTGGAGTTGGGACTAGTAGGTAACAGCTAGTACCAAAAGCTCATCATCTCTTCAAACCACTCGGGATGCTACACTTATGTTCTCCAAAGCTTGAACTATCTTTATAAAATCATGATGTGTTAGCATAATTCAAGAGACAGAGTTCTAACCATAATAGTCCTAGGCATTAATAAAGTGAACAATAATTAATCATACCTGTAAAGATTTAAGGCTCAATGTGAGGGAAAACATCTATCTGGTGTGTAGGAATGAAGTAGGAAAAGGCAAAAGGGTATAATAGGTGTGGTAAAAAAGGCACTATTTTAGGACCCAACATCTATAATCTGGGAGACATGATTCCTCTAACTCAGGTTTCCATCCCTTCCTAGAATTCATCCTTAAACATGTGACCTAGGGAGAATTTATATATCTTGGGCTAGGAAGGTCCAAATGAAATTTCACAAGATGTTTTAAATAGGGCATGAACTGTGTTTTCTGTGGTAAAATTTTCATACCCCAAAGTTGAAATAGTGACACATGTCAGTCTGTACAAGTTCGTGATGCTGAACAGTCATGAAATAAGTCACCTTGGGAAAATTCGCATAAGTCCCAATTGGTGAAACCAATTCTGATCTATCTTGTGGGGTTGGAAAGAAGACAGGATGGGATATCATAGTACAAATTTTTAGACTCATAGGAGCAATAATTTCAGAGATACAGCAGAAATAAGATCAAGAAATTATGTAGAAGAAATTGAAGAAAACTAGGGCATCAAATATTTTGCAGTTATGTTCATAGTTTTGGGAAAATGAGTATGCTACTCAACTCGACTTGAGGAGGCACATAATTCTATCCAATCAGATATGAAAGATACCTAAGTTGAAAAATTAGGGTTTCTCTATCAAACCCTAGGTCCACCAAAAGCAGTCTTCCAGAAAAGATTTCAAGCAAGCATCATATTGAAGCAATCTCATTGGTCAAAGAAGAAGCTGCAGATCCCAAAGTAGATGAAGACAAAGCACAAAAATGAATCTACCAAACAAACAGATATAAGTATTTGATTTTTCTTTCCTATATATTATGTGTATTATGCATGATAGAATGTTTGCATTAATCATTAGTATACTACTAATATGCATGTTATGGGTAAGTAGCCCATGGTGCTATACAAACACTCCATTGCTACTTATCTAGAATGAAACCTCTTTACTGACATATTGGATTAGAGCACAATCTCAATGATGTTATGGTAGAGATGGAAGGCATGTGGAAATATTTTGTGTGTATACGAGATATGGATGAATGTTGTATTGGCTAAAATAGTTGCATGATGCATAATAATTTGTCATTATGCATATGTCCTATGAAATGTTTCTAACCATGAAACTGGTGTATATGACTTGTAGGAAAGGTCGTGTACAACCACCTACAAGAAAAGGAGGATAAGACTTGTTCAGAAGAACAAGTGATGATAGTTCAATATTCACTCCAATAAAAATGAACCTGAAGCTCCCAGGGTCAAAGACATTGTGACGGAAGAAAGAGATTTAGAAGAATATAAGAGAGTGGTAGATCCACCTCGAGAGATGAACACCATATTGGACACAATAGATAATTCAAGATACAGAAAATTGTGGAGGGAATTCCAAACTAAAGTAAGAGAACTCGAATACACTCTAGTTATGTGGCACATTTTAGTGACATTGGTGATGTAGACCCTTCCAGCTATGGAAGAAGATATGATCAAAGAGTACCAATTGATCATGGGGACTGATATCTAGGATATGGTTTCGATAGTGAAAGGAAAGTATGTAGTGTCTTCCATGTGGATCTACAAGAACAAATATACAAATAAAGGTTCTTGGTTTGTCTCAGAAATAGGGAATAGACTATGGCATGACATACTCTATTGACCAAACACACTTCTCCAGTAAAGTAGAAGTATATATCAAGAAAAGAACCACCTGTGCAGAATAGTCTTTGTACGAGATCAGAAGGAACCCATAGATAAGCACAACCAGTTACGTAAGGAGCTTGAAGATCACCTAGAGTGATGAATATCTTAACCTTTGCTACAAGTTTGAATATGGAAACCTATAGAAGATAACAAGCTCACAGATGGGTTCAAGATGAACTTTTTGACAAAGTTCAAGATAAAGGATCTTGGTATCTAGTATCCTGAGATGGATACATAAAATATCAGTAGCAGAGGATGCTACATGTCCCTCCAGTATAGAATGCAGAGGGAGGATGATGCTCCACCTAAGGGGGAGTGAATGTAGAATATCTCTGAGTTTGGCATGGTATGACAAGATGGACAGCTTCCTAGTGGACTAAGGATTTACCAAGAGTAAAGTGTGTTCCAACCTTCAAGGTTGAATGCGGAATAGTGGGATATGTCGATGACCTGACAAGGTGAACTCATGGTAGAAGCAATGATGGAAGAATACCAATTATTAATGGACAATGATGTTTGGGATATAGTACCCAAACCAGAAAGCAAGAGTGTGGTATCTTCCAAGTTGATCTACAAGATAAAACATGTTGCTAATGGAAGTATTGAAAAATACAAGGCAATATTTGTGGCTAGAGGATTCTCTCAGAGAGAGGGAATTGATTATGAAGATACATTTGTGCCAGTAGCAAGGTACACTTCCATCAAAACCATCATGGTGCTTACTTCCATGATGAAATGGAATCTACACCAGATGGATGTAAAGACAACCTTCCTGAATGATGTGATTAAGGAAGAAGTATACATCAAACATCCACAAGGATTTGAAGTCGAAGGTAGAGTAACTCATGTATGTAAGTTGAAGAAGGATATGTATGGACTGAAGCAAGCTCTTAGATATTGGTATGGAAGAACAGATAGATTCTTGACAAGCTTGGGATTTACCAAAAGGAAAGTTGATCCTAACCTTTACCTCAATATTATGTATGATGAACCTGTCATACTATTGTTGTATGTGGATGATCTATTTCAAATTGGAAATGAGAAATAGATCACAGAAATTAGGAAGAAGCTAGATGAAGAATTCGAGATGAAAGATATTGGATTGATGCATTATTTCCTTGGGCTGGAAGTGTGGCAGATCTAAGAAGGAATCGTTTTGAACCAGGGAAAGGATGCAGTAGAAATCTTGAAAAGATTTGATATGTTGGATTGTAAATCCATGGCCACACCCATGGACACCAACATGAAGTTGTTATCTAATGAATCATCAAAGTTAGTGGATATGACTCAGTACAAACAGATTATTGAGTCATTGATGTATCTGATGAATACAAGGCCAGATATATGCTTTGTTGTGAAAAACTTGAGTCAGTATCTAGTTAAAGACCATATGTGTTCACCTGATAGCTACAAAGCATGTGATAAGGTACATGAAAGGTAGGATATACTTTGGACCATACTGTGATAGGGATCATGACTACATATTGTATGGATATACGTATTTAGATTAGGAAGGAAGTGATGCAAACAGAAAGGGAACCTCAGGTGGATGATACTATCTGGGATCTACCATGATCTCATGGCTGAATAAGAAACAGTCCAATGTTGGTCTCAGGACGGTTGAAGAAGAGTACATAGAAACTTTATCCGCTATTTGAGAAGCCATATGGATTAGAAATCAATGACAAGTATATTTGATCTAGAGTTGGATACCATAGTGATTCTATGTGACAACCAGATTTGTATAAATATGACAAAGAATCCTATGTTCCATGATAAATCAAAGAAGATATAAATCTGATATTTTTACATAAGGGATATGGTACTGAAGGGAGATATAAAATCCAGTATGTGAGCACCAATGAGCAATTTGTTGATATGTTGACCAAGCTTTGGTGAAAATATTGGTGTAGTTCTAAAATACTTTCCTCGCAAGGAGGAACAGTGATGTTGATGTTGAAGACTTTCCTTGTAAAGAGGAACAGTGATGTTGATGATATAGATCCTTCCTCACAAGGAGGAACAATGATTATGATCTATACTTTCCTCGCAAGGAGGAACGATGAATATATGGACCCTTCTCAGAAAGGAGAAATAGGTCGAAGATATGGACTCTCTTCAGAAAGGAGGAACATGTCGAAGATATGGACTCTCCTCAGAAAGGAAGAAAATGTCTAAGATATTAACCCTCCTCAGACAAAAGGGGAGTAGGTTGATGATATGAATCCTCCCTAGAAAGGGGGACTGATGATGAGACTTTCATTGATGATGGGATGGAAGTGAAGCTTAAGTATGAAAGAGGCCAAGTATGCCAAAAGATGCTGACAAGGTCCGAGATTCACTTGTGGATGATAGTATCCTCTCTTGAGGATGGTATTGTAGGAAATAACACTTTATTCCTAAGAGTGGTGCTTACTAGCTAAGGATGGCCCTACAGAAATTACTCTTGCATGGAGAGTGTACCCACATTCACTTGTGGGTATCATAGAATAACACTCGCTTAGGAGTGGTCCTAGCTTTGAAGCTGAGGATTCTCTACGATGAGTCCTTACAGAGCACAAGGCCTACATTTAGGTGCAATCGAGATATGGAGTTGTAGACATTACTCTCGCATGGATAGTGTACCCACATTCACTTGTGGATGTTATAGAATAACAATTGCTTAGGAGTGGTCCTAGCTTTGAAGCTGAGGATGCTCTACAATGAGTCCTTATGGACAACTAGGCCTGCATTTAGGTGCGGTTGAGATCTGTAGTTGCAGATGATACTCTTGCATGGAGAGTATGCCTACATGTACATGTAGATGTCATAGTATAACACTCACTTAGAGTGGTCCTATATATAATAGGCTAAGGATGGTCTACAATGAGCCCTTATGGACAATATGGTTCTGTATTCATTTGTGGACGAATCAGTTGGTCGATACTATGGACCCTCCTCAATCAGAAGGAGTATGTTGATGAGGATTGCATCATCCTTGGACCTATGTCCTAAACTGATAGGGATTGATCATCCCACAAACAGATCATGTGTACTACAGGTAGTGTGGCGGCAAAGGATTGAGAAGATTGAAGTGATGTTGCAAAGTATCAATAAGATCGAAGTGTTGCTGCAAAGGATCGAGAAGATCAAAGTGCTACTGCAAAGGATCGATAATATCGAAGTGCTTCTACAAAGGATCGAGAAGATAGAAGTGTTGCTACAAAGGATCAAGAAGATCAAATTTTTGTTGCAAAGGATCGAGAAGATCAAAGAGATGGTGTAAAGGATCGAGAAGATTGAAGTGTTGCTACAAAGGATCAAGAAGATCGAAGTGATACTGCAAAGGATTAAGAAGATCGAATTGATACTGAAAAGGATCAAGTGATTGCGTGTTGCAGAAGATAAATACTTAGTGTTGTAGAGGATGATGTTCAAGTACTGAAGACATTGAAGAGTAACCGTTCCAGTTACTGATGATTGTTAAAACTTCCTATGACGTATAGATGTATCACCTTGATGATGTTGTATATGCTCTCTCTCTCATTACTCCTATAGTTGATGATGATGTTTTCAGTAGAATACCCTTCTCATTAAAGGGGAGTCTTGAAATATTGTAACTTCAAAGGATATTCTAAATGTTTTTTACTGATGTACCCCAAGGGAGATGTATTATTCCTCTGCCAGGATGTTACTATTCTATTTGTTTATCATCAAGTCATGAGTTAAATCTTCCATTGTAATTCGGGTCAATAGTACCCTAATGAATATAATATAATATTTTTTTGAGTCTTCCTAGGTGAAGTCGAACAAATCAGTTAAGTGGGGCCGACTTGTTAGATTAAAAGTCAAGTGACAAAAAAGAGTATAAATAGAGGATTTGTGTTCCTCATTTGAACACACACTCACTTGTTTATATCGCATAGAATATGTGTGTGTGTGTGTGTGTGTGTTGGAAGAAGGCGCACATGTCTGGGGTCCTATCTTGTACTTTTGATACATCTTATACAAAGGAATTTTTGTTGGGTTTTCTTCCCCATGAGGTTTTTTGAGAATAAATCCTTCTTTTATTTTGTGTGGTTGTGCTTGTCTATATTTCAGTGATCCTTTTTATTATGGTTATGTTGTAATGATGCTAAATATTATTAGATCTGGTATAACCATTAAAAACTTAACATTTTGAAGTTAAAGATGATACTCCCTTGCACCTCAAGGGAGGGAGTACATTAATGAAGAAACAAACTGGAACTCTCTTTAACATAAATGTGGAAAGTACATTGATCAAGTGAAAATGTTAATGGTCAAGCAAAACCACCACATTGATGAAATGGTTAGTGATCAGCCAAAACCACCAGATACATGGTATCAAATTTAGTGATATAAAATATATTGAAGAAGAGTAAAAAATCAAGCTGAGATCCCTTCTACATTCTTCTCACCTTTTAACTAACAAGGGGGGAATCAATTATGATATTCAAACTTCATGTTTTAAATTTATATCAATCAAAATTCAGTCAATGTTTGGAAATTCCAACATGGAAATTGATCTTCTCAACATGTTATCTACAGCCAAATCAACTATTCATTGGCATATTGATCGACACCTAATTGCATCTAAATTCAAATAACACTATGGAAATCCTATTTTTTCACTAATAGGAAAATGGTGATCCTATTTTCACCTATTAATAGAAGTTGTCATTGTCTTCTAGCCAAATTAATTGGAAAATTATAAAATTGTCAAGCAATCCGGGAATGTTTAGACATGGAAACTATTTACTTCCAACATTTTTTCTCTCTTTCAAAGTTCATTTTAGATGAACCATTCAACATCTACAATTGGCAGTTTTTCAATCATATCTTCATTGATGCTCGGCTCAAAATTTTCAAATTGATGATGATACATGTCTTTGCAGTAGTTATTGTTTTATTACTAGTATATAATTATTCAAACTTGTGATTGAGAAGGGGAAACTCTAGACTATGAGTCCCAAGACAAACAAAAAGTCTAAGATCACCATGTTTAGAGTTGTAATTCTTATCTATTATTGAGGTGTCATCCCTATCCACTAGTGAGTTGTCATTGAGATCAAGATATAAAGATGGTCAAATTGATGTGCTATAAATTAATATCATCATATGAATACAAGAGTTGAATATACTTTAAATCTTTTTTCTCCAGTTATTGTCTTGTGTTTTTGTTTCTCTATAGTTTAATAGGATGGCATGCATCATTATTCACATGCCCCCCTAATAGAAAAAATCCAAAACAAAAGAAAACGAAAACCAAAGAAGAGAGAACATCTATGGAAGTTGATCCCAAGGAGACTAAGAGGCTAATGTATATGAACACATATAGCTATCCAATATTTCCTATTTACCTTGAATGGGGAGAACTATTTTAAATGTTTAGGGAGGAAAATTAGCCTCCCTTACTCTTATCATCTAAACCAACAGATCTTGAAGATAAATATGTGAATGCATATCCTAATATTTTAAGGTCAATACTATGCAATGTAGTTGTCAACACACATTGTTTTACCATTTGAAAAGATGGGCAATTGATTGTTGATTATGAAAACCTAGAAAATAGGATGATAGTCAATGAGAAAGGCATGTGTATTGGTTCTTTTCAACCCAATAGTTTGGAGATGTATTATAAGTTCACAAGGGAATAAGTGAAATTAATCCAATTGAGTGGAAGAATTTGGTAGATAAAAAAACCTATAACAAAGCAATGAGCAATTAGTGGATTAAAGGAAAATAGTTTAAGTCCTCAGATAACGGAATTTTCCCCGCTGCCAATTTAAAAGAACCTTACATTTATGATGTTGATTATTTTTATCAAAATGTTTGGGGGGAGTATTTAACCCACCTCAAAGAAGCTTGGACGCCTCTTATGTATACCATTGTAAATGAGGGTTTAATATTTTATTGGGTTAATATCCTTTCTTACATTATGATAAAGCACCGGCGAGGGTTTGATATCATTAACTTGGCACTCCTAATTGTATGCCTCCATGCCTCCTTTATATCATCTATGCACATAATCTTTCCCTAGGTATGGGATGGAACTAGAGCATACCATTACCCATGGTGCAAGTATATTGCCAAGATTTGTGGGAACATAAATACATAAAACAATATGTAAGGATATATAACAATTTTCCCCCATTTTATGAATTGATTTTCTACAAGTTAGTGCCAATATTGTCAGGGGAATCTATGCAAGTTGTGAGTATGATAGAAGCCTAGTGTGTAAATTATCGCAACACCTTTATCATGATCTATGAAGAAACCAAATATCCTCATATATTGCTTCATTATGTCTTAGATAGGTCGGTGATTACAAAAGTCACCTATTACACCATTATGCATGGTTTCAATTCCTCATTAATAAAACATCAAATTAAATTGTGTCCAACTTATACTATTTATATAGGATTATATGAACTAAGTAATTATACCTTTGTAAATATGGAGGCAAAAGAAATATATGATTATAAGTTTGAAGTAGAAAGATTCAAATTACATAATATTGAAAAGGTGGTGTTCTATCATGTAGCTCATGTGGCCATTTCTTAGCCAAATACTCATCATGAGTGGGAGGAAGAAGTGTTAAAAATGGAATTGCCTTTTAAAGAACTGAAAACTAGGATGTGCTATGCCATGATCAAGAAAAACATAAAATAATAAAATAGAGGTGGAGATGAAAAGGAAATTTTCCAAGGAACTTGCTTAGAATCAAAAAGTGGAGGTTGAATCTCAAGTTGTAGTAGAAGCAAAATAAAATGCAAAGGTATAATAAAATAAAAGATTGGATGAATACTTTGAAAGAGAAAAATGGAAAAAGAAGTTGAGGATAAAGCCACAAAAGAAGATGTAGAATAAAATACTATATTAGCATCTATGACAGTTTTGGAACAAGATAAAGAGGAAATCAAGAAAAAGAAAGAGGAAGATAATCCTGAGTTGAAATAAATTGAGGAGAAAAGAAGGAAAAATAAAGAAGAGGAAAGAAAATTATTGAAGCAATAGGAGAAGGTTCATTGGAACAATAAGTGCACACCCCTAATAAAATTAAAATGATGTCTTCATATAGATTAATTATAAGAGGGGATATGACATTCCCCATGGCCACGAACGAGGTTTTCAATTTAGATATGTTTTCTTTTAACATTGCAAAATGGCCCTCTTTATTAAATAAATCCACCTTGGTGGTTGACCCTCATTTATAGTGGGACCACAAGTACTAAGGAATTTGGATATTGAATCACTATATATAGAGTAGTAAGATATGTAATGTTTAGTCAATAATTATCAGTTTATTTGGAGCTTTTCTCTTGGAGGTTTCCCCCTTGAAGAGCCAAGTTACAATTTTTATCCTCAAGATGAGGTTACAAAAGATTTAGAATATGGTATCCAACAAGAGAGGCATGACATTTGACCAATTCCCAACATCAACATAACATGACTAAAGGATTACACAGAGACTCCCTCTAGGGAGATTATTTTAGTAAGATCATTTTGGAGTAAATTAGAAAAATGTAGGAAAGATGGAGAAATGTTTTTCCTTAATTAAATCCATAGTAGAACAACATAATTATGTGCATGCCTACAATATCCAAAATATTTACAAACCTTAGAAAATCTATGTAAACAAATATGTTAAAGAAAAAGAGAAACCTTCCAAAATTTAAATGAGAAAGATGAAAGGCCAAGAAGTTGAAACCTTTCAACTTCATCTATCCCATTTGTGTATAAACATGATCAAAGCTTATTATAAAGGACTCTTTCTGGCAATGTAAATTTATTTCTTGTTAATTTAGAAGTCTATTGGCCTTGAATATTTTTTAATGTTATGTGATTGTTAAAGCTATTATTTGTTTCTTATAATATTCAAAAAGTACTATAATATATTCCATGTTATAGACCTTTTATCATTATTGGTGTTTGTCTATTCTTGTATATGTTTTAAATGGTGCTAAAAAATGGATATCATGGAACTATAGGATTTAGTTCAAGTGTATGATTATGATCCAAAATGGATCAATATATAATTTGTCATCTCTTTTGAGCTTTCAGGATTGAAATATTGGATGATTGGCATCTAGGGCATGTCTCATTTTGCAGATTTGGGGCTCAAAACCCTTTGAGGCATGTGTGAGGGTCTAAATTATTTTTTGGGGAGTAAAACAACAAGTCTCTATTTCTATGGAAAACTATGTGATTCTAAACTCAGATATGTTTCCAACCGTCCAAATATCACCTCAATTGGAGTATGTATGCAAATGTTATGCCTCCTACAAGTTGACCACCATATTTCTGAGTGGATTCCAAGTTAGCTCTCATGTATTGCACAAGTGGAGTTAGTCACATGTGGAATTTCAATTCTAGAAGATCCAAAACCGTACCCTAAATGAGAATCGAGGCATGTACAAACCCTAAAATTGACCCTAAATGACTATCAAGCTATGTTAAATACCAAGTCGTTAAGAAAAGAAGGGGTCTATTTATAGTGTATTGTTCCATAGATCATGAACAATAAGGGTTGGTTGTGAAGCATAACAGATGGAGAAATAGATTATGTAGCATCCATTTGGGCTATCGTGTCCAAGGTAGCTCCATCGCAAGTATTGATTTCCTTTTGTATTTGCATTCTACATAAAAGAGCAAGGTATAGTCCTCATTCCAGCTAGGTATTTTCCCATAGGGGTTTTCCCAAGATAAATTATGTGTCAAAGGTGTATATTGTGTATTTCATTTTCTATCATTTCTCTTACAACTCTAAAAATAAACTAATTAAAAGAACTAGTGGTCAGATCGATTGTGATGAATTGTTCCAGTGGAATATCCACAATAGTTTACAGATCATCTTACCTCTTTTATAGTTTTCTATTCAAAAAAATGTAGTTAATATTACCATGAACCAACTTTTGTTTATTATTTGCATCCATTTCAACTAGTTTCATATATGTTCATGGTTCTTAATTCTAGTTAGGAAGTTATAAAAAGGATTGGTTATATTAAAATATATGTATGAATTTTTAAAGATAACCCATTTAGAATAGTAACAACAATTGTGCTAGACTCTGGAGGGTTATCCATTCCAAATGGAGAAATGTATAATTGGGCCCTTTTTCTGAGTAAACCTATGTCGTTAATTTTAACACCCTGGTTTTGACCCCTATTGCATTAATAATGTATATGATGTAAATATTATAGTTAATCGTGGTGCAAAGCTAGTGCCAAAATCCCCACCATCGATTTAGTGTTTTATGTTTCAGCAATTAAAATCGATGCCGATGGTATTTCGTGCTAGCCAGGCACATTATAATTTTGGACATCATGTAAATATGCAATTTAATTAAAAATACCCACAACCAGCTATGTCAATACAACATTAAAGAGATGGGGGCATGATTTCCTAAGGAATAGGGGGGAAATAATTCAAGCCCTTGAGCTAACAATGTTTAGCCAAATGTAAAAGGGATAACCCATCAAACTCTCAACCATCCATTTTGTCTTTTGTGCCCAATCATTTATTTCTTCCAGAAATTGGTTGGGCTAGTTAATGCATGGGGATGGGAAGCATATGGCAGCCAAATTCAAATTGGAGAAGCCATTAGATTTTGGAAAACATGTTCTGACTTCTTAGGCAAGTAAAAACCCACAAATGCATGCCCACTCCATTATGCATGGACCTCCTCCTCTTACTCATGTTTTTTGATCTCCTGGGAATTTTTCCTCACCCATCATTCATTCACGTTGGGCTCTCTCAGGCAGCTGGATATTTCTGTGTGTTTGCATTCACGTTTTTTGTTGTTTTCCCCATTTTCCCCATGGCTGGGAGGTTGATTTGGTAATGCTCAGTGGTTGGGTTGTATCTCTCACGTTTTCATGCCATTTTCCTCATTTGCCATGCCCATGAAATTCGTTTTTGTGTTGTTGAGTGAATAACCAACAAGGATTCACAATTTTGGGGTTTATAGCAATCGTTCTTGCTCATGCAATTCCTAGAATTGTTGTTGAGTTCGAATTGCTCATCCAGGGGTCAATTTCTCCATTTTACCAATACGTTTTAGGTTGAAAAAAAAGTTACTCAAACCCAACACTTGCATTTTGTTGTTTGTGCATCCTTTGTTATGATCCGAAGTGGTTTGGAGTGAAATTGGGGAAGGATTAGCTTGATAAACCTAGTGTGGAAAGGAAACTCACAAACAGATCAATAGGGGACGGTTTTCTTCTTTGCAAACCCTGAAGAGCACTGGAATGGAAGGCATAGCCTGAGGGACTGTGTAGCAGAGAAGGGGATGCTTCCCTGTGTTGGGAAATCCAAGCCGGATCTTGTGTAGGTGTCCATAGCTTTGTGGTTGAGCTCACTATCTTAGAAATCCAACCTTTCCACCTCCTTAGCAATCTGATAAACCCAAATGTATTTTTGGCTTGGCTGGATTTTGACATGTCTTTGGCTATGTGTGAACCTGTTGTTGTTCCCCCATTCCTTGTGGAAATCATGCCCGGCTCGATGGTGGCAGTGTTTTTGAGATATTGATGAGCACACTGGCCTATGGTTGGGTGGAACATTGCAGCAACATAGATGGTTGCGGGACAAGCTTCTTCTCAAGATAAGTATCTCTTATGTTTAATATCTGCAACTGTATTTGTTTTTATGAATTGTCATGAACATGTTAAATACTTTGATGAATGTATTTTTTTCCGCTGTATATTGAATTTGTATATGTATGCTAGTTCAATGCATTTTTTATTGTTTATGTCCATGGGGCTTAGATCCCCACTTAAATGATAGTAGCAGCTCATAGGTCGTGTCCTCTCGGACAAGATGGGATGTGACATTAATGAAGGGATATGCACATGTCGACACACCATTATGTGGTGTAAGTGACACCAACATAGATCCATATTAAACTCAGATCTACCAAGCACTGAGAGGGATCCAATTTATTGAGGTGTAATTTTAAAAAAAAAATTACATGTTCAAAAAATTTACACCTCAAGAATTTTTATCCCTTTGGTGCTTGGTAAATCTAGGTTTAATGGATTTTTTAATTACTTTTCATTTGGTTCTTTATTTTATGAGCTGACATGATTTTTTTATTATTAGTTTTTCCTTTTTGTAATGTAACATAAATTTACATTATGTGATAACATCTCCCCCATACTAGGTTGTAGATAACCTCATTACTCTCGATGCAATAAGAGACACACACACAATATTAAATAAATTAGAAAAGTCACATAAATAAACATTGAAAAAGACCAGATAGACCAACCTCCTACACCCAAAACCATTGCTTCAGGAGAAAAAGCTAAGCTTGGGATATATTGTTAGGATTAAATAATCCTATTAGATCATTTTCCTAACTTAGGAGTCATTTTCTAGAGTTTGCTTCCACCATGATCTTGGTGCCAATGGTACCATTGGTGCCACCAGTGTACCATTTGGTGCCACCAGTGTGCCATTTGGTGCCACCAGTGTGCCACTTGGTGCCACCGGTGCCAACCCCTACACTTTAGGAGCCACTTTGAGTGCCACTATCAGCCTCCATCAGTTGGTTGTGGTTGGTAGGTAGTTATGCTAATTTTATCTTTAGTTAGATCACATTCATTCAGTCTAATGTTAGTTATGCATGGCTGCATGGGGAAGTGGTGCCTTTGTTCATCTACCTTGTCAGTTTAATTGGTTTATCTAGTTTAATTGATTGTCATATTGAATTAGACATGTTGAGTTAGACTAGTGGTCTTTGATAGTGATTTAGACCCTTCTAGTTAGCCAGTCAGTCAGGATTAAGTTGGTAGATTCGAATATTATCCGCATGAATCAAATTCTCCATTATGTAATACTATTGTACACTGCTGGAATTAAGGAATATTATTGTTGTAATTTACTAAGCAATACTCATTTGTTTCCTGTGAAATTTTTCTTGTTCAGTGTACAATTTTCATTCCATACAACTCCTTAATTATACAATTCAATTGCACTAATTGTCTATAGATCAATGGAACAATAATTAAACAAGGTATCAAATCCTTGTTCAGGAAAGTGTTGGTCTCTATGGGTAGACCCGGGTTTACTATAATTAACCAACAACACCCCTAGCTCACTGGCCCTTTCGGCGACAGACCGCAAAGCGGCCTGAAGTCTCACCCGAAGTGACTCTAAAGGGTTGGCCAAGGACTCAAGTGTCTTGGACCAGGTTCTGTGCGCATCCTACTTGCTAGCCGCAAGGCCTCTGTCTCTGTGTGTCGCGTGATTCTCCTGCTTGCGTCGCGCGACCTCCTCTACTTGTGGCTCTTCTAGCCGCGATTTCTCTATCTCTACGTGCGTCGCGCGATCCCTTTCCTCGTCGCGCAACTTCCACTTACTCACAATATCTCCAACCTTACCGCATCACCACACACCGTGCGACATGCACTCCTCTCCAACGCTAAGCCCTTAACCTGCGGTATCGCGCACCGCAGCTCCTCTGCCGGTGCGGTATCGCCTCTCTGCGATACCCTACCTCCGCGGCTCAGCGCACTTAGCGTTGCTCGTGTCGACGTGCAAGACTCAACATATAAGACTGTTCATACTGTGACTAAATGACTGTTTCAAGGCAAGCATAAATGAATCCTCATACAATATACCAAAGACTTCAGCTTGTAATTATCATTCTATATTGATGCGAATTGAATAATACATACATACACTGTCTGTAACAAATTTCATGTGCAAAGTAACAAATAACAGTAAATAAGCACAAACACATTCAATCATCACATAACACGCAGGTTTTACATGGTTCACCCCCAGGATGGGAGTTACGTCCACAGAACTGTGCTTCTCTATTATAGCTCAAGGGAAGGTAAGCACAGTTCTGCTGCACCGCATATGCAACTAGAGATCTTCTGGGTAACTCCGCGCACAGCCTGGAGCCCTTCTCTCTTAGATCTCTTCTCTTTCTCTATATTGTCTCTCTTACAATATACCCTTCCCACTCTGTCAATCCTCGCGGATTGTTCATACAAACTCAATGAGCCAGCTACTGGTTACAGAAAGATGCTACTACTAATAACAAAACCAGAGCATGGTCTTTACAATACAAGGCTAAAATATGCAAACGACTAATAGCCCAAAAATCCCAACCAACCAACCCTTTACAATACAAAATATATCCCTTTATAGGAGGCCCGAGGGTCTCGCCATTACAACACTGTGGGCCTGTCCCAACAGTAATCCCCAACCCTCATAAGTGACAGTCGGCGTATCTATACTTGGGGTAGCCGCTTTCCGTCACACCATAGCTCTCTGCAGTCTTCCATGCTTCCCAGCACTGATCATGGGTACTATGCACCGCTTCTCGATTACCATAGCTTCCTGCAGTCTTCCATGCTTCCCAGCACTGACCATGGGTACCGGCGCTGCTTCCTTTATGAGGGTAGCTGAACCCTCTTGTCTCTGTCGCTGCCTTCAATGCAGTGGGTGAGCTCTCTCTTCTTAGCCGCTCACGTACCGTCGTCTTCCTGGACTGCTCTGTCTCAACAGTCATGGTTTCCCGCTCTGATCTATAGCTAGGAACCTACTACAGTGTCATGGCTCTACCTCTTATTCCTCCGCTAAAATTGTCTGTCCGTCAAAATAGCAGCTGCTTCTGTAGCTATGGGACCCTACTGCAACAGTCCCCTAACACTTACTTGTGGCTCGCCCTCGAGCCACTGCCAGCGGACTTCTCCTGCTGTAGCTTCTCCTTGGCTTCCTGCGAAGTCCATTGCAACTTGTCCTGAAGTCCTGCAACTTCATTATTCATCACCTCAAAATGCTCTCGTGCCGAGTCAAGTGAAGCTTGACTAATACTAGAGTCCTCTGTTGCATCAATTTTCTCTCGAAGCGTGTGTGTACAGGCGCCGGTCTCGTCAAAGATTTTCCAAATCTGGAAACTTTAATTACGCTGCTACCAAATCTATGGTAAGGTATACCGGTCATTTCCTCATTAACTGCCTTTCAGAGGGTGACTTGACGGGCCCTCTGTCGGTTGCAAAATTGGGTACGTGGCACGGAGGCACATCGCATTGCTGCGATGCAACACTGCATCATCTGTGCAAAACAAAAAAGCGTTACCTTTTTTTTCCCCTGCAATCCACTGATGACTTGCACAAAACTGAACCGTCGTGATACGATTCCTCATACTTAGACTATCTGCCGATGTAGACTAATTCCCGGTGCGATGCCTCCTTTCAACTACACTGGACATCTGCACCTCTTAAGTTGTCTAAGCTAGGGCTGAGAGGTGGGGTGGCTATCGCTATAGAGCTTCAGCCTACTGCTATTAATCAATGTGGGAAGAAGCTCCCCATTCAGTTTGCTGAGCTAAACGGCACCTCCCTCTGTGACTTGCTGTATTTGATATGGCCCTAACCAATGCGTCTTGAACTTTCCTGGGAACTTAATGAATTTAATGTCATAGAGGAGTACTAGGTCTCCGATCTGGAAAGTCTTACTCTTAATGTGTCTGTCATGCCAAGCTTTTTCTCGTGCCTTCTGCACTTTCTGGTGAAATCCTGCGATGAATCTGTCTTCCTCTAGGGCAAGCAACTGCGCTAGCCTTTCATCCATTGTGTCTGTATCAACTATCCCGGTGATCTGAGCAATTTTTAAACTGGGAAGAATATACTCCATAGGCATAACAGCCTCCTGTCCATATACCAAGCTGAAAGTTGTGTGCCCTGTAAGCTTCTTGCATGTAGTCCTGTAAGCCCATAATACAACATTAACCCTTAGGTCCCAATCGTTTCTTTGACTGTTGCAGATTTTAGTAAGAGCATTTTCTAGAATCTTGTTAAAGGCCTCCACCATACCATTAGCTTGAGGATGGTAGGGAGTGCTCTTATGGTGCTCTATCTGAAATTCTTCTGTTAAGGTTTCAATGGTGCAATTCAAGAAATGGGTGCCTTGATCACTCAACAAAATTACTGGGCATCCAAATCGACTGATGATGTTCTCGAAGAGGAACTCTACAGCTGTAGTAGCATCACAATTTCTTACCAGTTTAGCCTCTGCCCACCTGGTGAGGTACTCTGTTCCTGTAATGATATATTCACGCCAGTCCGTTTCCCTGGTGGGTTGATAGGACCCACAAAGTCTATAGCCCACTTGTCAAATGCGCGTAGCATAATCTGCGGTCGCAGCGGCATTTCATCACGTCGCGAAGGTTTTCCTACCCTCTGGCAGATATCGCAGCATCTGCAAAAGTCCTTAGTGTCTTTGTGCAATGTAGGCCACCATAATCCTGTGGCTAGGATTTTCTGCGCAATCGGCTTTCCTACGAAATGACCTCTTGCGGTACCGAAATGCGCTTCTCTAATAATATCCTCTTTTTCATGCGGCATCACACATCTGCGCAAGACTTCATCCGGGCCTAGCTTGTATAGTTGTCCTGCGATCAGAGTGAAATCTGTTGCTTTAACAACCAACTGCTTCTTTTGCTGCTTAGAAAACTCAACAGGTGCACTTCCTGTAGTGAGAAAGTGAATGATATCAGTATAGTAATCATCCATGATCTGGATAGAAAACAACTGCGCATCTGGTAAATTGTCCTCTAGGTTACTTGGCTCTTCTCCTGAGTCTATCCACGAGACATGGTCAGGTCCAGCGTTCAATCTCCCTAGTTTCACTATGATTTCAAAATCATACTCCTGAAATAAGAGTAACCATCTGCAGATTATTCCCCCTAACACTGGCTTATTGACCAGGTACTTTAATGCGGAATGGTCAGTAAACATATTGAATGGGGCACCCAAAAGGTAGTGCCTGAACTTCTGGAGAGCGTACACCATAGCTAAGCCTTCCCTTTCTGTTGTGGTGTAGTTATTTTCTGCGGTCGACAGCTTTCTGCTGGAGTATGCGATAGGATGGTCGATACCTCCTTCTCCTGGTTGCGTCAGAACAATCCCTAGTGCGATGCCAGATGCATCCACATGTATGTGAAATGGCTTAGTCCAGTCTAGGAATACTAAGATGGGTGTTGTAACCATCTTCTCTTTAAGTGTGTCTAGACTCTGCTGGCATTCCTCATTCCATAGGAATTTTACATCTTTCTTTAACATTTTTTCCATTGGCGCTGTAATCTTTGCATAGCCCTTGATAAATTTTCTGTAGTACCCGGTATGACCAAGTACTGTTCTTAGTTGTTTGACTGAGTTGGGTGCTGGAAGGTTTACAATGATAGCAATCTTTGCGGGATCTACCATCAAGCCTTGTCTGTAAACAATGTGACCCAACAAAATACCAAATGGCGCATAGAATATACATTTTTTCAAGTTTAGAGAAATCTGGTACTGCCTACATTTCTCTAACATTAGTCTTAAATCACCTATGTACTTGTCCATTAATCCAAATACAGTCCAGTCATCAAAATAAACTTCTAGGAATTTATGGATGTACTCTTTAAATACAGCAACTACTACTCTAGAAAATATAGCTGGTGCATTCTTAAGGCCAAAGGGCATTACCGTATACTGGAATGAGCCCCATTCTGTTGCAAAGGTGGTCTTAGATCAATCTTCTGGATGGATTCTGATCTGGTGATAGCCTGAAAAGCCATCGGTGAAGGAGTAGACCTCCTGTCCTCCTACATTGTCTAGCACTTCATCTGTGAATGGTGTCGGGAATGGGTCATGAAGCGATGCATCGTTGAGTTTACGCAGGTCGACACAGATCCTAAAGTCTCCTTTAGTTTTCTTCTCCTGCATGACCATGGGGCTAACCCATTCGCTTTCTTCTACTGGTTCAATGATGCCTGCTGCTAGCATCTTATCGATCTCGTCCTTAACTTTTTCTTTATAGCGCGGGTTTAATCTATAAGGACGTTGCTTGACTGGTCTAGCATCCTCCTTCAGTGGTATCCTCATCACTCCAAGGTCTCCAACTATTCCCTTCAACTCTGTGAACTTGGTGGGGAATAGGTCCTGATAGTCATGTAACAAATCTGCAATCTGTCCTACTATCTTATCATCCCAGTAGTCTCAGATAGAGGCAAACTTTGGTTCTGTGTCTATGCCAATATTGATCTTCCTAGTCTTGATGGGCTCTGTGATCGCTGGAATTTCTAGCTTTGGTCCATCAACATCGCGAGTCCCTTCTGACTCCGGACTGTTGATGTTGCGAGGGTTATCATCCTCATCCTCTGGTTCTGCTTCAAAGTTATAGCAGTCAAGCGCATCTGCTAACTGGATGGCCCATTCAGGTTGAGTATGTACTGATAGGGTACAATATTCAAATATCTTACTCTTTATTACATCTAGGGCCTGATTAACACTTGGGTACTCAGATTCAAAAGCGAAAGTGAGTTGAAAGCTATCTATCATAAGTGACCATGTAGTCGTTCCCTTGCGCAATTGAGTCTCTGTGTACCAATTCCTTGGAATTGTGTCCAAAGTGTGAATGAATTGGTGAACCCATTCATCCTCCGGAATGTCCGACCAATTCTGTTCGCATGTCTAAATGTGTGTTATGGGATCACTTTCTCCTGTGTATTTCTGCTGGATACACTCTCTGTCGGTAGAGAATCTGATTGCCATCAATCTCTTAATGTCATACCATGATGCGATATTCTCTTTATGTGCATACCACCATCTTGCAGGTGTGCCTCGTACTGCAAGGTCCATAGCTGTAATCCTCTGCTTGTTAGGAATTTGTTGTTCAAACTATGTGAGGAAGTCCTGGATGTCTGTTAGACCATTAAATGCTGGAATCTCACTGATCTCTGTGCCAATCCATCGCAGTGACTTAGTCATGTATGCACATCTGCACGCTGAGACTTCGTAAAGTCTGTTCTGCCAGTTATCTAGACCGACATCCGAATCCGATGCGCATGAGTTGTTGCATCACCAACTGATGTTCCCTTCTATGGTTGGATTAATGTAATCGCTCTGGTTTGCAGTCATCTAATAGAGGCTGTCCACATTGCATGCCTCTTCCTCTGCTCGTATAGGTTCAATGTATCTAGGACCCTAAAGAGGATCCAACGGTGCAATGACCCAGATCTGCACGTCCTCGAAGGTCATTTGTCTCCTTTTTAAGTCGATAATGGCCATGTTACCGATCACCCAATCAATGCCTAGCAATGATGGATATGGTCTACTATCGCCAATGATCTCTAAAACTTCAAATTCTGCAAAGCTACGAACTCCATCGATATCGACTGGCACTTGCGGTAATCGACCCAGTGGTGATACTCTTTGTTGATTAGCTAATCTCATATGGATAGGCGATCTGACTAACTTAGGGCTACCCATCTGTTCCCATGTCTATTTAGTTAGAACATTTACCTCTGATCCTAGATCAAGGACTACTTCATCCATTTCAAATTCTCCAACCTGTGCTGTGAGCTTCATCTCTCTTCCTATTCTTGTATGGCCCATAATGCTATTAACAGTGTGTTGTGCACTGCTCAAGAGAGAAGGTTGCTGACACTGATCTATGATGCGCTGAAGTTCTCCGATAGCTTTTTCATTTCTGACAAGTTTCAAGCAACTGCGCAGGAAGGATTGTACACTTCCTGTCGATTCATCCTCCTCGCATCTTCCCGATGTGGTAGCCTGTGATATCTATTCAGGGATAATGCCACAAGGTGTTTGCTGCGGTACACCCCTAGACGGCATTACCTGCGATCCTAATTGCATAGGGTCATCAAATAAAGTCTGGGCTTCCTGAAATGCCTGTTTGTTTTTCTGTAGGTCAAGTGGTGTTGCTTTGTTAGGAGCTCTGCGCACCCACGCTTGACCTGTTTTGCTTTCAATCTCCTGCGATGTCCCATTGGTGGAAGCACCGCTATGAGTCACAATGTTGACTCTTGGTTCTGGCTCTTTCGGCTCAGCAGCAATGAGCTGAATGTTCTGGTGTACTGCTGGCTTAGGTTCTCTGATCTTAGCTATCAAAGTAGGGAATTCTTCTATAGTATGGTCATAAGATTTGCAGTAGTTACATGTGGTAGTGGGATTCTGACAGTCCCTAGCATAATTCCCTACTTCCCCATAGTTATAACAAGTGACTGGTCCACGGCCACGACCAAAGCCTTCTCCTCGACCAAAGCCTGGTCTACGTCCTCGTCCTCTAAATCCTCCTCCACGGCCTCCATAAGTCGGATCCTGCTGTGGTCATGCTGCGGGACCCTGTGTCTCTGTTTGGACTCTGTACAAGTCTTGCTTGCTCCCGACCATTAGGTCGTAGGCTCGGCAATCATGTTCGTCATGGCCTACTGACTTACAGAAGACACAGTATAAGTTCTTAGGTGTCTGCACATACTTCCGAAAAAGAGGGCATTGCTGGTGTAAATGTCCTCACGTTTTGCATAATTCACACCATGGTCCATCGGTCTATGGTAAGGGGTTAGGAGCCCCGGTCGCTATATACTCTACAAAGACTGGACAGTTGTATTTAGTATGGCCTTGTGCTTTACACTTTATGCACCATATGTCTTGCATAACTTCTTTCCCTTTCTTAATATCATGCAACTGTAACGTGAGATTAGCCAACTGGTTTTGTAGCATTGTTATGCCTGTAGTAGTCTCTGCTAGAGGTGAAGCCTCTAGTTTCATTGCCATCTCTAGCGCTTCATCTTGAGTAGTGAGTTTCTGCTGCATCAGTGGCACTCTGATGTGAGGGAGCAGCGCTGCAATAAACCATTCCTTATGCTGCTCCGGCACAAACTCAAAGCTAACTTGGTCTATGAGGGCTTTGAACTTCTGGTCAAAGTCCCATACTGACTCTGTAGGTAACTGTTTGATGTCCTTGAGCTCTGTGATACACTGTGACTCAGACTTAGGTTTCTTAAACTCTTTGATCATGGCATTCCTGACCTGTACGAGTGTTCTGGGTGTGGTGACATACTTCATGTACCATGTTAAGGCTCGGTCTCTAAGTGTGGTGACCAACTGTACAATTTTAATGTTATCATCTTGGATTCCTTTAATAGTCCATACTGCTTCACATAGAAACCAATGTTGTTCTAGGTCCTCTGCTCCTGTACCTTTAAAAGTAGGTAGTTTCATCTCATCCCCCATTCTGTTTCTAGGTGGTGGATGCTGATTAGCTGGGTTACTACCACTCGGCGAGATGGGTGGAGGTGATGTGGCAGTAGTGTGTACTGTCTGCGAGCTACTGGATGGAGTTCCTACGGGATTATTCTGAGTCCCAGTCTGCTTCTGTGGAGTATAAGGGTGGTAAGGGATACCCCCTTCTGTTCTTCCTATGGTACTATGACTCTGTTCTCTAGTATGCTCTGGGCTACTTTCAACTATGGGTGAGCTGAAATCTACTCTGTATTTCTTTCCACTACGTGTTCGTCCAATGTCATCAAGATCACTTTCAAACTCTTGTGACATTACTATCTTTACTTATTCATATGAAACTAGATCCATTGTTCCTTTTTCATGTAATAGCATCTTAATGGACAAGTTTAAAGATTTTAGGTACTTACCACGATAGCCTTTGAAGAAGTAGCGCTTAGCCTCGCTGAAGCTCTTTCTTTGATCAACTACAAACTCTGTGATGAAGCCTCCTAGCACACTCGCAAGCCAGAAGTCCACTGCTCTCATAATGGGATTATCAAGGTCCTTTAGGGTCTGAATCAGCTCCGGTGTCCAGACAATGTTTCTTTCCTTCTTAAATATGCTCGTATCCGTCAGCTTTGATAACCAGTCGTAAAGCTCGTGTCCAAAGGTTCCAAAAAATATCGTATGCAGGTCTGAAGAGATATGTTTTTGTAACTAGGCCTCTGTACTTAGTTTAGGACTCTTGTTCTCACGTTTAGCAAATTCTCTCATGTTAGAATCAACCCACTGGTTGAGTTCGTCTCTAGTAGGATGCCACCAGAACATCAGTGCTCTGTTTGTTCAAAGCCGGCAACGGAACCATTTGTTGGTCTCTATGGGCAGACCCGGGTTTACTATAATTAACCAACAACACCCCTAGCTCACTGGCCCTTTCAGCGACAGACCGTGAAGCGGCCTGAAGTCTCACCCGAAGTGACTCTAAAGGGTTGGCCAAGGACTCAAGTGTCTTGGACCAGGTTCTGTGCGCATCCTACTTGCTACTCGCAGCTCTGCTAGCCGCAAGGCCTCTGTCTTTGCGCGTCATGCGATTCTCCTGCTCGCGTCGCGTGACCTTCTCTACTCGTGGCTCTTCTAGCCACGCGTTCTCTATCTCTACGCGCGTCGCGTGATCCCTTTCCTCATTGCGCAACTTCCACTTACTCACAATATCTCCAACCTTACCACATCACTGCACACCGTGCAACACGCACTCCTCTCCAACGCTAAGCCCTTAACCTGCGGTATCGCGCACCGCAACTCCTATGCCGGTGTGGTATCGCCTCTCTGCGATACCCTACCTCTGCGGCTCAACGCACTTAGCATTGCTCGTGTCGACGTGCAAGACTCAACATATAAGACTGTTCATACTGTGACTAAATGACTGTTTCAAGGCAAGCATAAATGAATCCTCATACAATATACCAAAGACTTCAGCTTGTAATTATCATTCTATATTGATGCGAACTGAATAATACATACATACACTGTCTGTAACAAAGTTCATGTGCAAAGTAACAAATAACAGTAAATAAGCACAAACACATTCAATCATCAAATAACACACAGGTTTTACGTGGTTCACCCCCAGGATGGGAGTTACGTCCACAGAACTGTGCTTCTCTATTATAGCTCAAGGGAAGGTAAGCACAGTTCTGCTGCACCGCATATGCAGCTAGAGATCTTCTGAGTAACTCTGCACACAGCTTGGAACCCTTCTCTCTTAGATCTCTTCTCTTTCTCTATATTGTCTCTCTTACAATATACCCTTCCCACTCTGTCAATCCTCGCGGATTGTTCATATAAACTCAATGAGCCAGCTACTAGTTACATAAAGATGCTACTGCTAATAACAGAACCAGAGCATGGTCTTTAGAATACAAGGCTAAAATATGCAAACGACTAACAGCCCAAAAATCCCAACCAACCAACCCTTTACAATACAAAATATATCCCTTTATAGGCGGCCCGAGGGTCTCACCATTACAACACTGTGGGCCTGTCCCAATAGTAATCCCCAACCCTCATAAGTGATAGTCGGCGTATCTATACTTGGGGTAGCTGCTTTCCGTCACACCACAGCTCTCTGCAGTCTTCCATGCTTCCTGGCGCTAATCATGGGTACTATGCACCACTTCTCGATTACCACAGCTTCCTGCAGTCTTCCATGCTTCCCAGTGCTGACCATGGGTAACGGCGCTGCTTCCTTTATGAGGGTAGCTGAACCCTCTTGTCTCCACCGCCGCCTTCAATGCAGTGGGTGAGCTCTCTCTTCTCAGCCGCTCACGTACCGTCGTCTTCCTGGACTGCTCTGTCTCAACAGTCACGGTTTCCCGCTCTGATCTGTAGCTAGGAACCTGCTACAGTGTCGTGGCTCTACCTCTTATTCCTCCGCTAAAATTGTCTGTCCGTCAAAATAGCAGCTGCTTCTGTAGCTGCGGGACCCTACTCCAACAGAAAGCAGCAAGTATGTACAACCTCCATTGTACACCAAAATCAAATGGGTTTCCACATAACTCCTAGAATTATAGCCTTTCTCCCTCTGAATTCTGTTTACAGAAGTCTATCAAGGTGTGACAGACCCTAAAAAAGTGTACTTGTCAAGGTGGAAGCATTGATTCTAACATGATTGCGAATTGATTTGCTTTTTGCAGTGTTACTCACAGGTACTATATAGCTTGATTGGAGAATTAACTATTTAGAACGAAAAATTGATAGATTCTACAAATCTTGTACCCCAAATCCTTATACCCTTCAAATATGTTGATTGGAGGGAAAATATGCAGGTATCCTTGCACAACCTGGGCCTATTTAGGATGACTATGGGCAGAGAGACAGAGCCTCATCACCCTACTAAGAAAAATAAGTTCTTGAATCGGTTGGATGAAGCCTTTGGCTTCCTGTTGATTGCATGGGTAGACCCGGGTTTACTATAATTAATCAACAACACCCAAAAATCACTGGCCCTTTCGGCGACAGACCACGAAGCGATCTGAAGTCTCACCCGAAGTGAATCTCATGGGTTGGCCAAGACTCAAGTGTCTTGGACCAGGTTCTGTTCATCCTACTTCTTCTCTCTTACTCCTGCGCGCCACTAGATCAACTAGCTTCGCGCATCGCACGTCCCCTTCTGCTCGCAGGACTTTTTACCCGTGCGATGCTTGACCCCGCGCAAGTCGCACGCTTTCCTCTCGCGTCGCACAACTTCCACTTACTCACAATATTCCCAACCCTACCGCATCTCTGCGCACCGTGGAACACCCATCCTTTCCTCAACGCTAAGCCCTCAGCTCGCAGTATCGCGCACCGCAGCTCCTCTGCCAATGCGATACCGCCTCTCTGCGATATCTTACCACTACGACTTTGCGCTCTTAACGTTGACTGTGCCGATGTGTGAAACTCTACTTCTCAGAAGTATATTGTGAGTAACTGGTCATTAGAGACAGACGTAAAGGAGTCTTTAAACATCCTACTAAAATGCTTCAACTTATCTCTATCCTCTTGTATTATCATGAGCTGATCAATACATACATTCACCTACTGCAACTAACATTACATGCATAATAACCAGTAACCATAAGCAAATACAATCACATTCGTACAACACATAACACGCAGATTTAACGTGGTTCACCCCCGGGATGGGAGCTACGTCCACCAAACTGTGCTTCTATTATATATCTTGAGGGAAGTTAGCACAGTCTGTTGCAGTGCATACGCAGCGCGAGATCTCTTCTGGATCTCTGGCCTATCTCTATCTCTATGTTGCCTTTCTTTCAATATATCCTTCCCTCTCTGTTCTCTCTGTGGATGGTTACATACAGACTCAAATGACTCACAGACAACTAGGTGTCTGGATCGTTACAACGCAGTCTGTATGACTGATTCCTGAGTCTACAAAACTATCAACTGACCAACTAACTAACTGACTGATTAGCTAACCCTTTACAATACAAAAATGCAAGCTTTTATAGGCATCCTGAAGGTCGTGCCATTACAACACTGTGGGCCTGTCCCAACAGTAAACCCATACCCTAAATAGTGACAGTCGATCCTCTCTGTCCTTGAGGTAGCCGCTTCCCGTCACACTGCAGCTCTCTGCAGTCTTCCATGCTTCCCGGCACTGACCATGGGTACTATGCACCGCTTCTCTTTCTGTCCTTCGCCTTCAATGCTTGAGCCTCGTTGCTCCTTCTTCTTTATGAGGGTCACTGAGCCCTCCTGTCTTCCGCCGCTGCCTTCAATGCAGTGGTTGAGCTTTCTTCTCTCGGCCGCTCAGGTACCGTTGCCTTCTTGACTTTTCTATCCCAAAAGTCATGGTTTCCGGCTCTGCTCTCCAACTGGAAACGTGCTACGCCGTCGTAGCTCTGCCCTGTCCTTTTTCCACCAAAACTTCTCTCTTTCTGCCAAAACTAGCAGCTTCTTCTGTAGCTGCGGGATCCTGCTCCAACAGTCCCCTAACACTTACTTGTGGCTCGCCCCCGAACCACTACCAGCAGGTGTCTCCTGTTGTAGCTTCTCCTTCGCCTCCTGCGAATTTTTCTACAACTTACCCCGAAGTTCTGCAACTTCATTCTTCATTACCTCGGCACGCTCTTTCTGGAGTTTCGGTAACTTAGCTCGGTGGGCTTTCTTATGCTTTCTACCCATAGTCACGGTGTCTCTCTCTTCGCTGTGTCTTCTTTATGAGCGCTCTAGTGTTTGAGAAGTGTTCCACAGATATCCTTTCCTTTTTATCTGGGTTAGAACTTTTATCACAAGGAAAATATGTATCTTCTAGCCTCCTCAAACCTTTCCTTCGATCTAGAGCCTCGTGGACGGAGAAGAAGCAACCCATGAACTCCGCTCTGAGGACAAGCCTTTGTCCTCGTTCTGGAAGTCTCCCCTCCACTGGGTTTGCAGTCTTCTTCCACTTCTCTTCTCTTCGAAGTGGTCCAGGTCCATAGGCTGCCCTGGATCCTCAGGGTGTTGTTTTGCCTTTTCTTGCTCAGCAACCCTCTCCAAGCATGCACGCTGCCTCTGATCTATGACAACCATATGTTGTTTCTTTACCTTAGGAATCTTCTGTTCTTCGGTTAGCTGATCAGATGGGTCAGCGACCTTCTCCCGTTGCTTTCTTTTTCTGATTTTTACCTTCCTTCTAGCGGGAGATTTCTTCTCATCAGTCTTCTGCTCTGCTTTCTTATCTTCAGTGGTCGGCTCGGCGTTTTTCTTCTCCTTAGCAGAGACTTTAGTGACAACTTCTACTTCTGGCGCTTGACTCTTCATCCCTAGTGACTGTCTAACTTGTGTTGTACTTAGTTTCACAACCCTGGGCGACGTCGTCATGGCGGATCTACGGTCACTAGGACCAGGGTCAAAACGTCTCAACATGCCTTCTAGAGGTTCGCTTTTAGTCAGAATCCGCTTGGCTCAACACTCTGGGCATGCAGTGGCTTCGAACTCTGGAAGTCACTGTACTCTGTAACTGGATTGGCTAATACTGCACAGGGGATACTCAGGACTGCTCTATATGGCTCTCGAATGTTTGCAAATGTGACTCTCGTACCTGGGTAGTTCCTATATTTATGACGAGTCAACGCTCCCGGATGGAGCGGTCATCCCGGTAAAACCCGTCGGACTTAATTATTGCCTGAATGATGCCATGCCCGCCATTCCGATCCTCAATTAATGCGGAAATATGCTCACGTGCTACTCGAATTGTGTGTGTTCAGGTGCCGCTCTTGTCAAAGATTTTGCCAAATCTAGAAACTTAATGAGGCCTGCCGCTAAATCTACGATAAGGGATACCGGTCATTTCCTCATTAACTGCCTGTCAGACCGTGACTTGACGGTCCACTGTTAGTTTCCAAACTGGACACGTGGCACAGTGACATGTCGCATTGCTACGATGTAACTTCCTTGTCGCCTGCGCAACCAAACGATGTTAAAATTTTATTTTTATTTTTATTTTTTTTTAATCGCGCTGGTGCGATTCCTCCTGACTAGGTTGTCTGCCGGTGTAGACTAGTTCCCAGTGCGATGCCTCCTTTCAACTACACTGGGCATCTACACCTCTATAAATTGTTCATGCTAGGGCTGAGGGGTGGGGAGGTTGTCACTGTAGAGCTTAAGCCTACTGCCATTAATCCATGTGGGAAGAAGCTCCCCGTTCAACTGACTGAGTTGAACAGCACCTCCTTCTGTGACTTGCTGTATCTGATATGGCCCTAGCCAATGTGTTTTGAACTTCCTTGGAAACTTCAGGCATTTGCTGTCATACAGGAGCACTAGGTCTTCGATCTGGAAAGTCTTATTCTTAATGTGTCTATCATGCCAGGCTTTTTCTCGTGCCTTCTGCACTTTCTGATGGAATCCGGCGATGAATCTGTCTTCTTCCAAGGTAAGCAGCTGTGTTAATCGTTCCTCTACCGTGGCTATATCATTCATCCTGGTAATCTGAGCGACTCTTAAGCTAGGAAGAATATACTCCATAGGCATAACAGCCTTTTGTCCATATACCAAGCTGAAAGGTGTGTGTCCCGTAAGTTTCTTGCATGTGGTTCTGTATGCCCACAGGACAGCGTTAACTCTGAGATCCCAGTCATTCCTTTGGTTATTGCAGATCTTCGTGAGAGCATTTTATAAAATCTTATTGAAGGCCTCCACTGTTCCATTAGCCTGCGGATGGTAGGGAGTGCTCTTATAGTGCTGAATCTGGAATTCCTCTGTTAATTCCTCAATAGTGTTGTTCAAGAAGTGTGTGCCTTGATCACTCATCAAAATTACTGGGCATCCAAACCTGCTGATGATGTTTTCAAAAAGGAACTGTGCAGCTGTAGCAGCATCACAATTTCTTAATGCCTTGGCCTCCACCCATCTGGTGAGGTATTCTATTCCAGTGATGATGTATCTCGCACCAGTGCGCTTCCTGGGTGGGTTGATTGGACCCACAAAATCGATAGCCCATTTGTCGAATGCGCGCAGCGTGACCTGCGGTCGCAGCGGGCATTTCATCGCGGCGCGAGGGTTTTCCGACCCTTTGGAAGATATCGCAACATCTGCAAAATTCCTTTGTGTCTTTATGCAGTGTAGGCCACCACAAGCCTGCGTCTAGAATTTTTTGCGCAGTCGGTTTTCCTGCAAAATGTCCTCCTGCGGTTCCTGAATGAGCCTCTTTGATAATAGTGTCTTTCTCGTGTGGCATCATGCATCTGCGCAGAACTTCATCCGGACCTAACTTGTATAGACATCCTGCAATGAGGGTGAAGTCTACTGCCTTAACAACCAACTGCTTCTTTTGCTGCTTAGTAAAGTCATCAGGTGCTACTCCTGTGGTGAGGAATTGAATAATGTCGGCATAGTACTCATCTGCAATCTGTATGGAAAACAACGACGCATCTGGCAGATTATCTTCTAGGTTACTGGGCTCTTCGTCTGAGTCTAGCCGCGACAGATGATCTAGTCTTGCATTCAGTCTGCCTGGTTTCACAATGATTTCAAAATCATACTCCTGGAAGAGGAGTAACCATCTGCAGATTCTCCCCCCTAACACTGGTTTATTGACTAGGTACTTCAATGCGGAATGATCAGTAAACATTTTAAACGAGGCGCCCAATAGATAGTGCCTGAACTTCTGCAACGCATATACCATAGCTAAACCCTCCCTTTCTGTTGTGGTGTAGTTCTTTTCTGCTGTTGATAACTTTCTGCTGGAATATGCGATGGGATGGTCAAGATCCCCTTCTCCTGGCTGGGTTAAGACGACTCCTAATGCGATGCCGGATGCATCCACATGTACATGGAAAGGCTTAGTCCAATCCGGAAATACTAGGATAGGTGTTGTAACCATCTTCTCCTTAAGTATGTCTAGGCTCTGCTAGCATTCCTTGTTCCATAGGAATTTTACATCTTTTTTTAGCAATTTCTCCATCGGCGCTGTAATCTTTGCATAGCCCTTGATGAACTTTCTGTAGTAACCGGTATGACCAAGTACTGTCCTTAGTTGCTTGACTGAATTAGGTGCTGGAAGGTTTACAATGATAGCGATCTTGGCGGGGTCTACCATCAAGCCTTGTCTGCAGACAATGTGACCCAACAAGATACCAAATGGTGCACAGAATATACATTTTTTCAAGTTTAGAGAGATCTAGTACTGCCTACATTTTTCTAACATCAGTCTTAGGTCGCCTATGTGCTTATTGATTAACCCAAATACAGTCCAGTCATCAAAATATACTTCCAAAAATTTATGAATGTATTCTTTAAATACAACAACTACTACTCTAGAAAATATAGTTGGTGCATTCTTAAGACCCAAGGGCATTACCCTATACTGGAACGAGCCCCACTCTGTTGCAAATGTGGTCTTGGATCGATCTTCTGGGTGTATTCTGATCTGGTGGTAGCCTGAAAACCCGTCAGTGAAGGAGTAGACCTCTTGTCCTCCCACGTTGTCTAATACTTCATCAGTGAACGGTGTTGGAAATGGATCATGAAGTGATGCATCGTTGAGTTTTCGCAGATCAACACAGATCCTTATGTCCCCTTTTGTTTTCTTCTCTTGCACTACCATAGGGCTAACCCATTCACTTTCCTCTACTGGTTCAATGATGCCTGCTGTTAGCATTTTATCAATTTCGTCCTTTACCTTTTCTTTGTATCGCGGGTTCAATCTGTATGGACGCTGCTTAACTGGTCTAGCATCCTCCTTTAGTGGTATCCTCATGACTCCCAAGTCTCCAACTATTCCCTTCATCTCTGTGAACTTGGTGGGAAATAGGTCTTGATAATCATGTAGCAGATCTGCAATCTGTCCAACTGTTTCATCATTCCAGTAGTCTCCAATAGAGGCAAACTTAGGTTCTTCGTTTGTGCCAATATTGATCTTTTTAATCTTGATGGGATCGGTGATCACTGGAATCTCTAGCTGTGGTCCCTCCACTTCGCAAGTGCCTTCTGATTCTGGAATGTTGGTATTGCGAGGATCCTCATCTGCTTCCTCTGATTCTGATGTGAAATTATAGCATTCCAACGCCTCTTCTAGCTGGATAGTCCACTCAGGTTGTACTGGTACTGAGATAGTGTGATCCTCAAAAATCTTTGTCTTGATGATATCTAGGGCCTGAGCAACACTTGGATGTTCTGATTCAAATGCAAAGGTGAGTAGGAAGCTGTCTGTCATAAGCGGCCATGTGGTTGTTCCCTTGCGCAGCTCGGTCTCTGAATACCAATTCCTTGGGATTGTGTCCAATGTGTGAATGAATCTGTGAACCAATTCATCCTCTGGAATGTCCGACCAGTTCTGTTCACATATCTGAATGTGTACCCTGGGGTCAGTTTCGCCTGTGTACTTGTGCTGAGCATACCTTCTGTCATCAGAAAATATGATCGCCATCAGTCTTTTGATGTTATCCCATGATGCGATATTTTCTTTATGCGCATACCACCATCTTGTAGGTGTGGCTCTAACTACAAGGTCCATAGCTGCGATCCTCTGCTCAGGGGGAGTTTGTTGCTCAAATTGTTCGAGGAAATCTTGGATGTCTGTCAGACCATGATATGATGGAGTCTCAGCAATCTCGGCACCAATCCATCGCAGTGACTTACTTATAAATGCACATCTGCGCAATGATACTTCGTACAGTCTGTTCTACCAGTTTTCTAGACCAGCATCTGAATCCGATGCGCATGAGCTGTCGCATTGCCAACTAATATGTCCTTCTGCAGTGGGATTGATATAGTCATTCTGGTTTGCTGTCATCTGGTAGAGACTCTCCATATTATGTGCCTCTTCCTCTGCTCGGATAGGTTCGATATATCTAGGTCCTTGGTAAGGATCCAGCGGTGCGATGACCCGGATCTGCGCATCCTCAAAGGTCATTTGTCTTTTCTTTAGGTCAATGACAGCTTTGCTGCCAATTGCCCAATCAATACTCAGTAGTGCTGGGTATGGTCGACTGTCACCAATGATTTCTATAACCTCGAAGTCCACAAAAGTACAAACTCCGTCAATATCAACTGGCACCTGCGATAGTCGACCCAATGGTGATACTCGCTCCTGATTAGCTAATCTCAGGTGGATAGGTGATAGGGATAACTGAGGACTACCCATCTGTTCCCATGTTTGCTTGGTTAGAACGTTCACCTCTGATCCTAGGTCTAAGACAACCTCATCCATTTCAAACTCACCGAT
>LPNX010622397.1:107390-137748 GCA_001517045.1 Pseudotsuga menziesii
TTTTCCGCCAAAACTTCTCTCTTTCCGCCAAAACTAGCAGCTTCTTCTGTAGCTGCGGGATCCTGCTCCAACACTTCCTATGCACTCACATCTTCCAGGATATTCTCTTTCACCTTGAGGGATTGGAGACTCTGAAAGAAGCTTAAGAAAACATTGAACTCTTGTTTGGAAAGCAATATGAGCTTCGAGTGAACATACTAGAGAATGATCTAATTGCATTGTATCCAAGCAGTTTCGAAACTATACAACAATTTTTCACAAAATTCAAGTCTCTAGCACTACAATGTAAGCAATGCAGAATAAAGAGGAAAGATCAGCATCTTGTGCTCTCTGTGCTCAGCAAACTTGGTTCTGAGTACTCTGTCTTCATCTCTACCTTCCATTCTGGAAGAGCTTCCATCCCCAATTGGAAGATTCCTTCTCTATATTTGTTTGTTGAGTCCTTAATACAGGAGCAGGATAAGTTGATTTAAATGGGAGTGTTACAAACTTCCAAGAATCAATCTCTTATGATGCCAGAATCAAACAATGTGCAAGCCAGAGGGAAGCACAAGGGGAAGGATCCTAAATCCTTTGATTCAAAGACAAAAGAGAATTAGAAATATTCTAATGGAGCCTCGGGTTCCATAAAATAAACTACTAGATGTCCATATTGTCTAAGAGGCTTTCATCCAGAAAGCCAGTGCATGAAGAAGGCCCTCGACCAGTTGAAAACACTCCTTGAATATAAAAATATTTCCCTTCCACAAGGTGCAGAGATGTTTGATGTTGGAGAGAAGACTAAAGAATATGAGAGGTGCCTTGCTTTGAAAGTAGGCCTCACTCCATCGAAGGATTACTTGATATATTATGGAGCATCTAACCACATGGTTGCCTCCATGGAATCCTTCACCACTCTCACTTTATCAGGAGGACCTAGCACTGATATGGGACATGACTTCCAAATCCCAGCTGCTAGGATAGGTTCTATTAAAATACAACATGATGAGTTCAAGAATGTACTCAATGTGCCCTCTTTTGTAGCAAAGCAAGTTTTTCAAGATGAAGAAGAAGCAGAATCTTCAACACAGTTAATTCGAATTGAAGAAAGTCTCCTTCGAGTGACTCCTTCTCCTGCTACTCTAGAAGTTTATGAGATCTCTGATATCTTATATTCTCATATGGATGATCTAGAAGAAGACATTCAAATCTCTGTTATTGAAGAAAAAATCTCCTATTCTATGCAAACATTCTCCAGTGATTCTTTTTTTTTTAATTTTGTGCAAAGTTTGCCAGTAATTGTTTCAGAAAATGAAGAGGAATTTGATTTATCTATCTCTAATGTTGCTGATGGTGTGCAGAAAAGTAATAATTTGGATGTTTTGGAAGAAATATCAGATTTTAGGAGTGATCCATTCACTCTCTTTGATCTAGAGCTTCCAACAAAATCCTACATGATTGCATGCACCAATACTCAGAATTTTGTTGAAGAAGGAGGAAAATGTGCATCTACCATTTCAGTGGGGCACTTGGAACCTTTTTTCCATACTCTTGGATATGATATGACCTTATTTGTATCTGATATGACCTTATTTGGTTCAATTTTTAAGCATCAAGAGCCTCCAGTCATGCTTGTAGCTGTTCTCATCAATTTTGGTGTGAAAAATAAAGTACCGGAAGTCTCTTTCAAAATTGCTTCTGGGGATTTGATGTCAATTTTCTGTCACGTCCCCATCCCTCAGATCGGCGAAGAGGACGCGACCAACACCGCATATAGTCGGGCAAACAGCCCCATGAACATGGACAAGCAAGAATGCTGAAATTAAGAACTTAACAGGATACATAACAAGAATGCCAAACATACAAGCATACACAGATGCATAATTCCTGAAAACATTCAGCGGAAGCAAACACACAAACATTCCTACAATTCCAGCATCCCACATGTTCATTATTATTCATTTGACATCAATATAATTACGGAGATGAAGTAACCAGCAACACTTATCTTTTGATGAAGAATTCACTCGCAACCAGCTACGTCGCTGCAACGTTCCACCCAACCATAGGCCAGTGTGCTCATCAATCTCTCAGCACACTGCCACCCCCGAGCTGGGCATGAATTCCTCAAGGAATAAGGGGCAATACAGGCTTACACATAGCCAAGGGACCAAATCAGCAAACCAACACAGATGGGTTTAACAGGCCTTCAACAGATTGGCCAAGCCAGCACATTCGAAGGGGACAATCACTGCCTACCCGCAGCAAAACAACCTCATTCACAGCTCTGTGATGAAGGCAAAGACCACCAGGGGTAATCCCAACAAAATATGAGCACCGCTCAAGTCCACCAGACAACACAAAGTTGTTCCTGGCCCTAACGTGTCCAAAACAACTTAGCAACAACACCCAAACCAGGGTATATCAGCAACCCAAACTCACAATGAATGATAGCAGTAATCCACAGTCCCAAAATAGGGAAAACTCAGCCAACAAATTGGAAATCAATAGCCCATAGCACACACAATTATTCTAGGTAACGGCTGGGCAACTTACACAGTCCCAAACAAAGGAGAAGCCAACTCCCAGCATGGACAGAGGAAACTCAACCCACGGATTGGAAATCCACAGTGGTCCAAAATGAATTTGGACACCACAGCCAACAAAACACAGGGGAAAACAACAGTCCAAAAATGTAATCAGTGAGCGCGGCTCACAACATGGAAAATGACTCCAATGGTCTGTGCGTGAGGAAAACTTGCACCCAACAGCAAAACACAGGGGAAAACATACCCGATTCCACTCTGTGGAAAATGTGAATGACCACTGGTAAGCAGCTCCCCTCCTGTCCGCGTGAGAAGGTAAGGCCGCGAGAGAAAAATTCCCTGGTCTCTGCACAAATGGAAAGAATGCCACAATAGGCCGACGAATCAGCGAGAGAGTGAGCAACAGACTGGGCTCCTGCGTGAGGACGAACAGGCCAAATCCCTAAGCGCACGGATGCATAGGCAATCCGAGAGAAAATGAACAGACCACAGAGAACCTGCGTAATGGAGAGTGCGTGAGGGAGAACAGACAGTTGTGAGGCACCAACCGACCATGGGAGAATGGAGTCATGGGAGAGTGGAGTGAAGGCAGTCATGGGTGGAGTGTACGTGTGGGTGAGGACTGACAGTCCTGCCACCCCACTCCCAAAGATCATAACTGCCTCAATCACCAGCAGAAACATTAAAGAGGTTGACAAGGGAAGATGGAAAATCAACAAGGTGGCAACACATGGGTTTTTCCCCCATAGACCAAGGTTTGACATCCCCCACCCCTTATCCTTTGGAACCATGCCCTTTTCATTCAACGTTGCACTGTTGTAGCTGGTTGTGGTTTATTTTAATTGACGTGCGTATTTACATGATGCCACATTATAGTGTGTCGGCTAGCACGATATTCCATCGGCAACTATCCCCATTGCTGAAACATACACAACCAAATCGATGGTGTGGCTTTTGCCTTTAGCTCCTCACCACGATTAATTACATTTTATACATCATGCAAACGAGGTCAAAAACGGGGTGTTACATTTTCTCTCATGAGTTTTCTGATATTATATTTTTTGGATCATTAGTTAGTTTTGAATATATATCATATTATGGATCTCAAGCATTTTCTCTCCACAGTCCCACGGCTTCTCTACCTTTCTATTTGATCACATGCTCATCTCCTCACAGAACTAGTAAAGATGGAGACATCCTACATTCACCGAGACACTTGCTCCTAACACTTGGATTTGATTTTACCTCACATGGTTTGATGTTCAAGGCTGCCATATATCAATTGCTTAGTTTTTTCTCACATGGTTCGAATTCTCAAGCACTTTTTCTCTCTCATCAGTTGATCTCAGTTGCTCTACATGGGTCCAGTTTTCATCTTGCAGTTGTCTTTGTTTCTGATTCAGTTGAGCATGTTTTTCTTCTTCCAAAAAGGAAAATTCCTCCAGACATAAACATTTGTTTTGGATAGGTTCACATGCATAGTTCCAGGATGTTGTTCCACAGAAGAACCAAACTATTGCATTGCTGCTGCAAAGTGTTGCAAATTGAAGTAAATTTTTTACAAAGTTTTATTCAAAACTTGTTTTCCTGTTTCACTGCTTATATTGAGGGGTTTTTTTTCCCATGAGGTTTTCCCCATTTTTTCTTGGTTTATTAAGTAGTTTTTTTTCTTTTAGATTGGAATGGGTAGTGGCCTCATTGCCAGGGCCCAAGTTGTCCAAGTTAGGATTAAGGTGCGGGGGGGTGTTAGGATTATATAATCCTCCCTTGTCAAGATATAGTCTATTAGATCATTTTCCTAACTTATGATTCATTTGCTAGAGTTTGGTGCCACCATGATCTTGGTGCAATTGGTGCCACTGGTGCCACCAGTGTGCCATTTGGTGCCACCAATGTGCCACTTGGTGCCACCGGTGCAAATCCCTGCACTTTAGGAGCCACTCTGAGTGCCACTATTAGCCTCCATCAATTAGTTGTAGTTGGTAGGTAGTTATGCTAATTTTATCTTCAGTCAGATCACATTCAGTCAGTCTAGTGCCAGTTATGCATGGTTACATGGGGAAGTGGCGCCTTTGTTCACCTACCTTGTTCTTTTAATTGGTTTAACTAGTTTAACTGATTGTCAGACTGAATTAGACATGTTGAGTTAGACTAGTGGTCTCCGATAGTGATTTAGACACTTCTAGTTAGTCAGTTAGTCAGGATTGAGTTGTTAGATTCAAATATTATCCACATGATTCAAATTCTCCATTATGCAATACTACTGTATACTGTTGGAATTAAGGAATACTATTTTTTTAATTTACTGAGCAATACTCATATGTTTCCTATGAAATTTGTCTTGTTCAATGTACAATTTTCATTCCATACAACTTCTTAACTATACAATTCAATTGCACTCATTTCCTGTAGATCAATGGCACAATAATTTAAACACATATGAGGAACACCTCCTAGATTATGACCTCCTTACAACAATTGCAAGAAGAAGAAAAAGGTTTCATTCAATTTCACCTCTAATTTATCTAGCAAAGAAGAAGAGGAGTCCCCCCCTCCCTGAACAAAAAAAGAAATGCTCCCATAAATCCCTTTTCTATTCAACCCCGTAAAATTATAAGGAGAATACTTGTGATAAAAAAATATCCACGTGAATACGAAACCACCAATTATTAGATTATATCCATGAATATCTCCTATCCCAAGATGCCACACACCATTTCCAATTCATTACCCAACCTTATTGACCTTGATACCATCCTTCTAGTTGATTGGGTGGGTCTATCTCAAAACCAGTCTATGTTAAAGTTTCCCCTCTTTAGTTTCATTGATGTCAAAGGTACCACACCTTCTCATTGGATAAGGGTAATCTCTCATATCTAGAATATAACCACTCATTTTTCCTTCCCTCCATTAGCTATCCATAACTAGACTCCTTTAGCATACCCGATCCTCCCTTGCACAAGGCTTCTCCTCTCATTCTTAGTATATCTCCTTCATGGATGTACTTCAATCATCTCCTAACCAAAAGACCCATGTTATTGAGGCACTACCTGAGTTCATTCACGAGCTCACCCAAATTCAAACTTTTATTTTGTTTGACCTTTCTTGCTATTTTTAGAGACAAAAATTATAACACTATATAGGAATTTTTGACACTTGGCATTCTCTCTTGGAATTTTTCCATGGTTTAACATGGAGCAAAGGTCCAATGTTAAGTTGGATCCTGAATGAAATTGATAATATATTTCTTGTTAAAACATGGAAGCATGAAGAATCTAAGGTCCCTAACATAGAAATATTTGCCTTATGGTTGGTATGGAACAAGAGTTCCTACCATAAGGTCATCAAATGCATAGCTTGTTACATAAAAAATAATTTTTTTCCTAATATTAGACTTCACAAAAAAGATTCTTTCAATTAGTACATGTGGATGGAAATTTCATATACCAATGCTAAAAAGATTTATATAGCTCTATGTTAATTTGTGCCTATTAATTCTACCTTTTATAAGAAACACAATCTAGATAAAACATTAGAGGAATTTTGGGGTCTAAAATGGGCCTCCTAAGGAAAATAATAAAATAATAGTTAAAATAATAAAATAATGGTTAAAATAATAAAATAATATTGATTAATTTTGGAGGAAGAAAGAAAAAAACTACTTTTTGTGTTCATATTTTCGACATATCTCCCTGTGTTTTTACTCAAATTTCGATCGGGAGAGCTCGTTGGATGCGGAATTTGATTTCGCATCCAACGAGTACCCACAGTGCATACTTTTTCCGGACCACGCTACCCCAAAAACAAGAAATACCTGAAAAACGTGATGATGACATCATCATCACATTTTTTCAGGTATTTCTTGTTTTTGGGGTAGCGGGGTCCATCAAAAGTATGTAGTGTGGGTACTCGTTGGATTCGGAATCAAATTCTGCATCCAATGAGCTCTCCTGATCGAAATTTGAGTAAAAACACAATGAGATATGTCGAAAATACGAACAAAAAAAGTAGTTTTTTTTAATGACAAATATGTCAATTCAACCATTATGGTTGACTTATTTTATTGAAATTCTATTGGTTCTTGAATTCCAACTCACAAAAACTTATTTTGGCACGTTTTCTTATAAGGCCCATTTTAGACCCCAAATTTCCTCTAATGAATAATTCTTAGAATGGATTCTAACAAGATATTTAAAGTCTCATAAATGAAGGAAATATCATCTTGCTAGGAGACTTTAATGCTAGAACAACAAGTAACCCTGCTATTATCTTAAGCAATTATTATAATCCTAATCCTTTATGACTAGATGAGGACCTTGATTTAGCTCGTAGATACAACATAAGCCTTGAAGACTTGGTTGAAAAGTTGTTGAGTATCGAGTTGATCAAGATTTGTAGTTCTGAAGATGTAATAATTTGAAATGGTCTTTCGAAGTGGTCAAAATTCAACAAGATGACTTGTATTCATGGGCATGGCAACAATATTGTAGATTATGTGATGTCATATATGCATGTATATTATCAAATAGTAAATTTTGGCATCTTAAATTACTATGAGCCTGACTATGACCATATACCTTTAACCCTAACTCTAAATTTTGTCACACACATATGCTTCATAAAGGGACTGGAATTCCTACCTTAATTTTTTTTTTGAATCCCTTGATGTTCTTGAGACATTCAAATCCTTTCTACAAAAGAATATGTTTTTTCTTTAGAATACATATAGTTTGGGGTTAAGTGGCTCACAAAAGGGAAAGCTAAGGACATTGAAGGATACTAGACAAATTTTTAAAAAATTGGTGACTCATGAGCCTATCCTCATCCCTTACATCCACAAGCTCTTTAATTCAGTAGTCAAGTAAGGTTTCCCTAAACCTTGGAATCAAAGCCTCATTGTTCCTATTTTTAAAATCATAAATAAAAACAATACCTCTAATTATAAGACCATTATGATTAACTCTCTTTTGGACTTGAAGTTAAATAGAATTATTCTAGAAAAGAAGATCACCACATAGCTAGAAATCAATGGAAAAAGAGCGAAAATCCAGGTTGAATTTAGGAGCTATCATTCCATTATGGTTAAGTGCCTCACAAAAGAGAAAGCTAAGAACATAGGATACCCGACAAAAATCTTACAAATTGGTGAGCCTATTCTCATCCCTTACGTCCACAATCTCTTTAATTTAGTAGTCAAGTAGGATTTCCCTAAACCCTGGAATCAAAACCTCATTGTTTCTACTTTTAAAATCATAAATAAAAACAATCCCTCTATTTATAGGACAATTATGATTAATCCTCTTTTAGCCAAGTTATATGAAATTATTCTAGAAAAAAGAGATAACATATGGCTAGAAAGCAATGGAAAAAGAGCTAAAGGCTATGTTGAATTTAGGAGCTATCATTCAACTATGGACCAACTTGTTATGATTAGGACCATTGTAGACGAGTGTCTCTATAATAAAAAGCAATATTTTGTGTTGCTTCATTAACTTCAAAAAACAATTGACACAATTCCCATAACTAACCTTTGGAATATATTAGAAGAGATAAAATTTTATTTTGAGTTGAGAGTTGTTGCGATAAGGTTGTATGAGAATGTTATTGCCAAGCTTAGGAACTATAACTGATGGTCAATATAAAGTAATTTTGATAAAGGAGCTAAGAAAGGTTGTCCCTTGTCCTTTACCACTTTCCGTATACACATTGACAAGTTAGAGTGTTGTTTGGAAGAAGAATTTTTTTCGGCACAACTCTAGTTGGTATAGTCATCATCCTTCTTTATGATGATGATATTGTTCGTATGGCAAAGATTCCCTATGATCTTGACAAGCAACTACAATTTTCAAGTATTTTTTTCTCTAGTATCGGCATGACTATTAACAATAACAAAACAAAGGTTTTGATAATCAGATCCAAAAATCTTGGAGGAAGTGGCATATCTAATTTCATTTATGACAACACAGCTTGGAGGAAGTGGCATATCATACAAATATCTCAGAATCAATCTTCATCACAAGTTTAATTAGAACTAGAGCATTGAGAAAGGGATAAATGGAGGGTGGGAATTTTATTATAGGATTGAATACAATTGTAAATCAATGGAGCTTTGGCTTTTGGATAAGAATAATCTCCATTGTGAGACTCTTCTAAAGTAATACCTCGGTTTTGAACCCAAATGCATTAAAGTATATATGATGTAAATAGTGTTATTAAATAATGGTGTGGAGCTCAAGGCAAAGGCCCCGCCATGGATTTAGTGTTTTATGTTTCGGAAATTAAAATCGATGGCGATGGTTATCATGCTAGACGATGGAACAATATAATTTTAGACATCATGTAAATATGCAATTAATAAAAATACCCACAACTAGCTATGTCAATGCAACATTAAAGAGATGGGGGCGTGATTTCACAAGGAATGGGGGGGGTATTCAAACCCTTGAGCCAAAAGGGTAAATCCAAATGTCAAAGGGAATACCCATAAAGCTATCAACTACCCATTTTGTCTTTTGTGCCCAATCATTTAGAAATTGGTTGAGGAAGTTAATGCCTTGGGTGGGGAAGAGTATGGTAGTCAAATTCATATTGGGGAAGCCACCCATTTTTGGGAAAATGAATTTTGACTTATGGGTCAAGTAAATACTTGGAAATGGTGGCCCAACCCATTGTTCACCCATACGCTTTGCTCTTTCATGCAGCAGGAGCTCCTGTGCATTTCCCTTCACGTTTTCAACAATTTCCTTCATTTTCTCCTTGGTTGGGAAGTCGTTTTTGTAATGCTTGGTGGCTAGGATCTTCCCTTCACATTTTTGTTGTTGTTTCCTCATTTCATGGCTGGGAAAAATCGTTTTTGTTATTGTTCAGTGAATGGCAGAGGAGAACCACGATTTGGGGGTTTTAAGAGGTTGTTTTCCTTTCCTCATGCAGCTGGATATTGTTGTGTGCTTCCCTCATGCTTTTCAGCGTTTTCCTCATTGTTCTCCAAGATTGAAACCCATTTTTGGTTATGCTCGATGGATGGGAAGATAGATCCTCAATTTGGGTGTGAATGGAGGTCGTTTTTCCCCTGTGAAGCCCAAGGACGTTTCCTGAAATTGTATTGCTCACCCAAGGTGTTTTTACCCATCTGCCTTTTATGCTTTTGGTTTCCAAACGTTTCTCTACAAACCCAGAACTTGTATTTTGTTGTGGAGTGCATCCTTGTGTTGGCTTGGCTGAGTAAGTCCAAGGAACCCATCTGTTAGATGGTTTGACTATGTTGGGATGTGATTGCCTTGCGTTAGCTTGGTTGAGTAAGTCCAAGGAACCCATCTGTTAGATGGTTTGGTTGTGTCTAGATGTGATTGTTGGCTTGACTGAGTAAGTCCAAGGAACCCATATGTTATGGGTTTGTTGCCTTAGTAGCTTGTGAAACCCAATTGTTTATTGGCTTGACTGGACAGTCTATGAAACCCAACTGTGGGTGTATGGTCTTGTTGTGTGTAAGCCTGTTGTTCCCTAGATCCTTGTGAAAATCATGCCTAGCTTGGGGGTGGTAGTGGTGCTGAGAGATTGATGAGCACATTGGCCTATGGTTGGGTGGAACGTTGTAATGACATAACTAGTTGTGGGGAAGCTTCTTCTCAAGATAAGTATTTTCTTGTGTACTTAAACTCTGCAATGTATTTGTTTAATTGGCTATTATGAACATGATGAATGTGTTGAATGATATTTGCTTCCGCTGTGTATTTTCATGTATTATGCATCTATGTATAATTTTATGTTCAATGCATTTTATTGTTATGTTCATGGGGCTAGATTGCCCGATTAGATTGACAGCAGTAGTGTAGTCACGTCTTCTCCATCAGTGGGTAGAGGGGAGGGGACATGGCATATAACTCCTATTATCTTATAAGGGTGTGAAGTTTGGGGCCATAACATCTATAGAGAATCATGGAGAAGGAAAAATAAATCAAAAGTGTTTTATAACTTATAATCTCAAAATTATATGCAATATGCCCTATCCTATTCTCCTCATAAAAGTGAGTATCTCCCCCATTGAGAGCATGGCTATGATTGCGTACCTAATGTACAAGAACAAGATAAACAACATGGGAGACAATAGGATTCCTAAGATTGCTTCAAACTCAAATCAAAACAACTTGTAGATTAAGTGAGGTTGGAATAAAGATACCAAATATTGGCTAGATCATTGTGGAGTTGAGGAAGAGGTCACTATGCAAAATAGTGATATTATTAAAAACATTATTACATCTTAATTTAAGGACAAGTTGTGTTGCGATAAAGAATTAGAGGGTAAGATGATATTAAGATATTATAGAGATGTGATCAATGCTAATCTAGAAGATGAGAATCCTCTATATGTTTTAACTAGCATAAAGAAAAAAATCAAAATTGTTAAAATAAGAACAAATTCACAAGCCCTATGGTGAAATAGGGCATTCAACAAATCCTAAAATGTCATGGGATAAAATAATTTGTCATCTTCTTCACATGGAGAGGGTTGAAGATGAATCACATTCTTAGAATGTCATGCAGACACCCATGTTACATCACAATTTCAAAAGAAAATTACAATACTAACCTTCCTAATCTTTTAACTCATCACAATTATAGTGATTTATGGTGATCTAGAAATGCATTTCTTAAAGCTTTTCAAGTAAATAATATTTGAAACAAAACTAAGAAATTATTTACCTTTTTGAAGATCCCATAAACCAAAATCGATCTCAATATATGTTAATAACCATGAACAACACCACAATCAATTCATTATAATATAATATTTAAAATAGTTCATATGCTAAGATTTTTTCTATCCATATAATATAAATTTGTAAATACAAAATAAATATATATATATATATGTGTGTGTGTGTGTGTGTGTGTGTGTGTGTGTGTGTGTGTGTGTGTGTGTGAGATTAGCCAAGATCTAAAATATTTGGCACAAGTGGAAGTTTGGCTCGTTAAAAAAAAATAACAACTACTTATGATTAATAGGTTTTGCCACTTTCTAACAAACATTTCTCACTTAATATTATATAAATTTATTTGTTATTAATTAAAATTTATTATTATTGTTTTCTTAACAAAAAGGAGAAAATGAATTTTTTATATATGCAATCAAAATATATATATTGGCCCAGGTCTTCATAAGATGGTTCAAAAATAGGAGCTAAGCAGGTCAGATACATAAAAATTCCCACTCCTAACAAAAATGTTTGACACTCAAAATTACATAGGTTTCCATAATGACTGCTAAATCCTCTTACAATGTAAACTCTAATAAACTTACAACATAAGAGAAGGAAAAAATACATATCATTTTTTTTAAACGAGACTATAGTCCTCATCCCTGAATTTCGTTTTATATTACGTCTAGTTGAACTATGGAGACTTCTTCCATCGGGGAGGCCTCTTCCATCTTGTGTGAAGGTTCGTTGTTGCCCTTGCAGAGCCCATCAATGTCTACCTGCATATTGTTTAGAATTTCCTTTAGTTGGACGAAAGGAGCTTCGTTCCTTTCATTCATGTTCATGGATTGTGCTTGGTGCCCATTCTTTATGACTTCTAAACATTTATACAAATCCTTGTGCCGAGAACTTTGAGTTCGCTCCATATCTTATAGTATGCTCATTATGTCCTCAACTTCACCAACTTGGACTTGACAATCACTTTCTATATCATCTGGACAAGAGTCTATGCTAGATATATCCAAAGAAATTCTCTTGGTCTCCTCTAGGGTGGCCCTAGAGACCTCAAAGACACATCTTAGCATTTTCTTATAGTCCGCCATAGTATTTTTCAGAGCCTAAAGCTCGTCCAGAACTTCATTTATTGCTCTTTCCTCCTTGTTGTGGAAACTTGTTGTATTTTTCTTCACATCATTGCGCTCCATTATGCTACCTTTCAGACCTTCAATGTTGCATCTCTCCACACAATAGTTGAGGGAATTCTAGATACTTCCCGAAAAGACAATCAATGAATCGTGTGAGAGATCGACTAAATCCTTGCACCTGCTAGTTACGTGAGAGGAGAGATCGAGGGCGAGGGGAGTTAAACCATGGCATAAGTAGTTAATGAGATCATACTTCAACCAACACGGGTCCTTACTTGATCTTTCCTTCATTAAATGCATTCCTTGTCGATCCTTTTAAGCATGCCTCTACAAGCCCGAGGCCCAAGGAAAAATGATGATAATATTCATTGCCACTGTCTAGTTTTGAAAGCAAGGTGTCCATTTGATAAGGGGGTAACTCCATTGTGCACAATTTCACCTCGCCTTAGCTTGGTTCCAATATTGGCAAGTCTATTCGCTTCTCTGTTGTTCTCGCGTCTAATGTGAAAGAACTTAAGTTCGGTAATGTCCAGAATAAGAGACAAAATTCTTTTATGAACTCTCCCAACTTCAATGTCTTTGCCAAGCTAGAATTTGTGCATCTTTTGAATGACAATCTTGGAGTCTCCAAAAAGTTCCAAAAAGAATTAGTCTTTAAATATGTCATTGTTTCAATCCCTTACATTAATGTTGTACACTCAGCTTAATTGTTTCCTTGCTTGCCAACCCCATGCAAAGGAGTGAATCTTGTTTCGGATAAGCTCAAATATAACCCCTCCCACACCTTCCTCCACTAAAATTAAAATTTATTATTATTATACATTATATAAATTTAATTTTAATAATTAAATATTTAGTTAATTTGCTTACTAACTTCACATTAAAGTTTTACCACTTAAAAACTTGGAATTATAAATAATCTCCCATTATATTTGATATGTTAATTAATTAAACTTTTACTGAAATCAACTTCTATCAATATTAGACTGAAGATAATAATGATAAACTTTATAATGATAACTTTTTCAACTTAATTAAAATTGATATTGTAAAATTTATAAAAAAGGATTTTTATCACCCTATCTTTGTACTTTTAATTAAAATTTTACTTAAATCGATTTCAAACCATCAAGATAGTTTGAAAAAACAAGATAGCGAGGAGCGAGCGAGGAGCTTCGAGGAACTGGAGCGACGGAATTTATATGGGTGTTCACTGTGATTTTGTTTTACAGAACTCATGTATTGCTGTTGTTTTTGATCTGATGCTGGGCGGGCCCTGCTTGGTGTGGCGTTGATCTATGATTTAATACTTTCTGTATACTTGGAAGTTTTTTCGATGCAGGAGATGTTTTTTTATATGTCACATTTGTGCTGCGTCTGGTTATAACTTCCCGGTCCATATGGAGTTGGTTTACTTTGGATTCACGGTTTTTTGGATGTGGTGAATTCCTGACATTACTGGCATCCTTATTCTGAATCTGAACTTCATTGGTCAGGGCCTACATTTGATGCTTTGGTATTTAAGGTTGGGTTGTCTGACTGGAACATATCGCATCCGGTTTTTTTTCTCTGTTTTGGCTGGATGCTTATGTTGTGTTGTGTAGTTGTGTGGTATCTTTCCCTGTGCTACTGTGCTTTCTGGTTTCATTGATGGGTCTCGGGGGTGCGTGATGTTTCTTTACATGGTAGCCACCATTGCTCTGCACAGTGGTTTCTTCATACTACCTGGTTTTTTTATCCTCCCATATTTGAAATTATCATTTATGTGGTTGGACTTGGTTGGTGGTCCGTCTTAATTGTCTCTGGGTGGCATTGATCTTTTTACCATCTGATTTACGGGCCGGCATTATTATCTTCTATTGACGTCCAATCTATTGATTATTTATGCATGCGCTGGGGCATTAGTGTTTTGCTATGTCTGATCTATATGATAGGTGGCACTCTCTGCTTTTGGCTTGGCTAGTGGCTCATATTTTCACATCTGTAGTGGGTGAGCATTTATTTTGTAAGCACCTTGTTATTGATGATGGGGACAGGTGGCAAGTTTTTGGCTCTTTTGGATCCAAATGATGAGATCCTTTGGAAGGATGCGGGGCTCTTCATCCCTGATGATGCTTTAAGAAGCAAATTTGGCATTGGGGGAAGTCATATACATGGGGGCTCGAACCCATGTAATTATTATCCGGGTGATGTGGCACAGATCGACATAATTAAGCCATTGGAACAGTCTTATGGGAGAGATATCCTGTCTATTGTTGATGATTATCACTCTGTTGAATTATCCGCCCCTCGGGTAAGTGTTCTGGCTGATTCTCATCAGCGTTTCCATTCGAAGGTGCTTACTGGTGTGAGGGATGTTGTAAAACCTTGGAAGCCGAAGAAGCGCAGTCCAAGGATGGTGCTGGGGGATGATATTGGGTTAGATGCTGTGGCAAAGTTGTCTCTGGTGACATTAGTAGGAAAGTTCAGTTACTGGTCATGTTCTAGTCGTGATGTTGAGAACTTTGTTCAGAAACATTGGTTTCTTGTGCTTTCATACATGCCTGAGGTCTTTAAATTATCCAGGGGGTGGTACTGTTTTCTGTTTCATAGCTTGGAGGATTCTGAAGCTATATTATCCAGAACCTGGCTGTGTGGCAAAGGTAGTTTGATGCTGAAGAGATGGTGTCACCTTTTCAATCCCGAGAAGGAGGTCCTGATTATTCGTCACCTTTGGGTCCATATTATAAACTCTCCCCTCTTTCTGTGGAATTTGGAAGCTTTTACAGCCATAGGCAATCACCTGGGACGTTTTTTACATGTGGAACCTTCCCTTTTAGGGGGTCTAGATCGTCGTACTGGCAAGATTTTTGTGGAAATTGATATCTCTCAAGGTCTTGTGGCGGATTTAATCATTGAATGGAGGGGGGTTACATTTGAGATGGAGTTGGATTACTGGGGGCTACCGTTTCGTTGCTCGACGTGCAATGAGGTGGGTCATCTTAAAGCTCAGTGTACTGGTCGTCCATTGACACAGCACGATTGTCCAGGTATTTTATCCGATCAATCATCTCATGTAGAACCACCAGTGATTATCGAGTCGAACGTGGATGCATTGGCGTTGGACCTGTCCACTCTTTCTATCCTAGACATTTCACTATTTGGTAAGATACAATTAAACTCTCCATCTCTTGTAGCATCTTTAACTTTGGAGGAGTTTTATAGATTGAAGGAATCGGTGCTCAATGATAGGCATATTTTGCAGTCTGGGTTATACAAGGAAGGTTGTGCTTCGTTAATTGATACCTCTAGGGGGGTGGAGGGGGATTATCCTTTGGGCTCTTTACCATCGATTTCCTTGATTAATCAGTCTTTTCCTGGGACATCTATTGAGAGCTATCCCAAAACTTCACCTGGGGATTCTTGTACTCTGATGGGGAGGAAGGAGATGGGTGAGGGTATTGACTCATCTCTACAGGATTATATGGAGCCTTTTTCCCAGCCTGTTGAGTCTAAAACTATTTATGATGTGATTCCTACCTATAGTGATGTTCTCCAGAATTCTAAACTTCCTGTTTATATGGGTGGTAGTATCATTGTGGATAATTCATCTTCTGTGGGATTTACATCTCAGGGGTCAATGGATGTACTGAATGATGATCCCAAAGGATGTATCCGGGGGGGTTTGGACCCTGAATTTTTGCCTTTGAAGACCAGAAATGCCAGAAGACTGAAGGGGTTGTTATCTGATTCTCCCAAATTGATTACACCTACTTCTCATATCCCTCGGGCCCTTAGAGAGCAGAAGGCCCTTGCACGGGGTTTAACATGATTATTCTCTCAATGAATATTCATGGGGTAGGGGGTGCCCATAAATTGCTAGCCCTCCGTAGAGTGTGTGAGAATGTTCGACCTGATGTATTATTGATTCAGGAGACGATGGTGTCTGCTGAAAAGGCTATTGATGTTTTTTCTAAAGTGGTGGGGAGTTGGTATATGAGTGTTGTGGATGCTACTGGACTATTGGGGGGTTTGCTGTCCACGTGGAACCCTCATAAGGCACATTTTGAAGTCTTCAAATCTGTTGCAGGTATTATGTTGAAGGGCCGTTTTGTATACGGCGTTCAGGAGATTAACATTCTAAATTGTTATGGGCCTTATCATCATAGAATTCCTTTTTGGAATCTTATTCGCGCTGGTGGTATATTGAAGACATCTGGTTTAATTATCGGTGGAGATCTTAATTTCACCATATCTGCTCGTGAAACGTGGGGGAGCTTGAGACTGGATCCTGATGCTGATTTTTTTCACGATCTTTTTCGGGATGAAGGTTTGATGGATATTGAACCATCTATCATCAGACCTACTTGGCAAAATGGTCGGGGCGGTCTGGCTGGTATTGGAAAGCGATTGGATCGCTTCATTGTGGATGATGTATTATTGGAGCAGGTTCATTCTTACCGTTCGTGGGTTGTACAGTCAAAGATTTCTGATCATTTTCCTATTGTTTTCCAGTGGGATATGGAAGGTGAGCGCATACATTATCCATTTAAATTTAATGCGACTTGGCTGGCTATGGATAATTTTGACCTGTTTGTTAGATCGACCTGGTGGTCTTTGGTGGTGGATGCTGACCTTACTCCTATGCGGAGCTTGGTTTTGAAACTTAGGCTCCTCAAGACTGAGGTGAAGACTTGGGAAAAGACTCAAAAGGTGAGTGATTCGGAGGTGTTGGTAGCAATTGAATCTGATATTGCCAATATAATGATTGCCTATCCGGCCGGTATATGTGATGAGGTGGTCAATGAACAGCTGAAATGCCTTTTTGTAACTCGTCAATCCATACTACAGAGGAAAGAGGAGTCGGCGCACCAGAAGAGTAGACTGAAGTGGATTGAGAGTGGTGACTGTAACACCAAATTTTATCATCAGTATGCCAATGCTAGAAGAATTCAAAATCATATCTGGGAGTTACAAGGGATCGATGGGTCTGATATCTGCAAACAGGGTGATCTTGAAAATGAGGCTTTTACATACTTCAATTCTATATTTAAGAAACAGGAAAACCTGTCTATTGTGGCTCAGATGGACCTTATTATGAAGTACCCGCGGATGTTTGGGGAACAGGATGGTGCGAGGCTCTATGAACCTGTTTCCTTGCATGAGATTCATTCTACTCTGAAAGCATTTGAACTCTCAAAGAGTCCTGGGCCGGATGGATGGACTGTAGAATTTTTCCTCCATTTTTATGATTTGGTGGGTCCTGAGCTACTTGCTATGGTGGAGGAATCTCGTTTACAGGGCTATGTTTGTGGTTCATTGAACTCTACTTTTGTGGCATTAATACCTAAGTCGGATAAGCCTTCCTCTTTTGCCGGTTATCGGCCGATCTCACTTTGCAATCTGATTTATAAGATTATTACTAAAATCATTGCAACTAGGCTGAAGAAGGGGTTGTCAATGGGTATTTCTGATGAACAGTTCGGTTTTCTTGAAAATCGCCAAATAACTGATGCTATTGCCATTGCTCAAGAAACTATTCACAGCATTAAGTTAAAGAATAAGAAAGCACTGGTTTTGAAGTTGGATCTCATCAAAGCATATGATCGGGTGGACTGGGGTTTTATCAGATTGGTTCTTTTGCAGATTGGTATACCCTTGCACACTACTAATTGGATTATGGGATGCGTTGTTTCTGCCAATTATGCTATTTTGGTTAACAGAAATCCCACCCCTTTTTTCTCGGCATCCAGGGGCTTACGACAGGGATGCCCATTGTCGCCATTATTATTTCTACTTATTGTGGAAGGTTTCAGCCGGATGATTAAGCAATGTACTGTGGATGGAGAGATAGTGGGTATAGAGGTGGCAGCAGGTATTTCTATAACACACCTACTATTTGTGGATGATATACTATTGTTTGGCGGGGGCTCTCTTCGTGAATGGCAGGCCATAAAAAGTGCACTTGATGTTTTCTGTGATGCTTCGGGTATGAGCATTAGTCCGAATAAATCTCAATTTTATCAGTCAAAGTGGGTACCTGATGAGTTGGAGGCACTACACCAACTATTTTCTTTTGATATCCTGCCTCTTGATCATGGATTCAGATACCTGGGTTTTTTTCTGAAGCCAAATAACTATAAGATCAGGGACTGGATTTGGCTGCTTAAGAGGATTGAGACACGCATTGTTCATTGGGGCCATCGTTTTTTATCTATAGGAGGAAGACTCATATTGACTAAGTCTGTTCTGGAAAGCATTCCTGTTTATTGGTTCTCACTTTCTTGGATACCGAAAGCTATTCTTAAAATGATACAGAGCAGAATGACGAGATTCATATGGTCTGGGTGCAGTGAAAAGTCTTCTATCTGCTTGACGAGATGGGGTTTATTGACTAAGCCTAAAGAATGTGGAGGATGGGGACTAAAAGACCTTGGAGTATTTGGCAAAGCACTTATGGCAAAAAATCTGTGGCGGTGTATATTTATACCAGGTCTGTGGCATCGGGTGATCTCTGCCAAGTACATTAGGGGCTGGCCGATATCAGAATGGATCAGATTGTCTGTATACGACCTGAGGAACATCTCAAATATTTGGAGGGCGCTCATGAAGGCATTGCCCATACTTAAATTGTGGTTGGCGTGGCGTCCTGGTGATGGATGGAGCATTAGGATTGGAAGAGACCCTATTCTGGGTATGAATGGAGCATACAGACTATCAGATCTTCTTTGTTCTCAATTACTTGATAAAAGAATATATTTTTTGGCACAGGCAGCAAAAAATTATGATGATAACAATTTCACGGATTGGATGGATGCTCAGGAATTAAATCTATCTGGAACTATGGCTTTTGAATGGAATTATTATACTTATAAGCTTAGGAATACTGGTTTAAGGCTGCAACATTGTAAAGATTCGCTGGTATGGAGTAAGAATGTGAAAACCGGTTCTATCACTACGGCACTGGCATATTCATCTTCTGTTTTTTCTACTTTCCCGGATTGTATTCCCATATGGTTTAAGGCTGTTTGGAGATGGAAAATTCCTCTGAAGACGGTGATATTCTCCTGGTTATTGTTGGCTGAACGTATACTCACTTGGAATTTGCTCCAGCGAAAGGGCTTCGAGGGTCCTGGAATTTGCTCTTTATGTCATGCTGCAGGGGAAAATATTACACATTTGATGATTGACTTCCCATTTACTGTGTTGGTTTGGAAACATATTGGTCGTTTATTTGATACTGAACTTATTTGGCATGGAAGACATATTTCAGAGGCTTTCGGTAGTTGGATTACTGGTGACAGTAAGCTGCGGTCCATCCCTTTTCATGTGTGTAGACTTATTTGGCTGGCTAGAAACTCCTTTATTTTCAGGAATGCATATACTACTCCACTTCAGATTGTCAACAAGGTACAGATTATTTGGAATGAGGGACCCAAGAGTTTCAAGAAGAAATCGTCTCGTATTATTCAGCAACCTTCATTTCTTCATGACTTGCCTGTAGGATACTTTGATGGGGCCTCACAGGCTGGAGGTACTTTGTGTGGAGTTGGGGCGATTATCATATCGCCTCTTCTGGGCAGATTTAACATTAAATGGAACTGTGGTATTGGAACCAACACTCGGGCTGAATTACTGGCATTGTGGAGTATTCTTCACTTTGCTAGATCTTTGGGCATTGATGCAATACAAATTGCTGGAGATTCCCGGGTTATTGTCGAGTGGTTTAAAGGCATATTTCATTTGGAAGCGGTCCTCCTTACCTATTGGATGGATCGTATCATGCAGCTGAAGAGTCAATTTGTGGAGATCAACATCCAGGATGTATATAGGGAGAACAATTCTGATGCGGATCTATTATCGAAGCAGGCATTAGCGGGGCCGGTTGGACATTTTTTGGTGGCCCATGGGGATGGACGTGATCCATCAGCTTATAACTTTTATGGGTCTTTTTAGTTTTTTGGCATATATGTATGAATGCATAAGATTGTTATATCTTATGGTTCATATGGAGATCACAACTTATGGTGTATTATGTTAATGGATATTACATAATTAGCCATGGTAGGAATCTTGATGGGTGATGACTGAGTTTTTGTGGAATATAGAGGGATATGGACAGTTTTATCAGTTATTTTTGACTAGTAGTTGCAAGTCTCTGTATATGGACCAGTATTGACGGTTGTCATTATGTATATCACCGATGATACCTTTTTTATATATAATATATATAAGATCTTTTTTTATGGAAAAAAAAAAAAAAAAAACCATCAAGATAGCAATGATATCCTTTATGATGATATCTTTTTCAAATTAAAATTTGCTTTTTGAAAAATTTATAAAAAGTATTTTTTATTATTTTTAGAATTTTCATTATAACTTATTTAAAAAAAACTTAAATTAGTTAAACTCTTGAATTTATAAAAAAAGCTCCTAAGATATTAAGTAAAGAAAAATAAAAGTAAAATCAATTAAAAAGGCGAATTACATGTACAATACTACCACTTGCAAAACCCCATCTTCATTTGGATTTGCTCAACACCCTACCTCGGAACATGAACCAAAATTTGTCAAATTCCACGAAAAGTATCCGTTGAATTTCTATGCACCTAGTTTATCAAATTAGAAATTTGAGATCGATCTTATGTTTCAATTTGTTATGCAACGGTCCTCGGATCTGCTGTCCAAGAACTATAATTAAAATCCTTGAAAACGTATATCTTGGATTTGTTTCAGTACTAAATATTATTAAATTACAGAAAAAGTATAAGTGTATATCTTGGATTGGGTTAAATTGGATTTGCTTTGTACATGTAGTATCAAATTATTTAGCCCCAAGCGTTAGCTCAATTGGTAAGACGTGGGCACACTCTCTCGGTACGGGGAGAGGTCACGGGTTCGAGCTTTGAGTCCTTCGGGGTTAGGTCATCTGTGAGGATGGCCGGCGGTTTACCACCTCTACCATCCACTAATGTGGGGAAGTATTGCTGGGTTTTCCGTGGAGATTTCCTCTGAAAAAAAAATGTAGTATCAAATTATTTAAAGATACGTACATTTAAAATAGTTAATATATTTTCTTAGGAAACAGAATTAAATCCAAGTTGGATTTGCTTTGTACATACAGGTATCAAATTATTTAGAGATACGTACATTCAGAATAATAAATAATAATAATATTAAGAAACAGAATTAATGTTTTGTTTTGGGAACAGGGTAACATAATTTTTAAAAATAAAAATTAATAATATTTTATAAAACATAATTAATAATTTTTTTTTGAAAACGGGGTAAGATAATTTTTTCCTTAACAGGATTAGGATTTGTATTTTGAAATTTCAAAAAAAAAATTAGAGTATCAAGTCTTATGAGTCAAAATATTAGAAATATAGGTTTTTACACGTTTAGAATCAGTCAAAAATCTTTAAATTTTGGTAAACATTTTGTATTATGTTATATTTAAATTATTTACTTAATTAGATTAATTAATTAGATTGTGGATGTCTTTTGTTTTTTTAAAGATTATTTTATAGGAATTATTTAATTAAAAATTAGCACTATTTGTATGGTTTAAAAATGATTTATTAGGTTGATAGAAGTTTTTATTTGAGATTTGGGGTGGACTAAGGTCTATGCTTTTTTATCTATGGACGAGGATGAGACAAGTGTACTGTTCACATTGATTCTATGGCAGTGGTTTAAAATTCTAACTAAACAATTATAAAAGAATTGAATAAACAATTATAGTTGATAAATGGATAACATGAAGAACGTTCATGATAACATGTAGCTAGGCATGGATAAGTCACACTTGAACCGGTATGAGGAATACAAAAAAAATTCCATGGTGTCTTCCATTCTAGCCACAAACTATGTGGAAGTGCTAGTTTAGAAATGGGTTAGTGGTCCTCAAATACTTTAAAAAGGAGTTGGCTAATCTCTAGACCATTTGCACCTTTTCAATTTTGGGTGGAATCCAGCAATTGTTGAAAATGAGATTTCCCGTGTTAAAATTGCAATTTTTATTGCAGAAATGGATTCAGGACCCTCCATTACCCTTGGGCCACCCAGATTATGCAATTCCAATCACTAAAAACTACCCTTTGAAAAATTTCTGCCGGAATTTGGCCAAAAAATTCCCCCGAATTTAGGTGCAAATGGTATAAGGTTTAGCTTTTCAGGCAAGTTTGGCATGAATCTCGCAACACCATTTGTTGTTGAAAATGAGACTTCCAAGGTTAAAATTGCAATTTTTATTGGGGAAATGGATTCAAGACCTTCGATAACCTTGGGGCACTCAGATTATGCAATTCCAATCACTAAAAACTACTTTTTTGAAAAAATTGTACCCTATACTCCACAATTTAGACCAAATTTTTATGAAAAAAACTTATAAATTAAAAAAAAACAAAATTTTAAAGTTTTGCACCTCCAAATACAACAAATCTGAAACTGAAAGTGTTCAGACCAAACTTTTTGGTTTTGCTGTGTTCTTTCTGCTGGATTCTGCCAGAATTTAGTAGGAAATTTTCAAATTTTAAATAAAAGTGTCTAAATAAAAAAAAAATAGTGCCCTTGATCAGGTTATGAGTTCAGAATTACAATCCAAAAAATTATGGCTGGTTTCAATCAAAAAAATCCGAGAGAAATGAAAATAGTCACTAGATTTGACCACTCTTATTTTTGGTTATCAATAAATATCAGGCAGCAGTTTTTAGGTTATCAATAAACATCAAGCAGCAGTTTTTAATATTGCTGGATAAACTTAAAATCAAAAGTAGCTTGAAATCCAACATAAAAAAACAACATTCAATGCCTAGCGGTTAAGTGCTTATTATAATTTGATAATAAAATACCTGTCTTAAACCAAGAAGTCCTGCATGCAATCAATGTTCATATTGAAGGCCGGTTTGCAGAGCGTCCCGTCTAAGAGTCAAAGTTCATATTTAAAGCCCGTTTGCAGTGATCAAGCCCCTAATACCTATGGCCAAGAGGGGAGCGTGCATGCTTATTCAAAACTGACATGCACATGCGTTGAGGACAAGTTCAGTACATAAGTACTACAGGGTAACGACACTGAACCATCATCTCTATCACCACCTCACAATGCTACACTCAGAACAAGGTGTGAACATTTATCCAGAGCTTTCTACAATCCCAATTCATTCGACACGTTACAGGCTTTGGATTTGTTTCTCAGATTGGTATATCTATTTCCTCTGGCACACTCAATGTATCCTTCTAAATACACACTCAGATTGGTATATCTATTTCCTCTGGCACACTCAATGTATCCTTCTAAATACACAGTATGCATGTTTATTCTTCTGTTGACAAGAAATGTTCATGGAAATAGATATATGCATGGAGGCCAGACAGGTTACCAGGCCTCCAATGCCAAAATGGATCCTAAGGAGACAGAAGCTCTATTTGAAGTAATGGAATCTATGTCTGCAGATGCAGTATGGAGAAAAGCCCATCCACGTCCTTGTGTACAACGAACATGGCCTGGCCTGGAGTGCAAACGAGGGAACGACAATTTATTGCATGTTTCCAGGCTTGATTTTGGGTACAGACCTAACCCTTCCTGCAAGAAAAATGCCTTGTTCCCCATGTCAATTTTCAAGCTCTCATACTTGCAGGCACTCTTTATTTTCCAGTGTTTCATGCATGGGAACGTCACAATTCCTTTGGGTTTTCAGAAGCTGGCCCAAAGCTTGGAGCAGTTGAGCCTGCGTGGTAACAAGGGCCTGACTGGTGAAATTCCTGGGGATTTTGGCAACTTGAGGAGATTACAGGTGCTGACTCTCTCCCAGAACAACCTTCATGGGATTATACTACCAGATTTGGGGAGTCTGAATAGTCTCATGCATTTAGATTTGAGTTATAATTCTTTCAAGGGACAAATCCCTCAGAGAATGGGGAGTTTAATCAGCTTGTTGGGCCTTGATTTGAGTTACAATAATCTTGGAGGACAGATTCCGGAATCTCTTGGAAGTCTGAGGAAGTTGCAGAAGCTGGATTTGAGCTCCAATTTTCTCACTGGCCACATTCCTGTGGCTCTTGGGAACCTGAGAAACTTGGAGTTCATAGCTCTCAGCAACAATAAGATTACAGGCAGATTCCCCACTTCTCTTGGAAGTTTACAGAACCTCCAGTACTTCATAATGGATAAGAATCCAATGTTTTCTCCTTTGCCTATTGAACTTGGGAATCTCAGAAAGCTTCAGGAGCTTAGGCTTGCTAGTTCTGGGTACTCGGGTTCAATACCTGTGGCTTATGGCAAACTTTCGAATTTAAGCTCTTTGAATTTGGAGAACAACAGGCTGTCAGGCAGGATTCCTCCCATTATAGGCAATCTTCCCCACATGTACCATCTTAACCTGAGTGGTAACATGCTCTCAGGTGCACTCCCTTTCTCGTCAGATTTCTTGCTCAGGTTGGGTAAGAACGTAGACTTGAAGGAAAACCCAGGTTTGTGCATCAATGCCTCCCAGGCTAAGCAGAGTTCTCAGTACTTGGGGATGGGTGTGTGTGGAGCTTTGCCCATCAAAGCAAAGGGTAAATCATCCAAGAAATCCAAAGCAGTCTCCCTGCATGGGATGCATTGGAGAATCAATATGTGCCTTCTGGTAAGTTGGATAGTATTTGCTTTACTAGCTTGACAAATATATCTTTCTTTCATTGAGATTCAGTTTATTTTGAGCTTAAGAGATCAGGATTTTGAAAGGCAATTTATGAATAGATTGAAAAAAGTTCTGCAGACATTCAGGTCTTAGCTGGCTATTAAAATTCTTTGCTATGCTTCATTTCTGGACCAGAACTGCAGAGCGTTTTAGGAGAATGCTTTGATAACACATTTCTAGTTTACTTAGATTTCGATCTTTAAGAATAAAGATTCGTGTAAACAAATTAGGTCATGCAACATATATGTATGATGTATTAATCCGTTGACTATAAGATATTAGATTATGCACATTGTCGGATCAGATGCAAGCTTATTGTTGGATTGGTAAAGCGGGTTTGCTCTCGTAAATTGTACTAAAGTGTTAATGGGTTGCTGAAAGCTGGGATCAATAAAATTCGGAACCAGCCAGAGGTTTTGTACTAAATGTTGGTATATGAACTCAAGGCAACCAAAAAAACAATTTATGAGTCAAACAGTGTGATAAATAGCAATGGAAAGGGTTCTTTTATGGGCTGGATCATTTTTCTGTCTATGATAATTCATTGTCAGATCTCCTTTTTCCTTTTTCCTTTTTCTAGTATTTAGTAGACTAATTGAGACAGCTCTCGTTCTGTACCCATTATCAGTGTTTTCTTGATGTGTCACATCAAATTTTTATGCAAAAACCACATTAATTTGGTGTTTGCACCTCCAGAATCTCATTATTTAAATCAACTTAATTGAAATTGATGATATTAAATAAGAATCACCCACTGTTTGAATATTCTAATCGTACTTTACTGTGACTGTTACTATTTTTTACTGTGACTGTTACTATTTTTATTTGTCTTAGCCGCCCCCCAAAAAACAAAGGCTGCATAAAATGACAATACTGGCTCTCATATCTCTCACTATGTGAATGAGATTAATGATGCCATTTATATTCTATACCATTATTTAGCGAACTGTTTGAATATTCTAATCGTACTTTACTATGACTGTTACTATTTTTATTTGTCTTAGCTTCTTCTAAAACAAAGGCTGCATAAAATGACAATACTAGCTTTTATCCTCCCCACCTAGGTTCAATTCTTATAAGTAACATGTGTGCTTTTCTTGAGAATTTCGATTCTTGACATTATGACAGGTGGATTAGCCCTCTAACAAATGGTGAGCCACCTTTTATCCCTTTTATTTCCTGCTAATTACCTCTCTAACAAATAGTGAACCACGTCTTATCCCTTCTATTTCCTGCTAATCTTAGACAGATTCAAGTGTTCAAATCTTAATTTAAATCATCTTAAAACAAATTTAATTACTAAATTTGTAAAAATAGCAATTGCCATGAACAATTTTAGCCAGTTTTATCAAAAAGTAGAGCTTTTAAGTTCATTAGTTTTGTTTTGGGCATGGACCAGCTAGGTGTTTATCCAACACTCAGGGTTGAAGATATCTCATATATGTTATATGTTAGTTTATTTTAGGTGAGTTAAATGAATGGTTGAGTATTGTGAATTATAAATAAACTATTCTTTTGAGATTTTTTAAATGATTAAACCTCCATACTGATTATTTTTATAAATTAAGATTATTAAATCTCCAGAGAGTTTGTCTTTGTAAATAATGTTTATGATTATCTTTATAAATATTGTAAACCTAACACGACTCAATTCGATGTCACTGTTGCATTTTCCATTCTACTTTCACATAGCAATTAAAGCCAAAATAACTCCCATATTGCAATTAAAGCCAAAATAACTCCCATATTGCAATTAAAACCAAAATAACTCCCATAATAGATCATATACCAATTTTCTGTTAATATTCGTTATTGTATTTTGTTTTTTTAAATGTTATCATCTGGAGATCTATGTAAAGCTTTATGTAAGACTGGTGGTTGGGGTGGTAGGCTGGAGCGGCCTCCACCCAATATCAAACTCCGTAACAATATGTACATGACACTTACAGCCTCAAAATTTCAATAATAAAAAGGAGAAGATCTACGGACCTTACAACGATTAATGTGATGGTTATTACCATTTTAAATTTTGAAACATGAAGGTTGGTGGAATAAGAAAACATGGTTTTCTTTCACATTTTGTATCATATTTGTTCTTACTGGAAAGCAATGAGATGTATATCATAAAAGCTGGCTCATTTGTAGCCTTGGTTGGTATCTTCGGTCTCTTTTCTTCAATATTGTGTTTACATATTGTACTGGATGGGCACAGGGATATGGTGACGTCCTTTTGAGATGTGCGATGAGAAAATATGTACGGTTGGCTTTGAATTCCGTGTCTTTTTCTTTTGCTTATGTATATATTTATTATCTGTACATTCATAAGGCTGTACAGAGTTTTGCACAAATACAGAAGCATACCGACAAAATCACATACATAATTTTGGTTATTATAGCTTTATTTCAATTTATTACAGCTTTATTTTGAGGGGAAATAGAATTAATATAAGTGGGTATCAGGTTAGAGGTTCAATTTTAAGAAGTAATCTAATTAGGGACGATTTGATTTTTATGTTGATTTTCAATCGGAATCCAGTGAATTTAACCCATAAAATCTGTAATTTCTGTTGTTTGTTGGGCTATTTTAAGAGCAGATAATTTCTGTTGTTTGTTGGGCGATTTTAAGAGCAGAAATGAAATCAAGTGACACAAAACCCCCCAACACCCACACTTTAGCAATGTTTTTGCCAGTTTTGAAAATTCAGTGAAGATTCATGGCCAGAAAGTGGTAAAAGCCAGCTAGAAACAAGAGGAAAATCTTTCCCTATTTAGACAACTCACAATTTTAACTGGGAAACTAGGTCAACATCTATTTAAAGTTATATTTTTTTAGTTGTTATTAATTAATATAAATTTATCTTAAACATGGAATTATTAAGCATTCAGAAAGACTCAATAATTTCTTGATTTGTAGTTTTTTTTTACCTCTTATTTATAAATAGAGGTTAACTTTTAATTTTTAATTTTATAGGATTGATTTTTTTATTGCTTTTCTTAATTTTTAATTTTATGAATGGATATTGAATTTTTTATTATTTTTCATAGTTTTTTATTTTATTTTATGAGTGGATATGAATTTTTTTTATTCTTTTTTATTTTCTGTAATGTTATGTTACATTATGTTACTTTACTTGACAAGGTCTCCTCCATACTGAACTGGAAAGCAACTTGCTTCTCAGAGATACAATAAATTATTTGCACACAATTATGGATCCTAATATTATATTGTAAGGTTTTTTTTAAACCATATAAAATAAAATAGTAAGCATTTTATTTAATTTTCCAAGTTTTTATGAAGCATTGTATTTATAGAAACATCTAGCTAGAAACTTTTACTCTATTTAAATATCTAGAAACTTTTCCCCTATCTAAACATCTTGTTGGATTCAACTTAAATCTATGTCTATATAAACTCTTTAGCTTCAATTTAAATAGAAATAGAAGTACTTGGTTATAAGTTAAGAAAAGTATATTTAATTAGGAGTAAAAAAATAAAATAAAATAAGTTTAATAAAATGAAGGTAGCTAAAATAAATAAGAGTTACAAGATGACAATGTCTCTACAAAGTGTTTTTTGTTTTTGGTAATTTTGAGAATCCAAACATTCAAAGCTTTTACTGGCTATATAAATCAGACAGTTTACACTTAAATTTGGGCATTCATATTTTCAGAAGATTTTGTAATTGTTGCAGCAAAAGCATTAGTATACAAGGAGACAAAATAAAAACAATTATTAGCTAGTATCAATGGCCAAAAATATGTAGAATAATTACAAAACCAACATATTCCAATGTCCCATTTACAAATGAAGAAAGCAAAAACCACAATTCTTTATGTAAAGTTATATATACTTGCCTGCAATAAAAATATGTAATTATAGCTTTACAAGATACACCAATTCCATAGTATTCCATTGTTCCTAAGTTTCTTAACTGGACAATTAGTAGCAAGCATCAATTGCTAGAGCTGCAGGATAATTACAAAACCGGCTTATCACAATGTCGCGTTTACAAGTGAAAAAAAGATACAGCAACAATTCTTTGTATAAAGTTACATATCTTTGCATGCAATAAAAAAATGAAGTGTTAAAAACGGGTTACAAGTTTTGACCTTTGCAGCATTAGGGACTTAGTGGTGAGCCCATGCCTCGTAAAAGGCTGGAAAATCTGTAAATGTTTATATCTTTCTATAAGATGCTTTAGGTTGTTATCATCACGTTAATCATTATTTATTTAGTACAATGAGACAATTTGTAGAATGATTATATATATATAATCAGAGACATAAGGTATCTAGTAGGCATGCATACAAGGACAGAATGTTTTGTTGCTTGGTGTAAATCTTGAGAAAAATAGTTAGATCTATAAGAAAAAAAAACCTAATGAAATATATTATGCGAAATTTGGTTTAAAAATAGTCAACAGAGCACTAATACAAATTCTATGTTAAATGAGAAAAAATTTTATTATATAATTTGGGGATAAGTGAAATTTTTTAATAATATAATTTGTGTAACTTTTATTATCCAAGTTACCCTAAATTATCTTAGATAGTGAAAATGAAATTAATATGCTAATTGATTTTAGTTAATACTTGACCATCTAATAACTTTATTAATATCATAATTAATATATAATAATAATAGCAATTAATATTATAACTACTTATAATAATATTATATTATAATTAATATTACTTGTGGCTATGCTAATAGTAATAATAATTGATATTATAACTAATATAATAACCATCAAAAAATTGAGTCAAACCACTTTTAACTAATATTAGTGTATAATAGTATTTAATATTATAAGTAATATTTAATAGTAATTAATATTATAACTAATACATAATAATGGAAAATTGGGTCCAATAACTTGTAAGACTGAACCGTGTATTTAATTTTCTTTATTTATTCTCGGGGGTGTTGGCCTTTCTCTCTGGGCAATTCTGTTTACCTTCCTTTTATGGTTGCACGACAATGCGTAGCCCCATGTTTTAGGGGGAAGGATTATGTAAATGCTTTTTCTTATTTTCGACAGTAATAGAAAGGTCCCATCTTACTTGAAAAGAAAAAAGAAAAAAACACTACATGGAACTTCGTTCTCATAAATTGATTTTAATATAAATATATATTTAAGATAGCTTTGATAAAAGTGTAATAACCCCATGCAACTTCCATAAAAGTGAAATAGTATAAAAAATTTGTCTAACATAGCAAATTATCCAAAATTGATGTATTGCAAATCCAAAACCATAAGAGCTTCATTCTATGCAAATCAAAACTAAAGATTCAAAAGTAAAAACTAAGGAGGCGTCATGTCTTTGTA
>LPNX010622397.1:137783-206313 GCA_001517045.1 Pseudotsuga menziesii
GTAAATTATCCAAAACTACAAACATGTTTGTATGTCTTTGTTGTTGGCAAGAGTATACACAAGAACGTAATATTGCAAATCCAGAACTATGAAAGCTTTTACTACATGCAAACGGGAATCTAAAGATTCAAAAGTCAAAATATTGTACATAATTTCCAAAACTACATATGTCCTTGTTGTGGTCAAGAGTATACACAAGAAAGTAATATTGGAAATCCAATATGATGAAAGCTTCACTCTATACAAATTGGAATTTAAAGATTCAAAAGTCAGAAGTTGAAATATTACATAATTGTCAAATAATTCTGATTTGGGTTTATTATTAAGGCACCCCAATTGTCCTTGATTTAATCTTACTTTAATTTTGAAATAGTTGTTCCTTCCTTAAACATTCAACACTCATTATAACTTTCATGGCTGAGATCTTCACCCATGCACCTCGAGTTTCAGCTATAAACACAATCAAGTTTTTAATACATATCTAAAAGGTACATATGTTGATAGACTAGGATTTATGCCTCCCACTTTTTAGGGCTCCCTCCCTTGGTCAAAGGACTGGATTACTAACCTAAAGTGGCACAAATATGGTGCTATATGCACAAAACTCCTTGGTATTTGCATCTTAACTAGAGCCTATTTTGTGATATTCAAATATATAGTTGTCATAACTATTGAATAAATCTGAAATATGGTTGGGGTGCACCCTGAGGGACAATAGGGTGAACTGGCGCCATTGTCAAGGAATGATATATTGGTCTTAAAATAAATACGACGAGTACCCTTTCTAGTCATAGAAGAAAGGGATGAAATAAATCAATACTTCTTTACCTAATATTCAAGAAACATTTTCTTGTGATTTTTGAAGTTGTGTTTGCTTTGTTTGAAGTGCGACCACGTTCTCAGTTCTTGATATCAAGAACCCTTATGCACAAAGGAATCCTGAGAGGAAGTATCATTAGAGGAAATTTGGGGTCTAAAATGGGCCTTATAAGAAAACGTGCCAAAATAAGTTTTTGTGAGTTGGAATTCAAGAACCAATAGAATTTCAATAAAATAAGTCAACCATAATGGTTGAATTGACATATTTGTCATTAAAAAAACCTACTTTTTTTGTTCGTATTTTCGACATATCTCATTGTGTTTTTACTCAAATTTTGATCAGGAGAGCTCGTTGGATGCGGAATTTGATTCCGCATCCAAAGAGTACCCACAATGCATACTTTTGATAGACCTTGCTACCCCAAAAACAAGAAATACTTGAAAAAACGTGATGATGACATCATCATCACATTTTTTCAGGTATTTCTTGTTTTTGGGGTAGCGAGGTCCGTCAAAAGTATGCAGTGTGGGTACTCGTTGGATGCAGACTCAAATTCCGCATCCAATGAGCTCTCCCGATCGAAATTTGAGTAAAAACACAGGGAGATATGTCGAAAATACGAACACAAAAAGTAGTTTTTTTCTTTCTTCCTCCAAAATTAATCAATATTATTTTATTATTTTAACTATTATTTTATTATTTTAGCTATTATTTTATTATTTTCCTTAGGAGGCCCATTTTAGACCCCAAAATTCCTCTAATGTTTAATTGGAGACTCCACCCCCCAAATAGACTTCACTAGGGAAACATGTTTATCTATTGAAAATCCAGATTAAAGAGACATAGTAACTAGGTCTAAAGATAAGGGAAAGATCATTTCTTCCCTAGAATATCCCAGTCCCATATGGAAAAAGAGAAAAGAAAAAAATCCTTCAGTTTTGCATAATCTTAGATATACCACGATAACCCTATTCATTGTCAAAAGCTTTGACCCACCACTAGGAATTGTACACAACCCACCAGTTGAGCATTCATGCCGATGACCTTCAAACCTCACACCTATAATACCACCCCTTGTAGAAATCACTTCCCCCTGGGGTCTCCTACACATGCTAAAACCTCACATTCCACTCATACTTCCACCGAGCCTAACCCTCTTTCTATGATCCTCTATATTCCCACTCCTTGCCACTTTACCATTGGTTAGGCACATACACCTATCCAAAACCATCATATGGGGGATCCTAATCCACCCTTCCCCTAGTTAGAGGCTAGGATTAAACCATTGGTTCTACCTCCTACACACCAACTAGGTGAACTACATGAAGGATATCTCAAGATACTCCCCAAATTCAATGGAGAGAATGGTGTCTCACCTAAATATCACCTCACTACTTTTCAAGATTACAAATACAACTTTTCTATATAGGAGGAGGATGTCTTATCTAGGAGGTTTGCACATTCTCTATATGGAGAATCCAAAAAATGGTTCAGAAATATGCCTAACAACACTATCACCCATTGGATGCAGTTTGTTGATAAGTTTCCAAAGAAATGGGGCGTGAAAAAATACAATAGTCATATCCTAATCGAGTTTGATGCCTTAAAGGCGAACAATGTTGAAACTATCACATAGTTCACCACTTAGTTATACAAGTTGTATCATTGAATACCTAATATCGTCAAACCTTCATATGCAACCAACATACTCACATAGTATGTTGCTTTTGGTTCCAACTATTTTTTACTCCTGAGAGAAAGAAAGTATATCGGCCTAAAGAATTTGTTTGTGATGCAGAAGACTTGGAGGAAAATATGAAGGTTGTCAGAGTCCCCTTGAAGACCAAAATGGAATATCCATAGGATAGGAGATATCATGCTAGGAGAAAACAAAATGAGTCTGGAAGACTTCTGAGAAAACATGCGCTCAATCTAGAAGCATATGGATAATGACCTCACTAAATTCAAGTAGGGTCAACCTACAAATCCTTTTGTTGGACCCCCTCTCTGAACCTAGAATTATCTTATTCATGGTTTTCCATATTAGAGGAGAAACCCTTTGATGGCTCCATAACGAGAAATAAGGCGGGAAAATATTAAATCCCAACAATACCCTAGTCCTATGACTAATATAGCTCCCCCATCAAAAGAAGGATATGGATAATATTATGAGCTTGAGCAACCATATCCAACAAACCCTCATTCAAGCCTGAACATGTTATTCCATTCAGATGAGATGCGATGTGAAGAATACTTGCTAGGATTTAAAGTTATGTGCATGGTGAAGGATGATGAGTACATCTTCGAGGAGGAAAGAGTACACCAAGAGAAAAGAGAGCCTGACCTATATACCCCTCATTTCGAGAAGGTCACAAATAATAATATGGAAGAGATTAGAAGAGATTATGACCAAAGACCTCGACCTAATTCTCAAAATTTCAGGTAAGATGAACCATTTATGCCTTATAACGAGAATAGAAGGGATAATGTCAATGTTGCACATTAATTGAGGGAATATACGGTCCTAAAGGCTGCATATGTCAGATAGACTATCATTCTACTCATGATAGAAGCCAAAAGTGCATAATCCAACAAAGTGCAACTAGGCCTAGTATTAGCGCCAATAAAGAAAACCCCAGTTACCAGGTACCAAATATGATTCCTCTTCTGGTTCCTCCTTTTGATATTAAGCATAAATTGAATAAAATTAAGATCCCTATGCCTTTGTATGAAGTCTTGAGATTCTCTACTTATAAAAAAGAAATATCCTCTTACATGGGCTTGACCCAAATACCCCTATGATACTCAAAAGTACTGCTTCTTCCCCTGAACAACTGACTTCTTCTTCCTCTAATGTAATGGGCCTAAGTAATGAGCCTCCTTTACAATATTATCATATCAATATACAAGATGATTCCCATAAGATAGTCTTGGAAAATATGTCTGATGAAACAAAACACATTGCATCCCCTTTTTACAACACTCTGGAGTTTCACAATTTTCATTTGTATAATTGTTTGTACGATTCCAGTGCATCCCATTTTTTACTTCCCCCAACAGTCATGGAAAAAATTGGATTATAAATCACTAGGCCCTATAAATATCTTTTCTCCTTTGATTCCAAAAGAGTCCAATGTATTGGGATGATCAAATAACTTGTAGTAGGAATGCTATAGATACACAAAAAAACTCATGATGGATGTGTTCATAACATACGTCCCTCCTTTATATGGTATGTTACTGTTAAGACACTGGGTAACCTACATTGGAGGGAATATTCAATTTGACTTATCTAATACTACTATTCCTATTTTGGAGGGGAAACTAGTCAATTGTACATGGAACCAAAAATGACCTATGTTATCAATGACCCTAAGCATCCAACCAATCTCCCCACTTATACTCGTGATGAGTTAGGAACATTTCTCCTCATCTATCAAACCCTTTCTCAAGATCAATATGAGCCCTTGATGGCCACTGGAGAAACACCTTTATAAATCTCCGGACTATATGAATTGGCCCTTAAATATGGCTGTAATGAAAATGGGAATGGAGCCGATGCTTTGTGGGAGCCTTCATCTGACAAAGTTCTCCATTGTTCTTTCAAACTTTGTTTCGATCATACTAATAACGCAATCAAGTATGAAGCACCAATACTAGGGCCATAAGCGATAAATGTTAAAGACATCACCTAGCTACACAAAGCTGAAGGTTTGGAGCCAATGGTTAAACAAAAAAATAGAAAATGATAGTCAAAATGCCACAAGGTGATGCAACATAAGCATATCATTGAGGAATTGTTTAAAAATATATCTAGAACCAACAATATCACAACTACTCCAAGAAAGAAGAATCAATGGACAAGTCATCTAATTGAATCATAAATAGATGATGGGCATGTTAAAGTATTGTAACTTTGGAATATATTCTATTGTACTTTTGTTGTATTCTCCTTCGGAGACATTATTCCTCCATTCAAAGATGTCCTTGTTGTAATTAGTCATGTAAAAGTCACAAGGTAGATCCTCTGTTGTAAGTTGTGGAAATAGTACCAACAAAAGTGATATATAAAATGTATTTTGAGTCTCCCAAGGTAGGTCGTCCTTAATTAGGGAACATGGCTGACCTAGTTAGTTATTTGAGGCACTCAACTAATGAATATAAATAGGTGAGGCACCTCTCTCATTCTCACACATCTTACACTCAAGTATTGCGCTAGAGAGAGAGAGAGAGAGTATTGTGGAAGATGATCAACTATTCTTGTTGCTGGGGTTTTACACTGTACTTGGTCGAATTCTATACCGAGGAAGTTTTGCGGGGTTTTCTCCCTTGTAGTTTCCTCAAGGAAAATCTTTGTGTTCTCTTATGTTGCTGTAATTGTCATTATTTCAGTAATCCTTTGCTTATTGTTATGATGTTATGATGCCAAATGTTTTTATATCTTGTATAACCATTCATTAAAGGAAATTTGAGGTCTAAAATGGGCCTCCTAAGGAAAATAATAAAATAATAGTTATTAGTTTTGGAGGAAGAATGAAAAAACTACTTTTTTTGTTCGTATTTTCGACATATCTCCCTGTGTTTTTACTAAAATTCCGAGCGGGAGAGCTCGTTGGATGCAGAATTTAATTCCGCATCCAACGAGTGCCCACATTGTATACTTTTGATAGACCCCGCTACCCCAAAAACAAAAAATATATGAAAAACGTGATGATGACATCATCATCACATTTTTTTTCCAGGTATTTCTTATTTTTTGGGTATCGGGGTTCGTCAAAAGTATGCAGTGTGGGAAATCGTTGGATGTAGAATTGAATTTCGCATCCAACAAGCTCTCCCGCTTGAAATTTGAGTAAAAACATAGGGATATATGTCGAAAATACGAACAAAAAAGGTAGTTTTCTTTTGTGACAAATATGTCAATTCAACCATTATGGTTGACTCATTTTATTGAAATTCTATTGGTTCTTGAATTCCAACTCACAAAATTTATTGTTGGCGCATTTTCTTATAAGGCCCATTTTAGACCCCAAATTTCCTCTAATGAAAAATATAACATGGTATCAGAGCCACCCTGAAAGAAGTCTTTGTGCAGCCGAAACAATGCTACAACTACAACTATTGAAGATTAGGGTTTCATGCTTGAAAACCCTAGAAGACAAAAACTAGTCATGCTGGTAATATTTCTATAGCTCGAGATTGGGAAGGCTCAGTAGATGAAACTTTGATAGGACGATTATAAAATCTTATTCTACCATGTGTAAATGTTTCAGCCTTAGTTTCTCTATAATATAGGAGATATGATTCCTCCAACGCAGGGTTCCATCCTCTCCCATAATTCATCCTTAAACATGTGACCTAGGGATAATATCTATATATCGGGCTAGGAAGGTCCAAATGAAATTTCACAAGATGTTTCATATAGGGAACGAACTATAGTTTATGTAGAAAATTTTCATACCTCAAAGGTGAAACAGTGACACGTGGATGTCCGTACAACTTCGCTATTCTGAATAATATTGAAATAAGTCACCTTGGGAAACTTTGCATAAGTCCCACCTAGTGAATCTAATTCTGCTCTAATATGTGGGGTTGGAAGGTAGACAGACCAGGATACCGGAGGACGCAGTTTCAGACCTCGAGGAGCCAAAAATTTGGAGCTATAGCAGAAACAAGATCAGTTAGTTCTGCAGAAGAAACCTAAGAAAAACTAAGGCTTCCTCTTCCATGCACCTCCCTCCACCAATCAATTGAAGAAGTAGGACCATCAAATTATCCCTAGGAGGGAACATCTCTCTATGTAAGAAGTTTCTCATTTTGTGGACTTTCAATTTTTGACCTAACACTACTACTGGAGAAAACTAGGGCATCAGATATTTTGTAGTTTTGTCCACAGTTTTGGGAAAATAAGTATGCTGCTCAACTCGTCTTGAGGAGGCACATATTTCTATCTAATAAGATCTGAAAGATACCTAAGTTGAAAAATTAGGGTTTCTCTGTCAAACCCTAGGTCCACCAGAAGAAGTCTTCCAAAATATCCTTCAAGCAAGCATCAAGTTGAAGCAATCTCACTGGTAAGTTCCATCCTCTCTATTTCCATTTGAGGTTCTCATTTTTATCATGATGAAAAAAGTACCAAGCTTGAAATAGTTGAGAAATTTTAAGCATGGAATTATAGAGTTCTTATCATACTTGAAGAAGAATGCCATGAAGAACTATGTCAAAAAAGAAGCTGCAGATACAGACAGAGATGAAATCGAAGCAAAGAAAAAGAAGAACCTAGTAAAAACAAAGATGAGTATTTTTGTCTCCATTGGATCTCACATGTATCATCCTTGAAGACTCCCAAGGATATGTTTGATGCAATGAAAAACATGTACGAAGATGACCTTGAGAACTCAACTCAAGGATGTGAAGGTGCAATGTCAAAAAACATTCAATGATTACTTCACAAGAAGATCTCATCTCAAGGAGAAATTAGAAGTCGTTGAAGACAATGTCAAAGTAGAAGAAGCATAAATTACAATTTTGAATGGTCTTCCAAATTCAGTCAAGAGATTTGTTCTAGTAGGAAGATCACAAATGGAGGATTGCATGATTGATTGATGGAAAAAGAAGAGATGACAATCGATCCCTAACAACTCATGCCAAGAAGAGAAAGAACAAGAAGGAATAACATTCCCTCCAAGAATAGAAGGACATCTCACAACTCAATAGGTCAGTTGTGATGAATGGAAGGATGATATGATCTAGAAGTACCAATCGATAATAAATAATGATGTTTGGATAGGAGTTTAAGACATCAAGGGAAGTTTTATGAAGTCTTCCAAGTAGATATACAAGATCAAGTATACTGCATATCAAAGTATCAAAAGATACGAAACAAGGTTCATGGTTCTATCAAAAAGAGAGAATCGAAAAGGCACCACTCTAGGGGCTAGACACACCTCTTCAGTAATAGATATTACACTAGAAAGTTGGTGTAATCAAAATAAAAGAACAGATTGAGCAACCTATTTGGTTTGAGACTCTCTACAGAAAACAACCTATGCACAGAAGGATTGGTTCAAGCTCAGTAGGCACCCGTGGGATAGCACATACAGTTACATGACGAGCTTGATGATAAAATAAAGTGATGTAGATCCCAACCTTTACTACAATGTTGAATATATAATCTATAAAAGATGAAAATCTCACAGATGGGTGCAACGGAAAAATTTACAACAAAGTTCGAGATACAAATAAGACTACTAGCAGAGGAGGCTACTTGTCACTCCAATTTCCTAATACATATCCAGAGGGATGATGGTGCTCCACCTCAGAGGGAGTGACTATGATAGATCTCAAAGATTGAGAATCTTGACATGATTCTTGGGATTAGAGGTATGATGAAATCCAAAGGGCATTCTACCTATCCAAGTAAAATATGCAGAGCAAATGGTGTGGTACGTAAAGGGTATTGTAGAGATATGATGACTTTGTTTGAAGTTGATAGTGCTACAAACAGATTTATCACTCCAACATATTGTAGAAAGTGGAGTATTTCTCTCAATGCAACCAAGGATGAATATATTACAGTTGAGAATAAAGCAAGTAATATTTCCATAAAATAATGAGGAATATGATCCAGAAGAATTACATCGATGAAGATGAAGATTATATTCTTATCCTTTTCATCATTAGATAAGAAGATATGCACTGGCAGGACACACAGACACAGTCCTATGTGATATGTGGTGTAAGAATACTTGATTAGTATTTTCGATCATGAGCAAGATAAGCATAGGTCCTCAGAATAAGACGATGAAGTTGAACACATTGGCAGAGCCTCCAGTATTTCAAGAAGATAGAGATCATGATGGAGTCTACCAAACAAAAAAAGATAAGTATTTGAATTGTCATTTCCTATGTATATAGTTGTTCAAGATGTGTACATAGATATGGTTCTAGATTCAGGAAATGTATTATGCATATTAGAATATGTATAGTTTACTACTAATATGCAGGTGATGGGTAAGTGGATTATGTTGTTGTACAACATTCCATTGCTACTTATGAAACCTCCTTGCCGAAATAATATCTTGGCAAGATGGAAGTAATATAGAAAGTTACCATATGGGATATAGATGATTGGTGCATTAGCAGAAATTGTTGCATAATTCTATTCATCTTTATGCATGTGAATTTGTCATTTTGAATATGTTACGAAATGTTTCTAATCATACAACTGTATTTGATTTGTAGGAAGACCTACAAGAGAAAAAAAGATGAAGTTGTAGATGTACGATAAATTTGTGGATGTACAAGAGAAGAATGGCGTAGTTACAGATGCACAAACGAAGAATGATGCAAGTTGTAAATGTACAATGCAATTGTGGATGTACAAGAAGAGAATTTTAAAGAACAAGTTGCAGAAGGGAGTTGTAAATATCAAGCATGGTCCTACAGACGAACAAGTGGCAGATGTGTTAACTAAGCCTCTGGATCGTGTAAAGTTTGAATACTTTTGAGACAAGCTTGGTGTAGTCTGAAAGGACCTCTCTCAAAAGAGGGAGTGACATTGGATGGAAGATGGATGCAGTGGTGGGTAGCTCAATCTAGAGGATCGTAAGTCTGGATAGGCTTGTTTGGCCCGAAAGGGTTAGTAAGTCAGACGAGGCTTGTTGATCCTAGGGGGATTAGTATGTTTGGATAGGCTTGTTTGGCCTGAAAGGGTTAGTAAGCTAGGCAGGGCTTGTTTGGTCCATAGGGAGATCCATCTATATAAATAGGCTTGTTTGGCTCGAAAGGGTTAGTAAGTTAGACAAAATTCCCGGATGGATCTACCAGAGAACTCACCATGATGCTGCTCTGAGATAGTTAAAGGGGAAGAAGTGGTTAGTATTTCTAGCTAGGCTTGGTTGGTCCGAAAGGGTTAGTAATCCAGGCACGTCTTGTTTGGTCTCCAAGGAGATCAATATGTCTGACTAGGCTTGTCATCCCAAAAGGGTTAGTAAGTCAGAAAAGATGTTGTTGTAAGTGGTTTTAGTATTGTTATACTGATGATTGCTAAGATGTTTGCTTCAGTATTGTTATACTAATGATTGTTGAGATGTTTGATTTAGTGTTGTTATACTGATGATTTTTAAGATGTGTGCTTAAGTATTACTATACTGATTATTGTTCAGATGATTGTTTAGATAGTTTCAGTGTTATTACATTGATGATTGGTGATTGTTGATTGTCGAGATAGTTTCAGTGTTGTTACATTGATGATTGTTGATTGTTCAGATGATTGCTGAGATAGTTTCAGTATTCCTATACTGATGTAGCAGGATCAGTATTTTCATATTGATGTTCTTTAGATGATTGTTGAGATAGTTTCAGTATTATGATACTCATATGACAGATTCAGTATTTTCATACTGATATTGATGTGGGAAGTTCAGTATTTTCATATTGATATTGATGTGGAAAGATAAACATTTTCATATTGATGTTGATGTGGCAGGTTCAGTATTTCTATATTGATGTCGATAAGTCAGATTCAATATTTCTATACTGATGATTAGGAGGAAGTTTCAGTATTTCTATACTGATGTTGATAAGATAGTTTCAGTATTTCTATACTGATGATGATGAGGCAGTTTCAGTATTTCTATACTGATGCTGATAAGATAGTTTCAGTATTTCTATACTGATGTTGGTAAGATAGTTTCAGTATTTCTATATTGATGATGGTGAGGTAATTTCAGTATTTCTATACTGATGTTGATGATGATTTTGCTTCAACATTTGTATGTTGATGTTGATGATGTGGTTACGGTCCCAACACCTTGTGTTGATGATGTTGATATGGTTGTGGTCCCAACACCCTATGCTGATAATGTTGATATGGTTGAAGTCACAACACTTTGTGTTGATGATGATGATGTTGTTTCAACATTTTTATGTTGATGATGATGTTCCATCATCTCTATGCTGATAATGCAGATGATGAAATAACATTTATTGATGATTCTTTTTTAGCACTAACATGCTAATCATGTTGTTGTTGTTTCATTATTTACATACTGATAATGCAGATTTTGATGTTTCAGTGTTTACATATTGATGATGCAAATGATGATGTGTTAGTATTCACATACTGATGTTACAGAAGAAGGTTCAGAAGATGATTCAATATTCACATACTGATGTGGCAAAAGATGATGGTGAGGTAATTTCAGTATTTCTATACTGATGTTGATGATGATGTTTCTTTAGCATTTGTATGTTGATGTTGATGATGTGGTTATGGTCCCAACACCTTATGTTGATGATGCTGATATGGTTGTGGTCCCAACACCCTATGCTGATAATGCTGATATGGTTAAAGCCACAACACTTTGTGTTGATGATGATGATGTTGTTTCAACATTTTTATGTTGTTGTTGATGATGATGATGTTCCAACATCTCTATGATGATAATGCAGATGATGATATAGCATTTATTGATTATGATTTTTTAGCACTAACATGATAATGATGTTGTTGTTGTTTCACTATTTACATACTGATAATGTAGATGTTGATGTTTCAGTATTTACATACTGATGATGTAGATGATGATGTGTCAGTATTCACATACTAATGTTACAGAAGAAGGTTTAGTATTCAGAAGATGATTCAGTATTCACATACTGATGTGGCTGAAGATGATTCAATATCCACAGAATAATATCGCAGAAGATGATTCAGTATCCACATATTGATGCTATAGAAGATGATACAGAAGATGATTCAATATTCATATACTAACGTGATAGACTATGATTCAATATCCACATACTGATGCTATAAGAAGATGATCCAGAAGATGATTCAGTATTCATATACTGATGTGATAGTTGATGATTCAATATTCACATACTGATGCTACAGAAGATAATTTAGAAGATGATAGAAGATGCTTGAGTACGTACATAAGATGATTCAATATTTACGTACTGATATTACAGAAGATGGTTGAGTTGAGATCAATGATGAAGATGTATGATGATGTTCCAAAACTTCCTATGACATATAGATATTCACCAGTCAGTTGTACATTTGCGATGATGTAGAATACCTTCCTACTTAAGAGGGAGTGTTAAAGTATTGTAAATTCAGAAGATATTCTATTGTACTTTTGTTGTATTCTCTTTTAGAGATGTTATTCCTCCATTTGGAGATGTCCTTGTTGTAATATTCATGTAAAAATCACAAGGTAAACCCTCTGTTGTAAGTCGGGGCAATAGTACCCACAAAAGTAATATATAAAATGTATTTTGAGTATCCCAAGGTAGGCCGGATCTAATTAGGGAACTTGGCCGACCTAGTTAGTTATTTGAGGAACTCACCTAATGCATATAAATAGGTGAGGCACGTCTCTCATTCTCACACATATTACACTCAAGTATTGTGCTAGAGAGAGAGAGTCTACTATGGAATATGAGAAACTATTCTTGTTGTTGGGGTTTTACACCGGACTTGGTTGAATTCTATACTTAGGAATTTTTACGGGGTTTTCTCCCTTGTGGTTTCCCTGAGGAAAATCTTTGTGTTCTCTTGTGTTGTTGTACTTGTCTTTCTTTTAGTGATCCTTTGCTTATGATTATGATGCAAAATGTTTTTAGATCTTGTATAACCATTAAAAATCTAACACGGCCTTGCAAGTAGGAACAAAACCAAACAAATTTTAAGATGAACCAAGAATAATTAAAGATTCCTTCTTGTAAGGAAGCTAAACATAACATTTCCCTTAAGAGAAATATGATGCTAATATGGGATAAAAGGAACGAATACTCTGGGAATCATAAAGGATATGACAACTTATGGCCTAAGCCATTCATGTGACTGAAGAAGTAGCAAGTCATCCCCCCTGCATGTTCAAGCTCATCAATTCAGGAAGACAGTCTTGGGAGTATTTCCCATGGCAGGTGTCCAAAACTTGTTTACTCCAAAAAACAATATCGCCACATGCCATGTATCATAGTTTCCCTACTTCTATATCTTATTATTGTTTGTACAATTTTTGTTTTCCCTAAAGAATCACATTCTATGCCTCTTTCTTTGTTGAGAAAAATAAGTAAGTCTGCAATCAATGTTTTTTGGTTTACCCAAGAATGCATATGAAGATCCTTGAATTACAATCTTAAGAAAGTCTACATGGCCTAATAAAAGTTAAAGAACTAGTCTTCTATCCCGAGAGATTCAAGATGGTTTCTTGACACCTCGCTAGGAGGATCCATCCCATAGAAGGAGCCATATGTTGACAAATCTATATGATCCTATAAAAAAAATGGCTAAAGACATAAAAAGAAGAGGTGGAATTCTGATAATCAATTGTCAATTTTAAACATCATCAATCACATAGAAAATATATGTTTAGTTCATGGGAGGTATCTAGATAGATAAATAACAAATGATTTATTATGTCAACGGCCTACATTTGGTCATGCATCTCACCAAACTAGATTGGGCCATTGGATATATTGATATGTGCAACATAGTTAAATGACAGAGTTCCTCACTAATGGCCTAGATGCAATGATGCATCTTCTCAGAATAAATCTTAATTGTTGGATGTGATAGAACAACTAATGAAACTAAGAAAAGTTCATTCCTGCCAATGGCCAAGATTAAAATGTGCATTTGAGCAAAGGTAAATATGGCCCATTGGAGCAAATAGGACTTACACTCAAAATAAGAAGAAATTTTCCCATGGACGGCTTGGATTGATTCACCTAGCTGACTAAACTAGATCTTAACCATTGGTGGCTTTAGAGAGTGCAATGAAAATAAGTGATTTCCTCCCCACCAATAACCAAGATTAAGTTGTACATCTCATCAAAGCAAATATCAGCTACATGTGGCTTGAATAACATGCATATAAGCTAAATGTGTCTTTCTTGTCAAGGCTGCAGTGTGAATCATGCAAAAACATCAGTGTTGATTCTAGTTGTCGATGATTGAGGAATATGCCATAAAAAAATAGAATGTCCCTTCTCACCAAATGAATGGATTTGAGAATCTTAGAGAAATATCAAACATTCATTGTCAAAGTTTCTATATTTGTCAACATTTGGATCCTTATGTGTGATGGATCCTCCTCGTGAGGTGTTAAGAATCCAACTTGAATCTCTTAGGATAGAATAATAGTTCCTTAACTTCCATTAGGATATAGAGTCTTTATTAAAATTGTAATTCAAGGATATTTGTATGCATTCTTGAGTAAACCAAAATTTGTCAATTTTAAACTTACTTATTTTTCTCAACGAAGTAAGAGGAATAGAATGTGATGCTTTTAGGGAAAACAAAAATTGTACAAACAATAATGAGTAAGATACAAAAGTAGGGAAACTATGATACATGGCATGAGTCGATCTCTTTTTATGGAGTAAACAAGTTTTAGACACCTTCCATGGGAAGGTACTCCCAAGGCTGCCTTCCTGAATTAATGAGCTTGAACATGCAGGGAGGATGACTTGTGACTTCTTCGGTAATGAATTGCTTGGGACATAAGGTGTCATATCCTTTATAATTCCCAGAGTATTCGAGCATTTTATCCCATATTGGAATCATATTTCTTTTAAGGGAAATGTTATGTTTAACTTCCTTTCCAGAAGGAATCTTTAATTCTTCTTGGTTCATCTTGAAATTTGTTTGGTGTTGTTCCTACTTGCAAAGTCCATCATCTATTTCTGATTAATTAGATTATCCATCCATTGATTCTTCTTTCTTGGATTAGTTGTGATATTTTTGGTTATACACACACACACACACACATATTAAACAATTCCTAAAGGATATGCTTATGTTGCATCACCTTGGGGCATTTTGACTAGCATTTTCTTATTTTTTTGTTTAACCATAGGCTCTGAACCTTCAACTTTGTGTAACTAGGTGATGCCTTTAACGTTTACCACTTCTGGACCTAGTATTAGTGTTTCATACTTGACTGCATTATTAGTATGATCAAAATAAAGTTTGAAAGAATAAGGGAGAACTTTGTCAAATGAAGGCTCCCACAAAGCATCAACTCTATTCTCATTTTCATTACAACCATATTCAAGGGAAAATTCATATAGTCTGAATATTTCTAGAGGTGGTTCTTCAATGGCCATCACAGGCTCATCTTGGTCTTGCTAAAAGGTTTTATGGATGCAGGGGTGATTTCATGAAGGTGGGTAACACTTTTTGGCCAAATTTGGCGATGAAAACCTGATTTTTTACTCATGTGCTAGATAGAATCCCTCAAAACGCATATATGCCATGTGAATTTCGACTTGTAGTTAAAAAAAAAATTGTAGAATATTATGTTTTCTTCCCAATGATATTTTTTTTAAAATATTCTGATGTCATTTAATGTGTGAAATTTCACATTTAATGAACTATGTGACCTTAAAAATTTGAAGAAGTTAATAAGTGGCTCGTGTCCCACCCTAATAATTCAATATTACATTAATAATTATATATATATATATATAGGAGCATGATCTACAAAAAATGCACTGTGTTCTGCATATTTTTTTGTTAATTTATTTCGCAATATACAGTTATTTATTGTTTTTCGAAAGTGACCACATCTGATTTCAACATCATTTTATACACATGTTTGTCCGTCCCAAATTTCTTTTCACTGTTTTCAAAAATTGAAAAACCAAAGATACCCTTTTGAACAGGACGCGTCGATGTGTGGGCTGTGCATTTTTAAGAAATTTTTGGATGTGTACTTTTTATCTTGTGGATTTTTCTTTGAGCTGCTTTGAAGTTGTCAAGTTTTCTAAGTGTAAGTTATAGAACTAATTAAAAAAAAACCCATATGAATGCCAAAACGCATGCATGATACCTCAATGGATAGAGGATTCAATGATGAATCTATCGGTATGAACTCCACTCAGTTATGTGCCATGAATGGCAGGGTTTACACCCCTAGAAGACATAGAGAAACATTGTTTTTCCTATAAGAGGGCTAATTATCTATTTTTTAGGCCCCCGATTGAGGTACTCAACTGCCTCAATCGAGGTTTTAACAGAAGCTCAATTGAGGGTTTATTAAACCCTTGAACAAGGGTCTAATAAACCCTTGATTAAGGTAATTTTGAAACCCTCGATCGAGCTACAACCTCGATCGAGGTCCTATTTTTGTTAAAAATCATACAAAAATGCTTGGGAATGAACTTAGGAATTGATGGCATTAATGTCATTCCAACTACCTTCCTAACGTCATTCCCCACCCGAATTCCAAAATAAATTCTATATAAACATAAAACATAAAACATAAACATGTTACTAATTTTATCCTTCACAATTGACTAACCTATTTGAAGCAATTCTTGTGTTCTAATGCAAATTTAGCATTGTGTTGTGTTTACATATTGATGTAGGTATTAATTTGGATTGTTGATCTTGATCACAATGGGAAGCAAGAAGTGTTAAAGTAAAATATCTACTAGGAATCAAAGCAACACTGAAGAAATAAGAGAGAAAGATAGAGGAAAAAAAAGAGCAATATTGAGAGGAGAAGAAGTTGCAAATCAACCTATGATGGGAGAATCAAATGCCATTGCTAACAATATTGGTATAATTTAAAAGTTATGCAATTTCATATTCATATATATAATTTCATTTTCCTAGTGATCTAGTTCATATAATTTCATATTCATATATTCATATAATTTCATATTGCATAATATATTCAATTTCATAGTGTTCTAGTTCATAATATATATATATACACATGTTAAATTGTTTAGAATGTAAATATAATTTTGTAATTAATTCATAAACTTATATACATTGTATGTGCATGTATGAATTCATATATATGTATTCATAATTGTATGTAAATTGTATAAATTCATATTCACATATTCATATAAGTTCATATTGCATATTCATATATTCAGTTTCATAGTGTTCTAGTTCATAATATATATATATATATATATATATATATATTAAACTCTTTAGAATTTAATTATAAATTTGTAATTGCAATTTTGTAATTAATTCATAAACTTATATACATTGTATGTGCATGTATGAATTCATATATATGTATTCATAATTGTATGTAAATTGTTAATTTCATATTTACATATTCATATAATTTCATATTGCATATTCATATATTCAATTTCATAGTGTTCTAGTTCATAATATATATATATGTTAAATTGTTTAGAATTTAATTATAATTTTGTAATTAATTCATAAACTTATATACATTGTATGTGCATGTCTATATACAACCTTCTAAAACCACTTATGTACATGTGAAAGAATGGTATGTGTTGTGAAAGAATTGAAAAAAATGTTTAACCACTACACTAAATTACATATATACAAAGTAAGTGTATTATAGTATGAGTAGTTCTAGTTTTCCAATGAAATTAGAGAATGGTCGATGAATATATATAATTATAGTGCATAATATCTAGTTCTAAATGAATATGCATATATACATTAGCCTCACATAACCTCACATACAAATGAATTTTATAATTTGATGATATAGCCTCACATGTAAATGAATTATAATTTGATAATATAGTCTCATATATATATAATTTTTGTGTTAAAAATTACAAAGATTGTTCTCAATGGGAGTTGATTGCACCATCATAAGTTGACTTGCATATTATCCTCTTAAAATTGCACTTATTTTCTTCATCTTTTCTATAGCCTTATCTCTCCTTTCATCGATTTTAATATGATTTTAATTTCATATTCATATATGAACATTTTCAGTGTTCAAATTATAATTATATTACATTATGATAATGATGATAATTACATTACAATTACAATTACAATCACATTACAATTACAATTACATTACAATTACAATCATGTACAAATGACTAAGAATCATATGGCTTTAAGCATTAATGACAATGATGATCTCAAAGAAAATCAACAATTACAAATACAATCACATTAAATTGAAAAAGCATGATCCTTATGTCAATGGGACAGTAAGGTAGAGTTCATGTAAAACAGCTAAAACAACAAACAATATCAGTAATAGTAAATCAACTAAACATCTACGCCTAAACTAATAAAAGGAAAAAACATGAAATTTATACCTTCTTTTTCTGAAAAGGACTAAGAATATTTTGAAAGAGACCTTAACAATGTTTTTATAATATCTTTTTAGGTTTTTTGACATATTCTCTCTTTTTAGGTTTTTAAACATTCAGTTTTCCCGAACCTTTTTTGGCCTCTGATTGTCCTTCACTCTGTCTAGACCTACTTTTCCTTTCTTGACCTGCCCTGTTTCAACCCATTGCTTTTTCATTGTAGGAAAGTCACTTGTTACTTATTTTTTGGAAGGAAAGTTTCATACACAGTGCACACACTCACACCATCAAAACTACATGCTCGGTTCATGACCCTGAGAAAAACCTTAACAGTAACCTAATTTACTTAATAACATCCGGTTTGGGACATAAGTCTCATCCGCAACAACTGTGGGAAGTACTTGGGATTTTCCCTAAAAATCATTATGAGGAGTACCACATGAACCATGAAGTAGCTGTCCATTGAGAGGACCTACCAAGCAAAAATGGAAACAACCCCTACCAGATTGACTAGATTGCCACCCGTGAGGAAAACCAAAGTGCTATCATTTGTGGTTGAGCGGTTAGCATTTTTACCTGCGTCATGAAGTGAGGGGTACTGCCTCAATACTCAAGCCTGAGACAGCCTTGGTGGCTGAGTGACTACCTTTGAACCATTAGAAAGCTGATTTAAACCAAGTTCCATATTCATCCTCCAGTTCCTAATACATCCATCATTTCTCCACCATGTTCTTCCTCTCGCCTTAGGGGGCGATCCCCTCAATTTGGTTCTTTGGACCATCACCGTCGAAGCCCTTATCGATAACACTCCTCACCTTCAGAGGGACACAGGACCTCTGACTCTAATTCAGATTCCTTATAAACAATGAAAATATGATAAGTAAAATAAAATGTTATTCAAGCTTGTATTTATTTGTTAATTTGTTAACAAACAATGACAATATGATAAACTTAAAATAAAATGTTAGTTAGTAACCCGACCCCTGATTGGACAATCAGAGAGCATGTTAGTAACATAATAAAGTTGTACTTTGAACAACAATCAGTGATCACACAAGCTCAAATCCTACATGGATTGATAAAACACAAAAATTGAAACGTTCCACAAAGTTGTTGGGTTTTGAGGATGTTAAAAATAAAAATGCATGTGAGAATGTAATAGAAAATGTAACAACCACACTATTTGCATTTGGAAATTGAATAATAACTGATATCAACGCTACTCATAGGGAAATTACAACTGCTATTGTGGTATGAAGCACCTCAAGAAATTGAATGGTCGCAACAATGTCAAAGCTGCTCCATGTTTCAAGAAAAACACTTCACAAATACACTAAATTTAGGGTAAAGATAGAAGAAAATGATGAAGATGCTTGTTGGCATATTATATGCAGAGAAGCATATAAAGACAGGATGGAAGAGGGAATCAGAGAGAAGGTGATAGAGTATTGGGATAACCATTCTCGTGCTATACCAGATCGAAAACATGTCATGTGACAACATTATGGGAGAGGCATTTATAAGGAGCATTGCAAGCATGTTATGGACATGACATGATTTGCTTTGTTCGAGGAATTCAAAGAATAAAATCCCGATGTCCAGATCTCATTTACCATGTTCAGTAAGTTGACAAGGGTATATTAGGCCGAATACGATTTAGGACACTTGTTATTGTCGATACCACTTTGAATTCCAATTAACTATGACACATTTGTGGATTTTTGCAAAAAACATTGGGATGGTCAACTCGCACCTCACACAGTGCGGGATTTTATTTCTATGATACTATGCAAAAGGAATCTTGAAAATGTGTTTTTGATTAGAATTTGTGTAGGTGGGAGAAGATGCCATGAATGTGGTGATTTGGAATTGTTCAATAGGAAGTTTCCTATCGATCCAACACACCCTAGATTGCCAAATATCACATTTAAGTGGAAGAGATATGAGTATGTCTCCATGAATCCATCATCTTCTTCACATGTTACATCTAAGAGGATCGACTTGCTCGAGGATGATATTCCTATTTCAGACTTCATGGACAAATTTCAAAGTTAGATTTACAAATACATTAAACATTCCCATAGGTCTAGGTGGCAAGATTTAGAATTTAAGCATTCTTGTGAGTTTTTTGAACCAGGCACAATCCTATTGGTGGTAGAATTTGCTGAGAATTACACATTTTCTCCTCAGAGAGAGATACAAAGTGAGTATTATCAATTTGACCAGGTGCCCATCTTCGTACATGTATTGTATAGACATGCTTAGGAGAGCATTGATGGTAGGGATAGTAGTCCTCAGTCATGCGATGTGATCAAGGAATACCATTTTTATGTCAATGATGATCGTGAGTACGACATGTTGTCTATTCAACACTGCTTTGGGTTGATTTATGATTCATTCAAAAAGAATGGGGTGTCATTTATAGAACACTGGATTTGGTTAGATGGGTGTGTGGGCCAGTTCAAATTGGCACACTCCTTTTATTGGTTGAGTCGCCTTCACAAAGAGACAGGAATTCGACACACATGGAGATTTTTTGAAACAGGGCACAGAAAGGGTGAACATGATGGCGTAGGTGCATGCATGAAATGAGAACTTCAGAGGTACCAAATGAGTCATAGTGCATCTCGACTCAAGTGCTCAACATAAGTAGTTGATTGGTGCACACAAAATTTGGGTCACCAAGGTCATGAACAAGCAAGGATGGTGCGCAGGTAGGAACAATATATATATAAACAACAACTTAATTTGAATTTAATAAATGCGTTTGTATTATATATATATATATTTGATGCTTTTTATTTGATACAGGTTTTTTTGGGGTGTTTCCCTTGGCAATGTGAATAGATCCATGCCATGGTATTGCAAGACCATACCTGGTATGAGAGAACTACAATCAGTTCGTAGTAAAGACATGGGTGACATATTTTCCATTGAAATGAGGAAGTATGTGTGTTTCTGTGTGTTCTGCATTGACACCAATAGACTAGGGTCTAGCTGGGAAAAAGCCCTAGCTACGTGTTGAAGCACCTACCTTCCATATATAGGACGAAAGGATAGAGTCAATGGATAAACAAAAACTTGCAACAAACTGTTAGCAATAGGCTAAGCATAAATGTCTAAACTATGAACTAAACAATAAAAAACATGGAAGCCCTTATACCTCAGATCTATTTTGGAAGGGGGCCACCATGCCCAAACTGAGAAGATGCCTCTCCACAGGAAGGGAGGTTGTAGAGTCTGACTCAACACACCAAGGAATTGGAAAATGGGGAAATGAGGTGAATGGGATGAATGGCTTGAGAGGAAAGGTCCCTCAAGGCACTCATGCGACTATAGTAACAGCAGGCAGAAAAATAGTCATGAGTGATGGGGACCCCCACCCCTCCTTTTATAGTTTTTTTCATATTTTTAGGGTTTTAAGCCCCTGGTTAGGGTTTTTGGCCCTACCTAGGGTTTTAAGCCCCCTTTCTCTTATTTTTAGCTCCTTTCAGGGATTTAGGTCCTTTTAGGGATTTTAGCTCTTTTTTGGAGGCTTTAGCCCCTTTGTGAGCTTTTTAACTCATTTGTGAGCTCTTTTGGCTCTTTTGGGGGTTTTTTAAAGCCTTTTTTTATTATTTTAGCCTTTCGTGAGATAAACATAGGTTAAATGTGGGGGTGGGGGTACAATGGGTTAGGAAATAGATGTATGTAGGTGGTGTAGGCCTTGTAGAGTAGGTTAGGAAATTTTTTGCGATAACAGATTTCCCCCTGATGTGTGAGGGAAGGATCTCATCGTATGGCCGACAAACATCATAGGATCCTGGGGATTGTGGAGAGACCTGTGAAGAAGCATTGCTCCCTCATTCGAGACATGGTGGATTTGGTTTTTGTTCTAATATGGTTCCCATCAATGGTCGAGATACAAAGAATGTGTGACATGTATATGGACGAGGAGGGCATACCCATGCTCGTAACAATGTCAAAAGAATAGTGCGATCAAGGATCTCAATTGAGAGAGATGATCATATACAATTGTAATTACATGTTGGTGGCCTCACTAAGAGGATAAACACAATACTGATATGAAGAAATGGTACATCGGATCCATGGCATTCTCATGGAATGCAATATTTTCACGGCTAATGACTTGCTAGTTTTGGGGGTGTACATAACTGTAGGGACTCACTAACGGAGAGTCAGAGTCTCTATGGTACAATATGCTGCATCAATCATGAATCTATATAGAAGCACTGCTCTGGGGATTCTGATCACTATTTCCAATGCAACCCATGAATCACAAGGGACATGAACCTATCTGGGTCCTTGAATAGACTCATCAAAGTGCTAGAGTCAGGTGACATCTGGGGTCTTCGACCAAATACTGCACGGATCAATACCCTGTATGAATCTCAATGGTGCAATGATGTTACTGAAGTTGAGCACATGAGACACAACCATATCAAGAAGCACTAAGGACTCCTCTCAAGTGGTCCAAGGAACTCATCAATGATACCAAGATATAAGGACCTTTGGGGCATCCTCTGGAATAGATGTGTTGTCGTTGACAGAGGGAGATTTGTAACTGACCAAGGCCATGAATTTTCCTTGAACAGAAGCGTGAGGGTAACAACCAAAGGTGTGGGACAATCTAAAGACTGACTCACTAAGTGGGGAAAAAGGGGCAGGGAATCATGGGGGATGCACACTTCCTTTGTTGAGATTATGATGGTAGGGATGACCTGGAAGCAAATGAAACTGACTCAAGGGAGAGGGATCATAGCTGTTATACTAGGAATGTAACTACAGATGGGAAATACTTGGGGTGGGGTAGATAATATGTTTGATATTCATGGGATCCAAGGAAGACGCATCACAAAATACTCTCAACAAAGGCGACCCAAAGGGGGAATGCTGCCAAAATGTAACACATGGGGTGGCACCTAAAGACACAGTTATGGCACAATCTCATGGATTTTTAGCGAGCCCAAGAAAATATTTGCTCGATGGTGCTTTCAAATTTAGAGAGTCGGCAAACATGAAGAAGAATCCAGTGGGGTCTCTTTTTCGTTGATAGTCTCTGTTATAGAGAGAAACTTGCTATGGCTTGGGGTGTACCACAAAAGACAACTTTGACACTAGAAATCAATCTTTCCCAATATGCAAGAGAAACCAAACATCTAACACTAAGGGATATCAAATCATACCTTGTTCCGGATGGTTGAAGTAGATCCTCGTTGATCTTTCCAATTCACGCTTGTGTTAGCAATTCACTCTCAACAACAACAAAAAAGACAAGCATGCTATATAATAGTGTGTTAGACCTACTCTAGCATATATATTCAATGATGCATAAACAATTAAACACATCCATGGATTCAATATTCATATTCAATTGCACATAATTGGATAGGAAAATATATTTCTATTAATAAAATCAGAGATTACAATAGTGACAACCTCTGTCGGCACGTCTACGAAACAAAGAAATTGAGTCCTCCACCTGGGCCTCCACCACCTCAATCCTCCATCTCTTAATAGCAAGCTCACAAGGAAAGGAAATCTTGGGAAAAACACAAAGTGCCCAAAGGGGCAAAGGGATGTAGACTCAAGTATTTGCAAACTGTGGCAACAATGGACTATAGTTTAATTTCTCTTCAATTCCCCCTCTTCAATGTATCCAAGGGGTTCCTTATATAACACTCCAAGAGGGTAATGGAGGGTCAAATCCAAGAATTCTCAAGGAATTTGGAAGTCCAAGAGTCAAGCTATTCATACTACTATGAGGAAAACTCAAAACATATTTGTACTTATGCACACATCTTGATGTATGGGAGTTTGAGGTCAAAAGTTGTGTGTACACACGAGTATGGGATTAAAAGTCACCTACAACAATAAACAGGGTTTTTTAAGGGATGAAATTGGATCATCAAATGATAATATGAGTCCATGGGGTCTAAAGAGTCTGTAGAGGGACATGGAAGGCCATCAATATGTGATCAATCGTGTGTGGTAAAATCAGCTATAACAGATTCCCCCTAATGTCTGAGGTCAGAGGAGTAACATGATGGACGAAATACATTATAAAATCCATCCCAGAAGCATAGTAATGAAGACCCAAGTGGAAGAACCAACCACTCATCAGTAAAATACAATGATAAATCTCTGCATATGACTGCAAATGCATAGAGCAGTCCCAGATACATAAGAGTACAATGGCCACGAATAGGAATGATATACAAAATGTGACATGTGTGGTCATCACCATGTACAATATACAATAGATTAGAATATCCAAAGTGGATGAAGATGTACAATAGATCAAGATCTCCATAATAGCTAAAGATATCTGACATACATCGGAATCAAATCATGAGAGCTGAAATCTGATGAACACTGGCACGATTAAGGAGGTAGCATATATGGAATGCCACCAAGCTGGAAGGTATTCTACACAAACTACTACAAGTACATGTCCTACTATGCGAATAGATGTGTCAAAGTCTAACATAGTAGTCCATCATCTGATTACTAGCCATTGATGTATAACATTAATAGACGCGAGATCACCCACCGATAATGAAAATGGGAATCAAGGTACATAGTGAAATTTAACAAGTGTGAATAGATGTATTGAGGTCAAACACTTGGAAGAGTCCATCAATCAGGGGACATTGATGTATTCCCAAAATTGTTGATGGCAAGAGAACCTACCACTGATGACTGTAAGTCTCAAGGAACTCAAATGAGTCTAGAATCCTATTCCAGAATAAATGATCTGATGTCGATGGAATAGAATCCGCTAGAAGGAGGGAATTAAGGCATCCCCCATCAACGAACATGAGGTACACAACAACACTGTATAATGTGTAAGAACAAGATGTGCACGAACCAGTAATAGTACCGGGAATGGCCGACATGAAAAGTCAAGATAACTGAGGAATGGCTGACTCATGATTCAACTTCCTCTGAACAAGAGAATAAAGGAGAATGGTGACTGAAGGTAGGCAACATGGACTTGATATGAAAACTGGGACATCTCTATGACATAGAAGGCATCAATTGATGCTCCATAGGGACTGGAAGCTTAACTAGTTGGCGGATATAAACTTAGAGTAACGAGTACAACTCCTAAAGTCAAACTAATACCCAACCAATGGATGTGATATACAGTGCTCTATTTGAAGGCGACACGACTCTACTGCTGCCAAAGATAACATCTTTTCCTGTCCGGATTTTTGGTTTTTTGATTTTTTTTGGACTTTTTCAGATATTTTGGAAAGCTTGAAAAATAATAAAAGTGCTTTATAGTACAAATCTAGGAGGAGACAAGTGTCAGGGGACACACAAACTAGTTCTAAGCAATAGAACATGACTATGCTCAATGCTAGGATATATGTGCAGGATAATGACACTCGGGGGAAGGTCTCCTCCCGGTAAAAGGGATGATCAAGTTGCAAAAGATTTATAGAAAGGCTCTGCTTAGATAGACATGAGACAAGCTCAGGCTATATGGCTGATAACTCAAAGTCAGGGAGTTGGCATAAAGCTTAAGAAGGCAAGTAAAAATCACGAAAATGAAATTACAACTTGACATTAAACAGGGAGTCCCAAGGGAAATGGCCAGCATAAAGTTCAAGAGGAGTATGAAGCTCTTACTCAAAGACACGGCGGGAATAAAAGGACTCCCATAATCTAAAGGAGAAATGTCTGCATGGGCACCAAATGCAATATGGGATCTAAATAGGGTACCCATGTATGGGAAAGCTCTACCATTCACACAACACCACTTCTAAAAACAAGAAGAAGCTTCCGTGACATCATGGAATGGGTTCGTACCTAAGGTTAAAATGAAACGGTCATAAGGTCATGCAAAATGAAAGCAGATGTGAAATCCTAACCTATATGCCAGTTTAGACATGATACCTATAATAGACATGAACGGGTCGAAGTATCGGTCAAACCGCACTCAAAATGGGCTCCTACAACATTATATTAGTCCAAACGGTCCAAAATGGTTAGAAATGGTCAAAAACTATAGGAACTGGGTAAAATTTTCATACCATTTTGAAAATTCACCCACCATAGTGCATTTGTATTCAGAATTTAAAGAGCTGATTCTAGGAGCATCGTTCGGCAAAATCACTCCGCGTTTGGTCTAGGTAATTCCCCAAGCCCTTCTCTTCACTTTCATGCAATTTTTTTTAATTTTAGTGGTCAAATTTTTAATTTAGGCCACCCCAAAATGTGTATTTCAGCCCACACAAAAATTGGGCCTTTTTTTGCATATAGGGCTGTGCATACATGGAAAATACCACGATACCCGCATACATATGCGGCTGTTCTCAAAACAATCGCATATAGGGTCACAAATGTGATTTTCAAAGTGAAATACTGATGAAACTCAAAACTTTTTGTGCAGGATGGTGCTAGAATGGATAGAGAGGGAACATGGTGATGTTGAGGAGGTAGTACAGGGAGATCTAATGGCTCAACAAGCGCTGAGGGCTTGTGGGTTGTATAAGTTTTGGCACCTTGGCAGCTTAAGAGCCAAGCCAAGACTACTCCAGCTGATAGTAGACTACTGGGATCTAGATTCTGAAAGCTTTTAGTTGGATGGGATGTCACTCAGTATTGAGGTTGAGGACATATATTTTATCACAGGTTTGTCCCAACGAGGGGAGGTGGTGAACCTCCGATCCCATGGGCCAGGAGGAAAGCTAACTATAGAGGAATACATATTTGTGTATTGCCTTCTCGATAGAGAGAAGGCTGGGAGTCAAATCCCAAAAAATGCAGTTCAAAACCTGGGGGTGAAAGCCATACTATTGCCATTATGCAGGATCACAGGTTTGGTGTCACTCCACCAGGCCTCAAGGCCAATGATGTTCTATGCAGTAGAGTGCACACGACCCACGATATATGACTAGAGTACCTTGCTGCTAAGCAACATGAAGCAACAACTTAGTGACTGCAAGATGGGTAGGGTATAGAACTTTGGGTTTGATAGCATACTGAGTGCATTCTTTTTTGAGAGGGTACCAGGGCTAAACCCTAGAGTTGACATAGCTCCTCATGGAGTTAGGGATCTAGCTCAACATCGTTGGGCCAATGTCATGTGGAGACTAGGAGGGGGAAGGGTATCCAACCCCTACCCAACAGACTTCTTCCTCTAGTGGTAGAGATAGATCGTCGCCATAGACGACTACCCCTATGCAGGGATAGACTTCCACGGAGATCCATATATGCCCCTACCACTAGGAGCAGCATATGGAGACATAGGTAATGAATCCCAACTCATTTTTGTTTTTTAAGTTATTAATTTTTTTTGTATTTTTTTATATATGAAATCAAAAGACATGTTGTTGTGTGACGACACATAATGAAACTCTGTCATGTACATGTAGATGTGGGACCATGACGGCCAGAAGGATTTCCTCGTCATCGAAATAGGGGAAGAGGAAATGAGATTATGGGTGTGGATGTGGAGCGGACGCTCCAAAGCATTCACACAAACTTCTCTCGCTTGACACATAGGGTTCCCATGGTGCAAGTTGAGGACTTTCCTAAGGCTATGCAGCGCCAGGTGGTTAGAGTACCACGTGCATGGGTTCGATTATTCCGCCAGCTAGCTAGAGCCGTGGTGTGCTACCATGATTAACACCCCCCTCCACCTTAGCCTTAGAGACCTAGGTGTATATTTTGTATGACCGTGTAGTATATTTTGGTGCTCGGAAGCCCCAATTTTGTATATGACACTTATGTATTATGACGTCACCTTTTTTGGACTTAATGAATTTTTTTAATGATGTTCAATTATTTATTTTATTTACATGCATAAAATGTGTTTGTGAAATGCTTATGGTATGTGAAACAAATGCCAATCTAGTACATAGTTAGCATATGAATCAACAACTTGATTAAAATTTCTTGGAACATGAATGTATGTTATACTCTCAAATTGTCGTTCTAGCAATCTTACACATAAGAATCTTCGTAATAATGTCGGATCCCTAATATGATACAAGCCATTAAGATGTGAAACCATTAACTATGAATCAAGACATACCTCAAGAGAAAGAACACCATGTGAAATGGAATCCTACAATAACTCAATCACAACACTATATTCAGCAACATTGTTCGACGAAGGCCGCAAACATACGCCTCCTGAAGACGACACTTGACCCGTAGGAGTATAGATCACCCAAGCAGCCGAGGCTGAGTTTTGAGTGTGGCAGATAGCACCGTCAATGAATCCTATGTAAATGGAAGCCTCCATCGAAATCTTCCATAACAAACAAAATCTAATCAACAAACCCGATCACCATAAGGAGACCTAACTATGCAATGAAAAAGTGTACAATAATATACAAAAAGTCAGCCCTGGATGAAGATCATGCATAGTAATTTTTGAGATAGAGCCCATTTCTAGGCTCTTCTAAGGTTGTCCCTTCATAATCCAACAACTCACAGGAACCTTTCTCTAAGACATGCTTAACCACATAAGGACCATGCCACATTGGGTTGAAATTTCCTTCCCCCATGGGTTCCTTAGCTTGATCCCACAAAAGTACCAAGTCACCTTCACTAAACCTCCTAGGGCGGATAGACTTATCATACTAGACATTAATGTGATGCTTGTTAACCTCAAGAGCCACCAAAGCATATTGATGCTTCTCATCAAGCTGCTCCAAGTGAACTTGACGTTCTTTCAATGTGGAAGTCTCTGGTAAAAGATCCACCACTAGCTTCAAAGAAGGGATTTCACATTCAACTAGTAATACTGACTCCAATCCATGCACAAGTCGATAGCTCAGTTCTATAGGCCCACAAAGCAGGATACAACATGATATGCCAATTATTCTTTCTTTGTGCGATGGTTCATTGGAGAATGGACTTAAGTGACTTGTTCACTGCTTCAACTTGTCCATTCACTTGAGGGTAATAAGAAGAGGAGTGCTCTTGCTTATATCCTAACTTCAAAGACAACTCTTCCATCATTTTGTTCTGAAAGTGCCTGCCATGGTCAGTGAAAAGCTCCCTCAGAATGCCAAACTGAGTGATAGTTTGGTTAAATACAAATTGCACAACTATTTCACCATCAGATTTGATAGTAGGCATAGCCTCTTCCCATTTCATGAAACAATCCAAAGCCACAATAATATGATGGTTCCCCCCAGCTGAAGCTGGGTTACAATCCATAAAGTCAACCCCCCACTTGGTGAAGGGACCAACGGTAATAATAGGATGTAAAGGGGTCAGATGTGAATGCATATTACATGCAAACACATGGCAAGGGTGGCACCTCTTGATCGTATTAACACAATCTTTAAATATGGACGGCCAAAAATAACCTGCTCTCAAAATGTTTTGGGCTGTAGAAATCCCAGATAAATGACCACCACATGCCCCTCTGTGGGAATCATTAAGCATGACCTCAGCCTCCTCATGAGTTAAGCAATGATGTAAAATGGAATCAACCCCATGGTGGTACAAATTATCCTCCACTATGAGGTATTTCTTTGCTACATGACGTATTCATCGTCGCTCATCTCGCGAGAGGTGAGTAGGAACCTTCAATGCTTGCAAATACACAACAATATCCCCATACCAATGGTTCGTGGTTGCGATGAGAAAGATATGCTCATGAATAAGAGAATCCTCATGAACCTCTTCTTCATCCAAGTTTGGAAAATACGATATGAGCTTAGCAAAGATGAATGATTTCTTCTATTTTTCCAAAACAAAATCGAGAACAAACTCCTACAATATCGAAATCCATTTATTATATTTTCCCCCAATCATCCTTCTGGTAAGGACGGACTGGAATGAATTGATATGAGATACGACCAAAGTTTGGTGAAGGAGGATGTAATGTCTCAAACTATGAACCACATGGATGGTGGCTAAGGCTAGATTCTCAACATGGGAAGAACGAAGTTCTGCATCAATAAGATTTTGGCTCAGATAATATATGACATGCTCATGGAGCTCCTCATCCTCTTGAACCAATACCATAACAATAGTCTCTTGAGACGTGGACACATAAATAAAAAATTCACGGCTATAGTATGGTGGACTAAGCACGGGGGCCGATGCCAAGGCATTCTTAAGAGCATTGAAAGTATCATGGGCTCACTCATCCCAATAAAAAGGGGTATCTTTCTTCAACAAATGCATGCATCCTTTAGTCAAATTGGAAAAATTAACTAAGAACATTCGCAAGAAGTTCTCCATACCTTGTAAACATTGAAGATGTCGAATGTTACATGGGGGAGATAATTGAAGTATTACCTCAACCTTCAAGGGATCGACTCGAATACCCTCCTTAGACACGATGAATCTTAGTAAATGACCAACCTTCACACAAAATATGCACTTGTGAGGATTTAATAGAATTTGATAATGACGATGTAACGTCCCCGACCCTCCGACCGATGAAGAGGACACTGCCATGGCATTTAACCATCCGGGAAAACCACCCCATGAACATGGACATATATAAAATGCTAAAACAAAATGCTTTGAACTAGAACACGCATACATGATTATTTATCATACATAGCGGAAGCAACATACATTCATTCATTCAACATGCTCATCAAAATTTATTAATAGTAAATATGATTGCAGAAGTAAAATAGGCAAGATTACTTATCTGATAAAGAACTCATCCCGCAACCAGCTACGTCGCTACAACGTTCCACCCAACCATAGGCCAGGGTGCTCCTTAATATCTCAGCAACGCTACCACCCCCGAGCTGGTCATGATTCCCCAAGGAATAAGGAACAAGCAGGCTTACACATAACCAAGGATACACAAAACACAGCCAAGCCAACATAGTTGGGTTTATCAAGCCATCAACAAGACAGCCAAGCCAACATGGTCAGGTTTATCAGGCCATCAAGGAGCTAGGAAAGGATAAATTCTAAGCTGGTGAGCCCATTACAGAGCTAGGAACACGTACACCAGAACTAGCATGACTTCTAAGACACCCACACACACCCAACACAAGGAATCCGTCCCTTCTCTGCTACACAGTCCCTCAGGCCCTGACTTCCCTTCCAGTGCTATTCAGGGGTTGTAGAGAAGAAATCCATCTCTCTAGCTCTGTCTGTGTGGTTTCCAAACACACCAGGTTTATCAAGCAAACCAAGCCCCCATCCTTGCTCCCAACACAGTCCGAAGACCAATCATTGCATACACGTAGTCACACAAGCGATTCACAGCTTGGGCAAGGAAAACAACTCCTGAGTCGTTCTTGGCCCTATCGTGGCCAAAACGAATCCAAAACAACCTACAGAAGTCCCAAATGTAAAATAGACACAACTAGCAACGTGGGGAAACAACAGTCCGTTCTCAACAATGAAGCGACTGGGAAGACTTACACAGATCGCAATGGGGAAGGAAAATCAGCCTCCCAACCTGTGTGTGAGAGAAATTTACACCAGACCTCAGGATTTGGATGGAAACACACCAGGTACCTCTCTGTGGAAAACGTGAATGACAGTCGAAATGACTCCCTCTCTTGGCTTTGTGAGACCAAGCAGAAAAATAATTCCTCTGCGTGAGACACAGGGTGTTTTTCCTTGCATGAGGATGGGTGACAATAGAGGATGGTGAGTCGAGAGTTTTTCCCAGCACCGTCATGGAGAGAGTGGAATGATGGGCATAGTCGTTTCTTCTGCCCAACATGAGGTTTGATTCGCTGGTGGAGTGTGCATGTGGGCAAGGACTGACAATCCTACCACACTCCACTCCCCAGCAAAATAACTACCTCAACTACTCTGTAGCTCATTAAAGTGGTAGTTGGATAAGACAAGGAAAGATGGCAAATCAAACAGGGTGGTGACACATAAATTTTTCCATTGGTTCAAGGTTTGACATCCCCCCCACCTTATCCTTATGAGAATCATGCCCCTTCTCAATTTAGTTGCCGTGAACATAGATGGTTGGGTTATTTAATTAAAGATGCATATTTACATGATGACAAAACTTAATATATACCGTGTACCATGATAGACCATCGGCAACGATTCCGTTTGACGAAACATAACACAACTAAATCGATGGTGGGGATTTTGCCTTTAGCTCCACACCATGATTCATTACAATATATACATCATGTACATTTAATGGAATGGGGTCAAAATCGAGGTGTTCCATTCCCCTCCCCCTTCAATAGCACTTTCCTCAGTGCTTTACAAAATTTGAACAAAATGCTACACTGGTATTGCCTCAGTGTTCCACAGAATTGAACAAAAATGGATGTGCCAATCGCATGGCATCCTCCAGTTCCCACGTATCCTCTTCAGGTCCGTAGTGTTCCCATTGCACCTTTACTTGACCTATGGCCGGGTTCCAGAGCATTGTGACCTTCCTGTCGAGGATGCGCATTGGCTTGGTTCAGAACTCTCCCTTGGGTTCCACCTGAATCACATCCCAATTTATCACATGGTTAGGATCATGTACATATCTCTTAAGCAAAGAAACATGAAAAACATTATGAGCTCTAGTGCTAGCAGGCAATGCAAGTCTATATGCAACTAGCCCTATTCTTTCAAGCACTTCAAATGGCCCACAATATCTTGGTGACAGCTTGGCACAACTTCCAAGCTTCAAGGAACTCTTCTTTGCCCTCACTCTGAGGTAAACATGATCCCCAACACTGAACTCCCTGTTCACCCTATGCTTATCTGCATAGCTTTTCTATCCGTCCTGTGCTTCTTTCGGATTCTGCCTGATCTTTACAACCTCTTGCTCCATTTCCTTGAGCAATTTTGGTCCAAGTACAATCCTATTCACTGGATTATCCTAAATCACAGGTGTCCTACACCTTCTTCCATACAAAGCTTCATACAGACTCATCCCCAAGGATTCCTGCTGTCCATTGTTATAAGCAAACTCTACCAGTGCAAGTCATCTTCCCACTTGGTTGGTTTGTCCATCACGTACATGTGAAGCATATCTTCAAGAACCTGATTAACTCTCTCAGTCTGCCCATCTGTCTAAGGATGGTATGTAGTGCTGAAGTTTAGCTTTGTACCCAAATCTGCAAACAACCCCTTCCAAAAATTGGAAGTGAACTTGACATCTCTGTCAGAGACTATTGCCTTAGGCAATCCATGCAATTTGAAAATCTCCTTCATGAAGATATTTGCAATGTCATCCGTCTTATGCATAGACTTAACTGATATAAAATGCGTTGCCTTTGTCAACTTGTCTACCACAACCATGATGGAATCATGTTGTCTCCAAGTCATCAGTAATCCTGTAATAAAATCCATGGAAATAATTTCCCATTTCCATTCTGGAACTGGAAAAGGCTGCAACAAACCTGCAGGGTGTTGATGCTCAACCTTTACCTGTTGACACTTCATGTACTTCGGAATGTACTCAGCCATTATCCCTTTTCATTCCTGGCCAGAAGTACTGCTTTCTAGCTGTAGCAATTGTCTTCTAATATCCTGGGTGACCAGAATACAGAGCTTGATGGATTTCATCCATAACAACTCTCCTCAAATCTGTTACATTCAGAATATAAATTCTGCCCTTATAAGTGAGAAGTCCATCTTCTTCCAATTTATATCCCTCATACCTCTTCTCAAGACCTTTCTGTTGCAATTTGTCTTTTACCTGCTCATACAATTCATCTCTAGCAACATGACTAACAATCTGCTGCCTCAAATCTGATTGGAAAATACTAAGTGATGCCACATGCATTTCCTACACCTTCCTGCTGAGTGCATCGGCTACCTTATTCTCTTTTCCTTTTATGTGCTTGATTTCAAAATCAAACTCACATACAAATTCCAGCCATCTTGCTTGCCTAGCATTCAGCGTAGGTTGATCAAATAGATACTTTAGACCACAATGGTCTATTCTGAGCTCAAATATTCTACCCATCAAGTAATGCCTCCACATCTTGAGAGCATGTACTATGGCTGCAAGCTCTAGATCATGAGTGGCATAGTTCTTCTCATGCTCCTTTAGCTTTCTTGACTCATAACATATCACATGGTTGTCCTACATAAGGACTCCTCCAAGCCCTTGTCCGCGTGCATCGGTACACACCACAAAATATTTCTCTGGGTCTGCAAATTTCAATACGGGTGCACTTGTGGGAAGATTCTTCAACTGCTGGAAGATTTCTTCACACCTCGATGTCCATTCGAACTTCATCCCCTTCTTTTAGAAATAAGTGATGGAATGCGCAACTTTGGAGAATCCCTTAATGAACCTCTGGTAGTATCCTGCAAGTCCCATAAAAGATCTGACATCCATCACATTTCTTGGAGTAGGCCAATTCATAATGGCTTCAATCTTTTCAGGGTCCACAGATATACCCTCCTCTGAGATAATGTGACCCAAATACTGAAGTCTATCTCTATAGAAGTCACACTTGCTCAATTTTGCATACAGCTGATGCTCCCTGAGCAATTTCAATGTCAATCTCAAATTCTCTTCATGTTCTTCCTCCTTCTTAGAATAAACAAAGTGTCATCAAGGAAAACAAGAACAAACTTGTCCAAATACCTGCTGAAGACACTATTCATAAGGCACATAAACATAGTTGGTGCATTAGTGAGACCAAATGGCACCACTACAAACTCATAATGTCCATACATTGTTCTGAAGGTCCCCCACTCCCTTGCCTTTTGTTAAAATTTAGGGATGTCTGAGGGGAGCTTGGTAGGCATGGGAGGCCAAAAAACATGATGACAGATAGGGTCATTAGTTAACTTGGCCAAATATGACAAGTTGAGGCGTTCCATGAAAGAGAGGTTTGACCCAAGGTTGATATGGAAAGGACCGACAATGGTAGTGAAATTTGTAGGAACATGATGTCCCTACGTGACTGGGGGTACTTGTGGCATAGTTGTGGCTAGGCCATTGCCCTTATGTATGGCAAGTGGGATAGTGTGAGCGGAAGGGCCATCGCCCCCAGGTATGATAAGTGGGATAGTGTAAGTGGATGCGCCACTACCCTTAGGTATGACAGGTGGGACAGTGTGACTGGTAGATACAGGTGGAGGAAGCTAAGTTAGGAAAGTCTACATGGCAGTACTAGGACCTACTACAAGGGTGTTGGTGGCGGTGTGAGGTATGGACATGGGTCCACTTCCAATCACCAATCCAAAAAGTGGATCTAGGTTTGCACCAGCCATGGGGCTAGATGGTGCAGTGTGTAAATCTGGCTCAGATTGATATGATTATGAATCTGATTCAGATGCTGTGTGGCCTTCTAATGGTGTAGAGGGTCATCGAGAATGGTCTTGATGGTGTTGGTTCAAGGACCCAAAATGTGGTGGATTGACTCTTAGGCATGAAGAAGAGTGTGGGGGATCAATTGTTTCTCGTTGGTAGATCAAATGGTGTAATTTGGTAATGACATTCTGGACCCCGATTTCAGTGGCTTCCTATTGGCTTTCAGGTGGTCATTCGATGATCAATACTACCAGGAGATAGCACTTGTCTTTTTCCTCATAGGATATATACTTAATTGGTAGGGGTCGTTGCCCATTTCTTTTGGCAATTCCTCTCAATGGCCAGCTACTTTGGGGTTCTTGTGGTACTCCTCACAAAGAGTTTCAGGGATGAGCCCAAGTACTTCCCACGGTTAAGGCAATCAGTGACTTATGTCCTCAAAGACTGCAACGTTATGAATTAATGTAAATTGATAGATTTTAATGGTTGGCTCAGCGTCATGAACTGAGTTTGGTTAGATTATTTGGTGTGGTTGTGTGCATGTTTAGTGTATGAAAGATTGTTCATTGTTAGATTATTTTCTGTTATTAGTTTGGTGACTATAGTTATGGTTTTTAAATACTTCGCAGACGTTTCTGGTTTGTCATAGAGATTATAGAATGGGAAACCTATTATGAAACTAGTAAACTTTTGAAACAGAAAACTTGAAACATGCAAATAATGAACCTAAACTATTGCAGACTTTCTAGGTGACTACCTTACGCCTTTATTCCTCTTCGACTATGAAAGAGTGTTGGGCTATCAACACAGTGGGACTAAGCCCAACCGTAGATTCTCATGTCACTCACTGAGTGCAAGATCGGTCAACAGGGAGGACACGAATGCCATGAGGCCCCTAGGCCTACCACCCGCTCTACCTTCCAAGTCACCTATTTTTAGTGGTCTCAAGCAATAACAAGTATAAGTTCCTATTAGTATACGAGCTTGGCCCTTCGTCTTATCCTAGAATACCCTGGAGGGTGATGACTGGGTAGAGGAGGAAGGGTTTCAGCAAGAGGTTAATTTTCAATTATTTAAGTGAAAAAACTTAAAATTAAATTGTAGTATTTTAGCTAAGCGCTAGAGTAGATTCATATGTATTAACATCTAACCAAATATATCATTAAATTACAGAATTTTTTTGCAAAAATAAACAGGCTGCTGGACAGTGGCAGCAGGGCCACGCTGACAGTCTGAACAACAAAACATCGAATCCTAAGAGACAGGTCTCTCTTTTCGGGGCAAATGTAGCAAGGGGGTCACTATTTTTTCCCAAAAATAGGTGAGGGGGTTGCCAAAAAACTGAAAACATGAGTGATCGGGCTTCTGAGAGTGGATTCACTCCTTTCGGGGCTAAATGAGTGACTGGGTCGCTCCTTTCAGCCCGATAAGAGCGATCTGGCCCGTAAAGTGAAAAAAATTAAAATTGAGTTGGGAACGATCGATAGTAACTTGTACTGTGGCCGAACGGGTTCTGTTCAGCCTTGATGGGGCTCCACTAGAAATGGAAATTATAAAAATAGAGATCTAAATTAGAAATAAATAGAAATCTAAACTAGGTTAACAAAAAATGGAAATAAATTGTAAAAACCCAGAGATCCTTTGGGATCGACCTAGTGTGGTCGCCAAACTGTAGTAGGGATTTCACCCTAGATATGAGCAAAAATGGATATCTTCCTTCTATAGGATAGAAGGATAGGGTCTCTGTGGATGCAAGAGAAACCTGCAGGAAAGGGTTAGCTTTGAGCCATGAAAACCCTGCAATAAACTGTTAGAGAAATAAACTTGTAACAAGTAATCAATGGAGAACTTGCAGCACACTATTACAAATAAACTATCTGCATGTTAAAAAAACCTATAAAGCAAAAACTAACAAAAATAATTCATGGTATACCTTCTTTTTTTTGATGAAATGGGCCACCATGCCCTAGCTGGGAGCTACCTTTCTATGGAATGGAGATTGGCTAATGGAGCAAAGGAGAAAATGGAGAGGGGTGAATGGCTTGAGAGATTTGGGTCTTAAGGCACTCACACGGGTAGAGTAATGGTAGGTAGAGAAGGAATGTTTTGATATTGACCCCCACCCTTGTATTTATAACTTTTTTCTTGGGTTTTAGGGTTTTAAGCCCTTGGTCAAGGCTTTAGCCCCTTTTTTGGGATTTAAGCCTCTTTCACCCATTTCTTATCTCCTTTGGGGATTTTAAGCTCATTTGAGGTGTTTTAGCCCATTTTTAGAGGTTTGAGCCCCTATGAGAGCTATTTTGGCTCTTTTTATGGGTTTTTAAGCCCTTTTTGTGTTTTTTGAACCTTTGCAAGGGTGTAGGGGTCAAATGACGGAAATGACATGGATGCCTTTGTGGTGTAGGTCATGTAGAGCTAATTGGGTATTTTTTTGGGTTAACAATGTACATGTCTCATCATGACATAACTGTTGAGGAATGTCACAATGCAAAAAATCCTTTGCAAAATGTTGCAATATGACATAAAATTTGATTTCTCTTTTGAAGCGATAGAGTTTGGCGTTAGGGCTCTTGAAAAATGGAATGTTAAGGACATTCAAGGATACCAAGTGGAAATATTAAAAAATGGTGGCCCTTTCAAAGATAGATGTCTCAATGTGACATACCATAAAGGAATTCCACACATAAAAAAAACCTTACAAATATGTATGTCGCATTGTGACATAACCATAGAGAAATGTCTCAATGTAACAAAACCCTTGCAAACTGTCACAATGCAAAAAACACTTATAAAATGTTGCAATACAACATAACCATTAATACACCCTATCAAATCCTACTTTTAGAAGAAACATTGTCCTCCAATGAGATCATGCTATGACCATGTACCTAGTGTACAAGGGTTATGAAAGAATTGCCATCTTTGTGACAAAAATACGATCGGACATGAAAATAATTTTCTCATATAATGTAATGCATACACCCACATTAAATATCAATTTCAAAATATTTTCTACACTAAAATTATAAATATTCTCACAATAGATATAACAATATTATATATCAATGTGAAACAACCCTTGATAAATGAATGTCACAATGTGACATAACCATGCAAGATTGTCACAATCAATCATAACACTTAATGAGCAATGGAAAATAACAATTTAACATAAATTTATCAATTATGTATGTCATATCGTAACATAACCTTGGAGGAATTTCGTAGTGCAACAAACCCTTGCAAAATGTTTCATTATGATATAACCCTTAATCAATGTCATAATACAACAAAAACATTAGACAACACAACCACATAACCATTAAATTATATTTATAAGCCTTAGATTTTGAGGTTAAGCCTCTGGGATAATGGAATGCTAAGGACATTAAAGGATACCAAGTGGAAAGAATAAAAATCGGTGGTCCTTTCTAAGATGAATTTTACAATATGGAACAACCATGGTAGAATTCCACTCACAAAACAAGCCTTAGAAAATGTTTTGATACTACATTACCCTAAATGTTGTAATGTGTAATAACTATAAAGGAATTCCTTATACAACAAAACCCTTACAAAATGGTTCAATATTACATAAATATTGAGGAAAGTAGCCACAATGAATGTTGCAATGTTACATAACCATGAGGGATTGTCACAATCAAACATAACCCTTACTGAGTAATGGGAAATAATAATTTCACGTAAAGTTGGAAGATATGTATGTCACGTCATGACTTCATCATTGTTGAATGTGGAAATGCATCAAAATCCTTGTAAAATGTTCTAATATGACACAAGGAATTCCCATCAAGATGGGTAACATTTTGGAAAGTGGAGAGTGGCAGTATGGAAAAAAATGAGCTTGATTGAGCTTTTGTTAAACACTCGATCAAAGTTTTAAAATTTTGATCAACGCCTTAATCAAGCACTCAATCAAGATATTTAAAAAAATTGATTGAGGGTTAAAAAATCCATTAATCGAGGTATAGAGCTCGATCGAGGGTTTTTAAATAGATCAATTGAGCCATTGTCATTAGTAAAAAATAAATAAAATCCCATGAGCAAGTTGTAGAAAGTAAAAATTATCTTGATCGAGATTTTATTTTAATCATATCTAAACCCTCGATGAAGGTGTTTAAAAAATGCGCAAAAAACCTCAATCGAGGGCTTTATACAAGCTTGTATCCCCCTTTTATGCAAATTTAATTTTACTGGCCTATTTTCCAAGCTTAAAACCTGTATTAGGATGTACCTTAGGTGGTAAACTTCATATTGATGGATTTATCAAGGAATCCTCTAGCCATTGGAATACACTTTACGGGTTTCTGAGTTTATACATACATACATACATACATACATACATGCATACACATGCATACATACATACATACATACATACATACATACATACATACATACATACATACATACATACATACATACATACATACATACATACATACATACATNGTATCTATGTATACATACACACACACAAATATAAATAAATAAATATATATATATATATACACACACAACTTGAAAAAATTTCAAAAAATATATACACCCCAGATCACCTTGTCCTTTTCAAAAGAGTATTTTTTGTTTCTTGATTTTTGTAACCATTAAAAAATAGTTTATGTGCACACACATGTTTACGAAATACAATTAAATTTTTTTATGGTGAGTTTAAAAAATGAATAAACAAAATATAATTTTCCAACGTAAATAAAAAAAATTATGTGTAGATTATGTTCATATATTCTTTAAAAAAAAGAATTTATCACTAAATTATTTTACGTGGACAAAAGCCACTTGTTAATTTTTTTTCTGAATTTTACAAGAACAAACCTATCATTAAATGAAAATTTTGACATATTCAAAAATATTGTTAATTTAAAAATATATATATAGGTGGGAAGACAATATAATTCCCTACAATTTGTTTTTAGTTTAATGTCAACATTCACAAGGAATATATTAGTTTTGAGGGATTCAATTTAAAAAATGACTATAAAATCAAATTTTCACCGTCACTTTTGGGAAAAAAGTGATACCCATATTCATTTATTCACCTCATAACCCTTGATTTCTCTTCATGATCGATAGAGTTTTGATATCATAATACAATGAAACCATTAAGGAAATTAACCACATACCCCTTGATTTTGTTATATTTTTAATGGTTATACAATATCTAAGAACATTTAGTATCATAACATTATAACCATAAGCAAAGGATTGTTGAAAGAATGACAAGCACATCGACACAGAATAACACACAAATTTATCATGTGAAATCCTCACGGGGGAGAAAATCCAACAAAAATTCATCTATATAGAATTAGACAAAGTACAATGTAAAACCCATAAACAAGGATAGTTGCTCGTCTTCCACAATATTCTCTCTCTCTCTCTCTCTCTTGTGAAATGCTTGAGTGTAATGTGTGTAAGAATGAGAGAGGTGCCTCACCTATTTATATTCATCAGGTGAGTGACTCAAATAACTAACTAGGTCGTCCATGTACTCTAATTAGTGCTGACCTACCTAGGAAGACTCGAAATACATTTTATATATTACTTTTGTTGGTACTATTGCCCCAACTTACAACATAAGTTTTACCTCATGAATTTTACATGACCAATTACATCAAGGACATCTCCTAGTGGAGGAATAACATATGCGAAGGAGAATACAATAAAAGTACAAGATAATATCTTCCAAAGTTAAAATACTTTAACACTCCCTCTTAAGTAGGAAGGTATTCTACATCAACAACAACCATCATCACAACTGTACAACTGACTGGTGAATTTTTATATGTCATAGGAAGTTTTGGAACAACATCATGCATCTTCATCATCAATCTCAATATGAGAATACTAGATCATCTTCTGCAACCTCAATATGTAAATACTAAATCATCTTCTATGAGTACTGTATCATCTTGTACAACATCAGTATGTGGATACTGAATCATATTCTGCAATATCAGTATGTGGATACTGAATCATCTTCTACCATATCAGTATGTGAATGCTTAATCTTCTTCTACCACATTAGTATGCAGATAGGGGATCATCTTCTTCAACATTATTATGTGAATAATGGAACATCATCTGCAAAATTAGTATGTAAATACTAAAACACCAACAACATCATTAGCATGTTAGTGCTAAAACAACATCATCAATAAATGCTAGATCATCATCTTCATTATCAGCATAGAGATGATGGAACATCATCATCATCAACATATAAATGTTGAAAAAAAATCATTATCATCATCACAAAGTGTTGTGACTTCAACCACACTAACATTATCAACACAGGGCGCTGGGACCACAACCACATCAGCATCATCAACACAAGGTGTTGGGACCACAACTACATCATCAACATCAACATACAAATGTTTAAGCAACATCATATTCAATATCAGTATTTAAATAATGAAACTACCTCATCATCATCATTATAGAAATACTGAAACTGTCTTATCAATATCGGTATTGAAATACTGAAAATTCCATATAATTAGTCTGCCACATCAACATCAATATGAAAATGATGAAATTTCCACATCAACATAATTATTAAAATACTGAACTTTCCACTTCAACATCAATATGAAAATACTGAAATTGCCACATCAACATCTTGTCTGACTAACTAACTCTTTTGGGTCGACAAGCCCAGTGAGACAAATTCATCTCCCTAGGGACCAAACAAGCCTTGTATGTCTTACTAACCTTTCTAGGTCAACAAGCCTAGCCATACATTCTAAAACCACTTCTTTCCCTCTTATCCTTTGAAGCAGTACCTCAGTGAGTTGTCTAGTAGATCAATCTAAGCATCTTGTTTGACTTACTAACCATTTCTGGCTGACAAACCTAGTCAAATAGATGGATCTTCCTAGGGAAAAAACATACCTTGTATGGCTTATTAACCCTTTTAGGATAAACAATCCTATCGATACATACTAATCCCCCTAGGATCAACATGCCTTGTTTGAATTACTAATCTTTTCAGGACAATAAGCCTATCCAGATGTTGTTGGGACGTGTACTTTAAGGGTCTTTAGTTTTGGTAACTCCGCAGTTTTTGTAAGTTGTAAGCGGAGTTACTGATCAAAATAGTCTTAGGGGTGTCGGGGTTAAGTTAAAGCTTTATTATTGTAATAAACCCATGGTTTACGTCCAGGGTTTAGGGTTTGGGGTGCCCATGGTTTAAGACCATGGTTTTTGTAATAGTGCGCTGTATAAATATGCACTTATGTAAAGAAGCGAGGTTAGGCTTTTTGTGAAAGAAGAATTAAGGCGAAGCTAAGGCTATTTTGTAAGAGAAGGTTTAGTCCCAGCTGTGTGCGTGGATGACCTCTGCAGCTGTGTGCGCAAAGGGTTTTTGTATAGTGATTAGAAGATCTGCAGCTTTGTGCGCAGAGGCCTGCAACTGTGTGTGCGGCTATAAGGACTTGAAAGGATCTGCTGCTGAGTGCGCAGATAAGAACTGTGACTTGTAAAGAAGTTGAATAAAGCACAGTTCTGTGGACGTAACCCCTACACTGGGGGTGAACCGCGTTATATCTGGTGTTGTGGTTCCTTGTGTTATTTCTGTTATGTTTGTTATGCATGATTAACTAGATATATCTGATAAATAAGATCACTACTAAAATACTTGCTTCGCTGTGAATTCCCAGTAAAGGGTTGTGCAAGTCACTGCTTGTTTATTTTATCTGTGAAGTTATATTCATGAATGTCGTAGCTCTGTGTTAATTGATTATAAGTTATTAAAGGCTAAAGGTACAGTAATATCCCTCTTTTGCTTGCAGAAACCTGATTCTGCGGCACCCCATAGCTGTTTCGGGTGAGACTACAACCTATTCGCAGGTTGTTGTTGAAAGGGCCAACACTGTGGGTCTTTTGTTGGTGCGAAGTAAAGGTTTACAACTCGGGTCTGCCCTATTGCCCAACAAATTGGTTCCGTTGCCGGTTGAACTCAGTATCTGCTCAAGAGAGGTTTACATCGTACCTCGAGGGCTATGTTCTGGAGACCCTCTGTGAAGGAAATCGGTGATTGGCTTGATAAGACTTATCTGAAATTTGCTGAGCAAGAGAACAAAGATCCGCGTCGTAGTGCAAATGACTTTTTACAAAGGTATGTTTTTGGTGATGTTTATGAAATTTTCTTTGCTAGTATCCACATAGAGTTGCACCAGTGGTTGTCTAGATTGATAGAGAGAAGGACAAATTTCCAAGAACGTCAGTTTCCTGTTTGGACCCCTGCGAGAATTACTATACTGAAAAGGGTGAACAACAAGATATTGCGTGCTGTTGATTTCTAGACAACGCGAACTCTTGAAGATTTTGTGACGGAGTTCACCATCGACACGAGTAATTCCTTTAGTGAAGCCGAGCGGGAGTTTTTCAAAGGCCCAAGGGGTAAGTTTTTGAATTCATTTGGTTTAAGAATTAAAATGCTATTAGCTGAAAAATGTATATTGCTCATTGAATCAGACTGTTAGATTTGGTATTACTAACCTATGTTTGCAAGTGAAAATACCTTCGACGAGCAAAGTGGTTTGCTGCGAAGTGGCAAAAGGTACAAGAGAGACTTTGGATCCTATTCCCTAGGTTAGCATACTGCTTCTTCTCCTGAAAATCCCATAGACTCTGCACCCGAAGAAACCCCTTCTATTGGAAACCCTCCGGTCACCCCGCATCCCAGACCTGTTATCCCTGAGAACCTGTCACAGTCTGAAAGTCACCCTAGCTCGAGCACTCCTATCGCAGGTCAGTCCATCCCAGTAAGTTCCCCCCCGCCTGCTCCTAGTCGCCCTCCCTGCCCCCCTAGACCTGTGATGGCCCACATGCATGATGACATTAAGCTTCCTGTTTTCAAAGGAACTGGATCAAAGGATCCAGAATAGTTCTGGTTTTTATGCGAAGTAGTCTGGAATGCTAAGAACATTACAGATCAAGATGTCCAAAGAACGCAGCTCGTTACTTCTTTTAGGGACTGAGCTTTAACCTGGTTCATGAAATTCTCCAGTACTCAGAGTCATGCCTTAGATGATATTAAAGCAGCAATAATCAAAGAGTTTAAGAAACCAAAATCAGAGTCGCAGTGTATCACTGAATTGAAAGAGATTCAGCAGAGGCACGACGAATCAGTGTGGGACTTTGACTAGTGGTTCAAAGTTCTGCTCGACCAGGTCAATTTCACCATTGGACATGCACAGCACAAAGAATGGTTCATTGCAGCACTGCTACCACATATTAGAACTCCACTCATGCAACAGAAGGTTGCTGATCAGAAAGAGGCCCTGGAAATCGCAATGAAGATTGAAACTGCTCCTGTTGAGGATAATTCTGGTATCGCTCAAATCCAAGCGCAGTTGGCAGCAATGGCACTAGAGTTGCGCGACATGAAGAAAGGTAAAACCTGTTGCAAAGAGGTTTGGTGTACATAATGTCGAACAGAAGGTCATGATAAGGAACAATGCCCTATGGTCAGAAATTACCTGAATACTGGTGCACCAAACCTGTTCAACCCTACTGTTCTATACTGTGAAATTTGTCGGACAACTGGCCAGCATCGACCCGAGAATTGCTATCTACTATAGAGGTATGTGCAAGTCCCCAAGAACCCCTACTGCAAGTTCTCTAAGTCCATAGGACATAATGAAGACGAGTGTCACAGTTATGACCTGATGAAAGAACGTACCTACGACACCTATCGGGTACAAAATGAAGGACAGAGCAATGATGGCTATGGCTACTGCGGTGGTTCATCCGGTCGAGGTGATTTTGGAGGTCATGGCCGTGGTGTTCTGGCTGGCAGAGGCCGTGGCCAGGTGGTGTGTTATAACTGCAACCAAGCTGGGCATCTAGCTCACGACTGTCGAAACCCGACTACGGCATGTCGGTATTGCCGAGCCGTAGATCATGTGATCGAGCAGTGCCCGTAGTTGATAGCTAAGATTCAGGAAAGAAACAGTGGCCCTACTTAGAATATTCAGCTGATTTCTATCGAGCAAAGGCTTTCCCCAACAATTAATGTTGTTACAAGGAGTGCAGCTACGACACATATACAAAACCTGGAGAAACCACCTACTGTGGCTTGGGTGCGTAAGGCCCCAGAGAAAGTCCCAACATTTGATATCAGAAGAGAAAAAGAGATATTCATGAACGCCAAAAGAGATTTTTCTGTTCTGAGCATGGCCGCAGCACCCGCGCAGCCACGTCAGCAGCAGTCGCAGCCGCAAGAAGCTTCGACGGGTAAATTAGGTACACTATCTTCCTTTTTACAGAGCTGTATGAAACTCCTAAGGAATAAAAATGCTTTAGAGGAATTGCAAAAAGTGATTGCTTCCTGTGAACCTCAGAAAAGTACTGGTAGGGACAAAACCCTTAATAGAGTCAGAAGAACTGGGAGGGAAATGAGATTGAATGCTCAGATAGGAGAATATGACATGATTGATGTCATTTTGGATTTAGGATCAGAAGTTAATGTCCTAACCAGACAGACCTGGGAACAAATGGGAAAACCTATTCTAGAATGGTCCCCCATACAGTTAAGGTTAGCCAATCAGCAGAAGATTGTGCCCCTAGGAAGATTCCCTAGTGTCCAAGTAGATATTGATGGAGTTTGTACTACAGTAGACTTTGAAGTTATTGAGCTCATTGACGACAGCAAGCCCTATCCAACCCTGCTTGGTATTGAGTGGGCAATGGAAAATGCTGCAGTCATTAACCTCAAGAAGAGATGGATGACCTTCGAAGGGAAGGGTCTGAGAGTTATAATACCATTGGATCCCTCTCAAGGAGAAAGGCACACAGAACCACTCAAAAATGAAGATCAGGATGTGTTGGACCAGATCTATAACATCACCGCGAAGGAAGAAGATTATGAGGATCCTCCTGCAGACGGTTAGGAGTCTGGTAGCTCCTGCATGACAGATTCTGAGGATGACTTAGAAAGTTGGAAGAACCAATTGTATGAGCTACAGGGAAATATATGTGCCAGAATTACTAAGTCCCTCAGAAGGCTTAGTTCACAAACAAGAGCCTTACCTGTTTGTGAGGGTTCGACAGACCCAGAAGTACTTATTGTGCCAGATTCACCAAAAATGGTGACTCTGGAGTCATCATTTGGAGCCACAATAGCTAAAGGGTGGAATAGCCGAAAAAAGTACATTCCTAGTTGGGAAGCTTGTCAGAAATTCCTTTACCTGATATTTGGGGGTCATCTCCAGACAAGACGTAGCTGGAACAAGGGGCAGAGGAGCCTGCAGGAATACTTGGAACACTGTTACGAAGCAGGGAAACATGTATCTTGTACAGATTGGGTTCATAAGGTTGTAAATATCTGGGTACCTGTAGCAGCGAACCGGTATATGGAGGGTGGGCTTTGGCATGCTACTGTGACTCGTGACAAAGCAATAGCCCAATACCAACTTAGTTGGGTGACACAACAAGTGAAAGGATCAGAGCTCACCGCTTGGTTGCAGCATCTACCAGGGTATGTTGAAGAAGGTTCTTATTGTGACGTAGCTGCAGTACCAATTGTGCCACAGCCCAAAATCCCACCGTTAGAACTCTGCCAACATGACGGCGCAGGTACTTTAATTGTCTTAAATGCCTGTCCTAGTGATATCTGCCGAAATATAGCACCATGGAAATCGGATCTCTATCATATTTGCTACCTTCAATGCACATTTATGGCTGATGTGGTCGTTGGATTGCATAAAAAGTCACCTGAGCATGGGGAAAGTGCATTCCGTATTTTCTTGTGTTTTACGATTAAACCCATGTCCGCTGAGCAAGAACTTCAGGACTTGTTGAGAGAATTTGAACAGACGGGCTTGCAGCACATTGTCACCCGCCCACCTGGACCTGCAACCCATGAAGAGACTCTACCAGCATGAACTCCACCAATGCAAATGTGGTTTGCTAGGAAACAGTTCAAGCCAGAAGTTTGTTCTAAGCGAAACGAAGATCGACACAAATAATTCAGGAAAACATCAGAGGATCCTGGAATAGATCCGACTGGTTCAGTAGAAATCCCAAGTAATGTAGAGGAGAATATTGCCCCACGACGACCACCATATATCCCGCCTCTTCGACCAGGAGTTAAACCACCTCAGTGGAACAAGCAGTTCACGATAAGCACCCCTTCTCTGCCACCGGGTGTGCTGCTGGTTGGGACCATGACAGGAAAGATAGACCGGCTTAAGTATGCCGACCATGATACAAGCGATCGTGACAAGTTTCCACAGTTTGCACCAGGAACGTATTTGCACTTTGTCAAGTACGATGAGACCGGGGAGACACTATTAGAAGTCAAACAGTGGGCTGCCGGCTTGGATCAAGCTGGTCTGCTGAAGATGCTTGATGTTCCCCATTTTGGTCGCGGCCCACAGGTGACTGTAGTAGTCAAGCAGCTGCTAGCCCTAGTTCATGACGGCCACCTATGGATAGGAGGTAAGAAAATTCCTATCAATGGCGAGCTCATTCAAAGGATCACCGGCTTACCAATAGCAGGGCTTGACCTGACGACAGAGTTCCCCTCGAAGCATGAGGATACAAAGCTTGCACAAACCATGAAGGAACGCTTTGGCCTCACGAAGGGAAAACATGGGTATCACACTTTTGTGATTCAGGAACATCACATTCGCTTCGTAGCTGATCTCTTAGCGTGCAAAGTCATATGGAAGTGCAGACCAACTGAAGTACCTGCCCCGGTTATCAGAATCGCTATAAACTGCGTCGAAGGTTACAACTACAACTGGGCAGCGTATGTTGCGAGGGAGTTCCTGGAAGACGCTCGCGATGCTCAGGAGAAGGGTAGGCCCTTCCATTACTCATGGTTTCTTGTCCTCATCGCACTAGTAGGGTGGTAAGAACCTATAGAGGCACAGTTTCCTGATGCACCAGAACACATGACTGGCGTAGCCAGGTACGCATCACTGTGGGTTTCACAGGATAAAGTACATCAACAGATGACAAATTATGTATTTGCCTTTTATATGATGAATATCCAGTATGAGATCACAAAAACCCCACGGCTCAGTAATGAGCTATTCTCTCAATATGATGGCGCAGCCACCTTCAGCGCCGACATGCATTATACTTTCATCTAGGTTCGCGCAGATCAAAAGCATCAATGGTTCAAGCTACCATATGTAGTCACCGAGGGTGATATCCGGGCAGTAGTTCAGCACTGGCCAGTTGATTGGTTGAAATATGTAGGGAATAAACCTCATATTCCAGTTCCCATAGTTACCAATATGGGCGCAGGCCCTAGTAACACACAGCAGCAAGGTCCCCTAGAAGACAGCGAAGGACAGACTAAGTCGCAGCAGCACGATAGCAACCAGGGTGGAGAAGTCAAAACCGACAAAGAAGAAGGACAGGACTCAGTCAAAACTATTCCAGATCCTAATAGGTAGGAGAAGTGCAAGACACCAGAAGTAGAGGAAGTAAACAAATCGCAGCACCGAAAGAATACAAAGGCGTCCAAGGATAAGAATGTCGATGATACACCTAGCTTGACAAGCGAAGAGCTTGATGTGGCTTTGTCGAAGTCCACAGAAGTCCTTACTAAGAAATGGTCAGAATTTGCTGCTGCGCATTTGGATGCTATCAGTGGTGTCACACAGCACATATCAGAGCTGAAGGACCTAGTAGTATAGTCGGTGACTGCCACTGTAGCCAGCAGTACCTCAGTAAGCGCGCAGCCCGACCTAAGGCAATAGCCAACTCGAGAAAACAAGGGCCAAGTATCCACCACTACCCTCATCATAACTGATGCAACATCTCGTGCAGAGATGAGCATGACAGTAGGAATTGATTACACCAAAATGTCCATGTTAGAACTACATCTCCGCCAGTCAGCTATCACAAAGGAAATCCAGGCCCGAGACCATTATTCACAAAAATAGTTAGACGATACCCGGAAGCAGAATGACAGCCTCACAGCACAGCTGGAGGCAGCGAAGCAGAGAAAGAGGGATGCAGAACGCAAACGGATTACACTGGTCCGAGTTTTGGATGAAACGTATCGAAGTCTTCCTAACTTTGACGTACAGCTGGTGGAGGAGCCTGAACAAATATTAGGTAGTTTGAAAGACTATGCGCAGCAGTCTCGCAATGCAATTGAGAAGCTTAAAGTGGAACATGAGGCTCAGATCATGGAGCTCCAACTGCGTATCCCTCCAGAAACTCCACCTGAGGTTAAAGAACAACATCGCGTAGACATTCAGGCATCAGCAGCAAAAATTTCAGATCTGGTAGGCAGCGTAGCAAAGTTTCTTGGAGACAGTGTCGAGGCTTGGACAACCCTTCAGGAACACCCGGAGATAGGACAGTTGCAAGACACCATCAAACAGCGATAGGTAGAGCTGGATATAGTAAAAGCAGAAATCAGAACCTTTCCCCCTATGGAGAAAATGTTGAAAGTAAAGCGCAGCAAGGAACTCCAGCAGGAAATTGAGTCATGCAGGGTGAAAGTAACAAAGTTGGAAAGCTCTATACAACCACTTGTTAATGAGGCTTTGGAACTAAGTACTACGGTGGATATCCAGTTCAAAATTCTAAAGGAATGTGATGCATTCGCATAGGAAAACGCCAACGAAGTATCATCCACAGTACTGCAGGAGTTGGTGGAAAAGGAGAAAGCAGCGGATGACATCATGTGCAGTCTAAATACTCAGTTCTCCGTCCTCGCAGCGAAGCTCCATCCATCGGAAGGCTAGCAGAGTGTCTCGGGACGGGCCACTGGTGAGTCTTAGGGGCCTGTTGGGACGTGTACTTTAAGGGTCTTTAGTTTTGGCAACTCCGCAGTTTTTGTAAGTTGTAAGCGGAGTTACGGATCAAAATAGTCTTAGGGGTGTCAGGGTTAAGTTAAATCTTTCTTATTGTAATAAACCCATGGTTTACGTCCAGGGTTTAGGGTTTGGGGTGCCCATGGTTTAAGACCATAGTTTTTGTAATAGTGCGCTGTATAAATATGCACTTATGTAAAGAAGCGAGGTTAGGCTTTTTGTGAAAGAAGAATTAAGGAGAAGCTAAGGATATTTTGTAAGAGAAGGTTTAGTCCCAGCTGTGTGCATGGAAGACCTCTGCAGCTGTGTGCGCAGAGGGTTTTTGTATAGTGATTAGAAGATCTGCAGCTGTGTGCACAGAGGCCTACAGCTGTGTGCATGGCTATAAGGACTTGAAAGGATCTGCTGCTGAGTACGCAGATAAGAACTGTGATTTGTAAAGAAGTTGAATAAAGTGCAGTTCTGTGGATGTAACCCCTACACTGGGGGTGAACCACGTTATATCTGGTGTTGTGGTTCCTTGTTTTATTTCTGTTATGTTTGTTATGCATGATTAACTAGATATATCTGATAAATAAGATCACTACTAAAATACTTGCTTCGCTGTGAATTCCCAGTAAAGGGTTGTGCAAGTCACTGCTTGTTTATTTTATTTGTGAAGTTATATTCATGAATGTCGAAGATCTGTGTTAATTGATTATAAGTTATTAAAGGCTAAAGGTACATTAATATCCCTCTTTTGCTTGCAGAAACCTGATTCTGCGGCACCCCATAGCTGTTTCGGGTGAGACTACAACCTGTTCACAGGTTGTTACCGAAAGGGCCAACACTGTGGGTCTTTTGTTGGTGTGAAGTAAAGGTTTACAACCCAGGTCTACCCTATTGCCCAACAGACGTACCCTACCCTAGGCTGAGCTACCACACCATTGCAATGTTCTTCCATCTTCTTCGCTCCCTCTTTCGAGGGAGGTCCTTTCGGACTACACCAAGATTGTCTCGAAATTATTCAAACTTTACACGAGACAAAGGCTTAGTCAACATATCTCTCATGACATGTTCCTCTGTAGGAATATACTTGAGATTTACAGCTGCCTTCTGCAACTCGTTCTTTATCATTATTCTCTTCTACATCCGCAACTGCATCATACATCCATAACTTGCATCATTCTTCTTTTGTGCATATGAAAATCCATCATTCTCTTGTACATCGGCAACTGCATCGTACATCCACAACTTGCATCATTATTATTTTGTACATCTGCAACTACATCATTCTTCTCTTGTACATTCGCAACTTCATCGTACACCCACAACTTCATTATTTTTTATCTTGTAGATGATTGCAAAAAATCCTTCCTACAAGTAAAATACAGTTGTATGATTAGAAACATTTCATAGAATATAATAAGAAATTATTATGCATAAAGGTATGTGTCATACAATAATGAAACTATTTCCGCTAATGCGACAATCATCTATATCCCGTATACATACAATAACTTTCTAGATTCCTTCCATCTTTCCAAGACATTATGTCAGCAAGGAGGTTTCATTTTAGATAAGTATCAATGGAATTTTGTACAAAGCCATAAGCCACTTACCCCTCAACTGCATTTTAGTAGTAAGCTACAAATATTCTAATATGTATAATACAATTCCTGAATCTAGAAACATATCTATGTACACAACTGAACAACTAGATATATAGGAAATGCCGATTAAAATACTTATTTTGTTTGTTTGTTAGAATCCATATTGATATGTGTCTTATTTAATTACTAGAGTCTATGCTAATGTGTTCAACTTCATCATCTAATTCTGAGGACCTGTTCCTATCTTGCTCGTGATCATAAATACTGATCAAGTATTCTTACACCATAGATCACATATAACTGTGTATTGTTGTTGAATATGTGTTTCTTACAAACGTACTCCTTATTATCCAATGTTGAAATGTATAAGAGTTCAATATTCATCTTCATCAGTATAATTCTTTGGTATCATATTCCTCATCACTTGAGGAATCGTCCCTTGCTTTCTTCTCAGCTGCAATATATTCATCCTTGGTTGCATTGAGAGAAATTTTGTTCCTCTTTCTACAATATGTTGGAGTGATATTTCTATTTGTAGCACTACCAACCCGATCAAAGTCATCATATCTCTGTAGGAATATTCTATGGTCTATCGCATAAATGAGACCATACTCAATTGTACCCTTTAGGTACCACACCATTTTCTCTACATATTTTCCTTGGATAAGGAAAATATCCTCTAGATTTCATCATACCTCTAATCTCAAGAATCATGTCAAGATTCTAGAACCTTGAGATCTACCATAGTCACTCCCTTTGAGGTGGAGCACCATCCTTCCTCTACATATTTTATTCTCTGAATCGGGACATTTGAGTGACAAGTAGCCTCGTATGCTACTAATCTTCTTTGTATCCATCTATGTTACTTGGCAAGGTCACTAGATATCAATATCCTGCATCTTGAACTTTGTTGCAAGTTTTCTCTTGCACTCGTCTATGAGCTTCTCATCCTTTGTAGGATTCTATCGTCAACCTTGTAGTAAATGTTTGGATATCCATCACTCAAGTCGATCCTCAAGCTCCCCATGTAACTTTATGTGCTATCCCATGGGTCCCTACAGAGCTTGTACAAATCCTTTTATGCATAGGTGGTTCTATGTAGAGAGTCTTAAAACCTGTAGGTTGCTTGATCCATTCTTCTACTTTGATTACACCAATGACCAAGTCACAAGATCCTCCACCCTAGAGCAGTGTCTTTCCATAATTGACTCTCTCTTTCTGATAGAAATCACAAACCTTTCTTTGTATCTTTTGATACTTCAATCTGCTATATACTTGATCTTATAGATCTAAGTGGAAGACTTTAAAAAACTTCCCTTCATGTCTCGAACTCATATCCAAACATCATTATAAATGATTGATTGAATGGTACTTCTTGATCATATCATCTTTCCATTCTTCCTTCTTCAGACATTCTTTCTCAAAGTTTCCTTTCTCATCACAACTAAATATCTGATTTGTGAGATGTCCTTCTTCTGAAGTCCTTTTATTATTTGCGGGAATTTTCTTCCTTATTGTTCTTTCTATTATTGGAATGAGTTGTTATGGTTTGATTGTCATATTTGTGTATCTCTTCTTCTTTTTCATCAATCAAGCTTCTTCTTATGTTCATTCCTCCATAGGTGATCTTCCTTCTAGAACAACTCCCTTAACTGGACATGGAACACCATTCAAAGTTGTAATCTATGCGTATGCTTATTTGACATTGTCTCTAATGGATTCTAAATGCTCCTTGAGATGAGATGTACTTGTGAAGTAACATTGAATATTTTCTTACATTTTAATCTCACATCCTTGAGTTTCACTAGTACATATGGCTCAAAAGTTCCATGAAATATTGCCAGGAATAAGTTAAAATGGTAATTTTTGTGGATGAATTGATAAATATTTTGAACATAAATTGTTTTGGCCTTGATCATTGTCACTATTGCGACGTAAATGACTGTTTGTCTCTATAGAGATGAATTTTCGTCTCTATTGCGACGAAGACACACATTCGTCACTCTAGGGACAGAACTCTAAACATTTGTAAATCAATGGTCATCACAGTAATGTTCATTGACTTTTTCTTATTGCTGAAATTTGACTATTGTTCATTTTCACTATAACTGCCACGATCATTGATCTATAAATACACATTCTTAAGACATATTTCATCAAATGTTCTGCTATATTTGCAACCATTTTTCTGCTTATCGTTTGATCTGTGAGTTCAAGAGTCTGTTACTGGTTTAACACATCGAATTTTTGATCTCCTTTGGTTTCCAGGTTAGTATTTTTAAATTCATTGTCTCCTTTAATCTGTAGGGTCATACATAAAGTGAGTCGACTATTCATTTTCTCCTCAATACTATCACATCCAATACCAACATGGCAAGAGATGGATGATTATGAGGTATTAATTTGAATGTATCATGATAGAGTTAATAATTTTGTTAGGGATTTTACATGAGAAAGAATGGGTTCGTCTTAGATTAATGGGTTAGGTAATTTCAAAATATTTGTAAAATTTTAGTTTTGCATTGAGGCTTGTGTTATATTTTTAACATTTAAGCTATATGATCTTAGGATCTTATTTGAGGGAATAACAAGCACAACAATCAATCACAAGAGACAATGAACACAAATATTTTCCTCGGGGAAACCATAAAGGAAAAAACCCCGCAACTTCCTCAAAGATAGAATCAGAACCAAAAGTAAAACCCAAAGACACAAAGATGATCTCCTGACAGTAGTAGTCTCTCTCTCTCTTGTCCCAGATTCTTCTCTCTCTCAGTTATGCACTACAACTGAGTGTTTGTGTCTGTATGATAAATAGAGAGTCTCACTCTCTATTTATACTAATTCTCGACTTGACATTAATTCACCAGGTCCGACTTCTCTAGGAGAGTCTAATAACCCTAGTGCCCCGTAACTGCAGGGACTTTAACCCTTGAACAATAAGGAGGGTTACCCTCTATGACTTTACATGAATTGTTTACTTGATTGATTCTCCCAATGGGATCATCGGGGTATGACATGACACAATGACATCACTGATTGATCCGTAGGACCTCAACTTTAGTGCATTAAAAGTTTGTTGTAAAAGAATGCATGCAACAGGTTAATTAATGGACAGTATTAGCAGAAATTAAATGCTTAGAACAGGAATGAAAAACACAACATTGATAAACAGATGCCAAGAAGAAAACATAGAAACAGAGAGTCATAAATAGAAGTTGATAACGGAGTTCACCCCCTCCACTGGGCTACGTCTTCGGGTCCCTCTCCAATGGGAACCGATCCAATTAATCTCTTAAAATGGTACAAAATGGTTCTGGAAACAACTTCAGCAACTATAAAATAGAATGCTGGATAGAAAGTATTTAAGACTCCTCTCTGAAAGCTACAAAACTGGACTTCAACAGACAAAAGAAGCCACGTTATAACTGAAAATAGTCGAATTCAAAAGGAACAGCACATGGACAGTTTTTACAAAAAAATGCTCTCTCCAATCTTCTCATCATAGAGAAAACACTGCCCTATGCTCCGCACCAATCGTCCTCTATTTAAGCCTTATAAGTAACGGATTTTCCTTCTTTCACACAGCTGTTACCAAGGAGGCAAAACGTAAAAGAAATGCGACTGTTCACCATCCCTTTCCAAATGCCCACTCGTTATCATAGCGAGCTGTTCATATGCCCTTCAACGTTATCGCAACGGTGGCATAACTACCAAGAAAAGATTTCCAACTGTTACGAATAAGCTGTGAATATCCTGCCATGCCAACGATCTGACCTCCGGAACCATACGTGACTGAACTTCCGGAAGTGTTAGTCAACTGTGCTTCGTTGTTGCGAAAGAGGATAAGAAACGGGCTCCGACGGTCTCAATCGACTGTCGGTTGGTTTTCGAGTTGGAGGCTTTAGTCACTTTGGTTTCTACAGTTGTGGATGGTGCACCACTTCTTTTTCTGATTCCATCGAGTTATTTCACCGATCTTTTAAGTTTTGGGCTTCCGCCGTTGCGGCTGCTGGAAGCATTGTTCTTCCGATCAAGCTTGTGGCCATCGTTGCAGACTACTTATCGCTCTGACTTCTGATCCATCTGAACGTTTGCTAAGATTCCGCCGTTGCGGAAGGGGAAAGGCTTCTGAGCCCCGATGTTGTGGAAGGGAAAAGCTTCCGACTGCCAATCCTTATATATATATATTTTCATCCGGTTATCTCCATGGACAGACTAATAGTTTGGCCGCCCACCGTTGCAGACATAGATGTGCTTCCAACCTTCGCTGTTGCGGAAGGAGTTCTCTTCTGACCTCCGATCTGCATATTTTTGCTATCCGTTTTTTCCAACCGCCGTTTCTAAACCATGTACCATATTGGATCTTTAAAGAGGAATAATCCGTTAGATCAACCCTCCCCATTGGAGAGCTTTTGGACCACCAAAAGCCTGAATTATTCTGCAAGTAAGTGAGGGTAAAGTTCCCTCACTTTCCCAATCTCCATCCATCTTGCTTTGCTAGGATGCATTCCTTTTAGCCCCACTCGAAGGTACTCAGCATTCCCCCTTCATGAAGTCCTTACATTCCTGTCAAGAATAACATCATCCTACAACTCTCTCATATATTCAGGTGCCAAATCATCTATTGAAGGAATCTGTATGTTAATTTCCTTATCCATTATCATAGGAGGCTCATACAGTTTAAGATTCTCAACATTGATAACTGAATAAATTTGCATGTATGGAGGTAAATTCAAGTGAAAAGCATTAGTACCGATCTTTTCCAAGATCTCAAAAGGACCATACCTGATAGGTTTAAGCTTTTTACCTTCACCTTTCATCCTTTCTTTGGTGATATGTAACCAAACTCTATCACCTACCTGAAATTGATGATCAATTCGATGCTTATCATGCCTGTCCTTGTACTTTGCCTGGCTCTTCTCCAACTGTTCTTGAACTGCCTGCTGCACTGCTTGGATTCTCTGAATGAACTTCAAAGCTTTATCTGCATCATGATGTCCATCCACTGCATCTTTGCCAAAAGAGAAGTCCATCGGTGTTTTTGGCAGATAACCAAAACAAGTTTCAAAAGGAGATCTTTTCATGGAAGAATGAACTGCATGATTGTAAGCATGCTGTATATACTGTAACTGCTCATCCCAAAGTTTAGGATGCTTACTACAATATCCTCTGAGCAGCTAAACCACTATTCTGTTCACTACCTCTGTTTTCCCATCGACCTATGGATGAAAAGCTGTACTTTTCTTCAGTTTAGTGTCCATAAGCTCCCATAAAGTTGACCAAAATTTTCCCAAGAATCGGGAATCCTGATCAGATATAATAGACGTGGGCAACACAAAATGTACCCAAACATTTTGAAACAATAAAAGAGTTGTTTGCTCAGCAGTGATCTGCTTGTTACATGGCATTAAGATACACATTTTGCTGAACCTATCCAAAACAACATATAGGTAATCATGCCCTTTTCTAGACATAGGTAGTCCTCATACAAAGTCCATAGAAATGCTTTCCCAAGAACGAGAAGAAACTGGAAGAGGAGTGTACAAACCCAATTTCCTATTGCTAGGCTTACTTGTTGCACACATAACACAACCCCTTATATATTTAGCTACATTTTCTTGCATTTGAGGCCAATAACAATGATTCTACAATACAGACAATGTTTTACTTACACCAAAATGTCCTGCAATCAATGAACTATGTGCTTCTCGAACCACATGCACTCTCTCTTTTTCTATAATACAAAGTTTACCAAGATGATACAAGAGTTGATTATGCACATAATAGTTCTCTTCCTGTTTACCATGTATTAGTGATGCATATACTTTCTTAAAATCTTTATCTTCTGCATACTATTCAATATAACTTTCATGTGTTAATGAACTGTTCTGAAGAATGATTGAAGCATTTGTAGGTGGCCTTGATAACATGTCTGCTACTTTATTATGAATTCCATTTTTGTACTTAATTACGAGATGAAACTGTTGTAAGAACCCCATCCATCTTAAATGCCTACTTTGTTGTATTTTAGTTTGAGATTGTAAATATTGAAGTGGCTGATGATCAGTATGTATGACTGTCTCTTTTCCCATGATATAATGTTTCCACTTCTTCACACTCTGTACTAAAGCATACAATTATTTGTCATAGGTCAGATAGTTACTTACCGTAGTAGAGAATGTTTCTGAATGGTAACAGACTAGCTTCCTTCCTTGCATCAAAACCGCTCCCATGGAAAACCCACTAGCATTGGTTTCGATCTCAAATGGATGCTGCAAATATGGCAATGTCAGAATTGGTGTGGTGCTAATTCTTTCCTTCAAAGTGTCAAAGGCTCTATGATGCTTACCTCGCCACTGGAAAACTTCTTTAATGCTTGTCAATGCATGTAATGGAGCAGCAATGGAAGAAAACCCATAAATGAATTTCCTCCAATACTGAACCACACCCAGAAAACTTCTGATTTCAGTAACGGTGTTAGGCCGTGGCTAGTTTACAATGACAGCAACCTTGGCTGGGTCCACTCGCAGGTGGCCTCCACCAATGATATGGCCTAGATATACTAAAGAAGTTTTAGCAAATTCACATTTAGACATTTTTACATAAATCCTTTCCTTTCTTAGTACATCTAAAATTTTCTTCACATGTACAACATGCTCTTCCCAAGTTTTGCTAAACACAAGGATATCATCTAGATATACAATTACAAAATCATCAATGAATGAACGAAAGACATCATTCATGACCCGCAGGAAAGTAGCTGGTGCGTTACAAAGCCCAAAAGGCATTATAAGCCATTCATACAAACCCTATTTTGTTTTAAAAGCTGTTTTCCAAGCATCATTCTCAGCAACACGGATTTGATGATACCCACTACGCAGATCCAATTTTGTAAAGTAAGTTGCATGTTTCAACTGATCAAGCAAATCATCAATACGAGGAAGAGGATACCTATTTTTAATGGTGATTTTGTTAAGGGCCCTGTAGTCGATACACATCCTCCATGACCCATCCTTCTTTGGAACCAAGACTATAGGAGAGCCACAACGAGAAGTGATGGGCCAGATGACCCCCTTCTCAATAAGCTCCTGAACCTGCTTCTTGATTTCTTCATTCTGCATGACAGACATCCGGTACATGGCTATGTTTGGGAGTGGCACATCCTTCTGCAAATGTATCTCATGCTGAATCTCTCTCTTCGGTGGTAACCCCTTCGGATCTTGAAACAAATCATCATACTCAGAAACGATGTCAATTAGTTCATATTTATGCTTAGGTTCACATTCTTCAAAATATTTAGAGACTTCATCATTTTTCATCTTAACCATCATCAACACAAAGTTCTTATTAGCATTTACCAACCCCTTCATTTGTCCTGCAGAGACTATTGCTAGATTGGTTTTTATCTTATGTGCTCGTACAATATATTCCATACCTTCTTTAAAAAGATGATACTTATTTCGATCTCTATAAAAGACTACTTTTCGGTCATACAAATATGGACTCCCAAGTACAATTCCACAAATGTCAAGTGGCACTACATCCAATTCTACCTCATCCCTAAACTTTTCAGTAATTGCAAATTTTAATACACATTTCCTTGTAACTTGCAATCGTGTATCATTAGTAACCCAACCTAGAGGATAGGGCTTTTCATGAGGCACAGTAACTAAATGCAAGTTCTTAACCACTTCTTCTGATATCAGATTTACTTGTGAACCACTATCAAGCAATGTATCAATCTTTGTGTGATTTGCAATGACATGAACATGAAATAGTGCACTTCTATATTTATCATTTTGCTTAGAATTAGATGGCAAACTTGTACTTGCACTAGAACTTGATTGTGCATCAATGGGAAGTGAGATACTTTTATCCTTACCTTGGATTCCGATAGCTGTAACCTTTGTTTCATCACCTGAGTCGGATCCCAAGTCTTGAATAACTGCTGTATTAGCTTTTGCTTTTCCTTTGTCTTTGTTTCCTCTGTACTTCTTTGGCCTTAACTCTGGATGAAGTTTCCAACACTTGGAGACATCATGTCCCTTCTGACAATGCGAACACGTAGGCTTTTCACCCTCTTTCTTAACAGTAGCCATCTTCTTTTTTCCCTTATCTTTACCTTTTGATTTGCTGTCAAATTTAAATGACTTCTTCACAAAATTATCATTAGCATGCTTACCCCTGGCTTCTAAATGGGTAGCTTGAACACATACATCATCCAAATTACTGGGATTAAACATCAATAAGGTATGTTTCAAATAAGAATTCATGCCACCAATGTACTTAAGAAGAGTTTCCTGTGTATCTAACAAAACATTCAATGCAATAGCCCTCTTTCTGAATTCACGAGTATAATCTTGAATGCTTTGTCCTTTAGCTTGTCTAAACATTTGCCAATTCATGGTTAATTGCTACATGTGACCTAAAGGATAAAATTGCTTCCTCAATACTTCAATGAATTCATTCCAAACTGAAATAATTTTACCATTCTTTTGAAGATCTTGCTGAATCTTGCTCTCCCACCAAGTAAGAGCCATTCCACTCATTCTCAAAGTGGCCAATTGGATTCTGGAAGGGTCATCATTAATGCCCTGCACCCTGCAATATACTTCAAGCTGCTTGATCCAATTGTCTAATTTTTCAGCATCTACATCTCCATTATAAATAGGTAATTCAAATTTTACATCCAATTTGAAATAAGGCATATTAGGACTTTCATTATGAGAAGTATGAGAAGAAGAAAAAGTATGTTTAGTATCAGGAGGATCGCCATCACCTCCTACTCCTTTACCCTTTTCTTCCGGCTTCACTTCTGCATCTCTGGATGAAGATAATTCTTGTTTCTTTTTCCTTTCTGCTCTCTCATCAAGTAGAATTTCCATCATGGCTTTCATGCTCATAAAAGCCTCCAAAAACTTAGTTTCAGAAATGACAGGTTTTTCCCGTTCAGTATGTCCTTCTTCTTCCCCTCGTGGAGAAGACATGGTTCTTGAGAATGTTCTCCTGGAGCCAATCTTAGGATCTCCTTTAACTAATTCTCCTTCACCAAGATTTAACCTGGACCTGGTAAGCATTCACAAACTTGCACAACAGTCAACCAGCTCTGATACCAAATATGATCCGTAGGACCTCAACTTTAGTGCATTAAAAGTTTGTTGTAAAAGAATGCATGCAACAGGTTAATTAATGGACAATATTAGTAGAAATTAAATGCTTAGAACAGGAATGAAAAACACAACATTGATAAACAGATGCCAAGAAGAAAACATAGAAACAGAGAGTCATAAATAGAAGTTGATAACGGAGTTCACCCCCTCCACTGGGCTACGTCTTCGGGTCCCTCTCCAATGGGAACCGATCCAATTAATCTCTTAAAATGGTACAAAAGGGTTCTGGAAACAACTTCAGCAACTATAAAATAGAATGTTGGACAGAAAGTATTTAAGACTCCTCTCTGAAAGCTACAAAACTGGACTTCAACAGACAAAAGAAGCCAAGTTATAACTGAGAATAGTCGACTTCAAAAGGAACAGCACATGGACAGTTTTTACAAAAAAATGCTCTCTCCAATCTTCTCATCATAGAGAAAACACTGCCCTATGCTCCGCACCAATCGTCCTCTATTTAAGCCTTATAAGTAACGGATTTTCCTTCTTTCACACAGCTGTTACCAAGGAGGCAAAACGTAAAAGAAATGCGACTGTTCACCATCCCTTTCCAAATGCCCACTCAGAGCTGTTCATATGCCCTTCAACGTTATCGCAACGGTGGCATAACTACCAAGAAAAGATTTCCAACTGTTACGAATAAGCTGTGAATATCCTGCCATGCCAAGGATCTGACCTCCGGAACCATACGTGACTGAAATTCTGGAAGTGTTAGTCAACCATGCTTCGCCGTTGCGGAAGAGGATAAGCAATGGGCTCCGATGATCTCAATCGGCTATCGGCTGGTTTTTGAGTCGGAGGATTTAGTCACTTTGGTTTCCGCAGTTGCGGATGGTGCACCACTTCTTTTTCTGATTCCATCGAGTTATTTCACTGATCTTTTAAGTTTTGGGCTTCCGTCGTTCCGGCTTCCGGAAGCATTGTTCTTCCGATCAAGCTTGTGGTCGTCGTTGCAGATTGCTTATCGCTCCAACTTTCGATCCGTCCGAACATCTGCTAAGCTTCTGCCATTGCGGAAGGGGAAATGCTTCTGAGCCCCGATGTTGCAGAAGGGAAAAGCTTCCGACCACCAATCCTTATATATATATTTTTTTCGTCCAGTTATCTCCATGGACAGACTAATAGTTTGGCCGCCTGCTGTTGTGGACAGAGATGTGCTTCCAACCTCCGCTATTGTGGAAGGAGTTCTCTTCCGACCTTCGATCTGCATATTTTTTCTGTCTGTTTTTTCCAACCGCCGTTGCTGAACCTTGTACCATATTGGATATTTAAAGAGGAATAATCCGCCGGATCACTTATACTCCCAATAGGGACATTGGGGTATAATATACAAGTCAATACATTTTGAAGTTACAAATACATCAACACTCCCTCTTAACTAGGAAGGTATTCTCTTGACACAATTCATCAGCACAAGTCTTCTTCTCTAGGTCATCACTGGATCATCATCAAGTCCTCATCATCAAGTCATCATCACAAAGTCTGGATCATCAATGGATCATCATCAAGTATGTATCATCATTAAGTCTGGATCATTACTAGATCATCATTAAGTTGGATCATCACTGGATCATCACTGGATCATCATCACTGCTTCCGTTATCTCAAAAAAATGGTGCTATCTCTCAATTCTACTCGTCACAGAAAGTTCTATAGAGCCAGCCCTTTTTCATGCTAGCTGTAGGCCTAGCCTCCATGTAGGTATTCATCATATTCAACACTTATATCTGACCATGGAATGAACCATGTCAGAAAGGCCCACCCAACAGTTATATTTGACCATGGGAGGAACACATACAAGAACCATGTCAAAAAGGCACGCCTAGCACTCACATCTGACCATGGGAGGAACACATCCAAAACCCACGTTAGAAATGCCCAGCACTCAAATATGACCTCATCTTGTCAGAAAGGATCTGCACTTACATTTGACCACATCTTGTCAGAAAGGATATGCACTTGCATCCAACCTCATCTTTTTATAAAGGCTCTTCACTTATGTCCAACCTCATCTTGTTAGAAAGGCTCTACACTTACATCTGATCATGTGGGAACACATCCCACAATCACATTAGAATGGCTCTGGACTTATATCTTATCATGTGGGAACAGATCTCGCAATCACATCAGAATGGCTCTGCACTTATATCTGATCACGTTGGAACAAATCCTGCAATCACATTAGAATGGCTCTGCATTTATATCTGATCATGTGGAAACACATCCCACAATCACATCAGAATGGATCTGCACTGATCATGTGGGAACACATCCCATAATCACATCAGAATGTCTTTGCACTGATCATGTGGGAACACATCCCACAATCACATGAGAATGTCTCTGCACTGATCATGTGGGAACACATCCCAGAATCACATCAGAATGTCTTTGCGCTAATCATGTGGGAAAAAATCCCACAATCACATCATAATATCTCTACACTTACATCTGACCATGTGGAGCCCAGCCTTCCAGCCTATCAGAAAGGGTAACGAACACATCAATTCCCTTTGGAGGGAATCTCGATCTGGAGAATACCAAGCTTCTCCCTGAAGTACTCAAACTTCACTCTAGCGAATGGTTTGGTCAACACATCAACTATATGCTCATCCATTGCAATATATTGGAGTTTCACTGCTCCTATTTGCATCATATCGCTGATATAGCGATATTTGATCTCAATATGCTTTGACTTGTCATGAAACACTGGGTTCTCCAAAAATTTCACACAAATCTGGTTGTCACAATATATACAAGTAGCATCCAGCTGCAGATCAAATAAGTCAGACAGTAGCTTTCTTAGCCACATTTCCTCACAACTAGATGAACAAGCCGCAACATAATCTGCTTCAACTATACTCAGTGCCACACAGGATTGCTTCTTGCTAAACTAAGAGATCACACATGATCCCATACTGAAGCAACACCCTGAATTGTTCTTCCTATCAATGGCACTTCTTTCCCAATCCGAATCCACATAACCTTCTAGGATAATCTTCTGATTTGCCTCATACTTAAGCCCATAATCAACTGTACCCTTTAGGTACCTCAGAATATGCTTTGCAGCAATCAGGTGAACATGTCTCGGATCTGTTAGGAACTGGCTCAATGTGTTCACAACAACGAAAATATCTGGTCTCGTATTCATTAGGTACATCAAGGACCTAATCATCTGACGATACATCGTAGCATCGACTGAATCTGATGAAGCATCACTCAATAGCTTCATATTTGATGCTATATGTGTGGTCATGGCCTTGCAGTCCATCATCTCGAATCTCTTCAGGATCTCGACCGCATACTTCCCTTGTCCTAGGGAGATTCCATCTACATTCTGCCACACCTCCATGCCTAGAAAGTAATGCATCATACCCAAGTCCTTCATCTCAAACTCAGCAGCTAGCTTCCTCTTCGTGTTAGCAATCAACCCATCTGTACCTGTTAAAAACAGGTCTTCTACATATAGTAGGAGCATCACTAGGTTCCCTTCTTCAACCTTGTAGTAAAGATTGGAATCTGCTTTACTTTTGATAAAGCCCAAAATAGTCATGAAGCTGTTAATTCTGCTGTACCATGTCCTGGGTGCCTGTTTCAAACCGTACAGGGGTTTCTTCAATTTACACACATGAGTCTTCCGATCATGTGTCTCAAATCCGAGTGGCTGCTCCACATATACTTCCTCTTCTACTACACCATTCAAGAAAGATGTCTTGACATCCATTTGATGTAATTTCCATTTCATTACTGTAGCTAAAGCAAGTACGAATCTAATGGAAGTATATCTAGCTACAGGTGCAAAATTTTCTTCAAAATATATTCCTTATTTCTGGGAGAATCCATGAGCCACAAATCTTGCTTTATATTTCTCTATGCCACCATCTGCAGCATGCTTGATCTTATAGATCCATTTTTAAGTCACAACAGACTTCCCCTCTAGTCTTGGGACAACATCCCAAACATCATTCTTCATGATCGACTGATACTCCTTGAACATAGCATCCTTCCATTCTTTCTTTTCCGACACTTCTTCATAGTTGGAAGGTTCTTTATCGATGATGTCACATAATAGGGATACATATATGGAGTAGGACCTAGTTCTCTTCCTTTCTCTATGCATTTCTTCTGGAGCCCCATATCTCTCTACACTGTGGATAACCTCTCGTACCCATGTAGGTTTCCTCTTGTGAGGATTCTTCTCCTGAGGTGGATCTATAGGTTCTTGAGGATCTTCTATTTCTCGATCTTCTTCTGGAATTGCTTCATCCATGGTTGTATCTTAGATCTTGGGTATTTTAGTTTCTTCAGGATCTTCAACTCGTATCTTCCTGGGTTTGTTGTAAGTTGTGTCTTCATCAAATGCCACATCTTTGTTGATGTCGATCTTCTTGAATCCTAGGAAGTATATTATGTAAGCCTTCGAGCTTTCAGAGTATCCCACAAATATACCCTTCTTTCCCGAAGGATCTAACTTTGTCCTCTTTTCTTCTGGAATGTGTATTTACACTGGATAGCCAAATATTTTGAGATGACTGACTTCTGGTTTCTTGCTGAAAAACACTTCTTCAGGTGTGCTGTTCTCGAGTACTCTATGTGGAGTACGGTTCTATACATACACAACTGTCCTGGAAGCTTCTGCCCATAGATGCATAGGAAGATCTTGATCATGGAGCATTTCCTTTTCTTCTTCCATGATTGTTCTATTATTCCTTTCTGCAACCCCATTCTGTTGTGGATTATATGGAGTGGTCAAATCCCTCTTAATCCCTGAATCTCTGCATAATTCCTTAAATTCATTTGATGTGAATTATCCGCTATTGTTTGATCGAAAAATATTGATCTTCTTCTCTGTGTGGTTTTCGATCAGGTATTTGAAATCCTTGAACTTGCCGAATACTTAATCTTTGTTCTTCATGAAGTATATCCATGTCTTCCTAGAAAAATCATCAATGAAAGAAATATAGTATACATACCCGCTTAATGAACTGGATGACATCGAACCACATACGTCGGAGTGAATGATTTCCAAGATTCCTTTATCCTTGCTTTCACTACTTGGAAATGTCTTCTTTGTGTTCTTTCCTTTCACACATCCCTTACATACTCCTTCATGTTTTTCCTTCATTTATGGAATACCTTCAACAACTTTTCTTGCAATTGGAAGTGCCCTATAGTGCACATGTGCCTTCTATGCCAAAGTTCATTTGTTTCTACTGAGTCATGAACCAAATCTTGTTCTGGTTATCCCTTTAATCTGTATATTCCTCCCTCTTGTTCTCCAATTACTACTGCATCGTCAGTAGTCTTTCCTTTTGGTCACATGAGGACTTGGCCATCTATAAATGCAACTCTTATTCCTTTTTCATCTAATGCAGAGATGGAGAGAAGGTTCTTCTTTAGTCCTGGTACAAATAGGACATCCTTCATTTTCATAGACTTTGCAGAGTCTAATTTGTAGGAGGATTCTCCACTACCTTTTATTGGATACTGATTTCACCAAGTTTCACCTTGTGGGGTGATTCATGTTCTAATAGTTTCACAAAGGATTCCTTAAATACTGTCATGTGTTTGGAAGCCCCACTGTCAATAAGCCAATCATTGCTTCCATGTGTGAAAGTTGTCATGAGGGTAGAGATCAATACATATTCTTCATCACTTGAAGAATGATCACTGTCTTGTTTGAATATATTCTTGGAAGGCTCATCATCTTTTGCAGCATGACCATGATTTCTTTTCTTGTTTCCCTTCCTCTTGTGAGATCTATCTTTGTTTCTAGGACCATCTCTTTCAAGGTGTCCTCTTTCATCACATGTATAGAAAATGAACTTAGAAAAATATTTGTTAGATTTTATAGTGTTATTCTTATGGAAAAAGTGCATACCTCTATGATGGTCTGTTCTACTTTTCTTGGATTGTAATGTGAGATATTGATCTTCACTTCCCATCTTTTCTTCTTGAGCTAATATTCAAGCTTCTTCTTGTCAGAACTCCTCCCACAGTCTGCTAAACTTGACTAGCTTCTTTCTGGAACAGATCCCTTGAATGAAAGAGTCCCACGCCCTAGGGAGACCATTCAAGGTGGTCATCAGAATTTCTACATTCTCTACTTCTTCATCTACAGCTTCAAGCTATTCCTTGATCTGAGAGACCCTTGTAAAGTAAGACTGGATGGTCTCCACATTTTTGGATCTTTAAATTCTTCAATTGTTTCTCAGAGTCATCTTCTGGTTTATGTTCTTCCCTTAAAATAACTTAGTCAGGGCATCAAACATCTCTTTAGGTTTATTTAGGGAGGACACCTGAGGTATGATATGATCCTTGATTGAATCAACAATAATCCTCTTAGCCATGACCAATTTATTTTTGTGTAAGGCGTTAGCCTCATCTCCCTTTGGAATTGGAACTTCTCCACTTATGTAGGAGTCCAATTCATTTTCTTCCAGGACCAAGGAGATCCTATACTTCTAGGCTCAGTAGTTATCAGCTCCCTCAAGATTTTCATCAAGCTTAGTACGATGAGACATCTTAACAGAGAACCTCAAATGGAAATACAAAAGATTTAGATCTTACCAGGTTAAGATGTTTGACCTGGATATGGAGCTGGATTTCTGGATTAGGGTTTGACTTTCCCAGAGTTCTACCCAACCAAAAACTTTGATCTTGATCTATAAACTTTGATTTTGGGGAGGAGATCAATCCAGGCCTGGGCTCACTCAAAAATTCCACTTATGTGGAAATCCCTATTTTCCCGCAATAGTGTCGGGTAAAAAACTGAAAATGCTCAGAATCAGATTCTACTTCGACCGAAAGATGTTCCCTAGGGAGGAGAGTCACCCTAGCCTCCTTTTACTGAAAATATGTGGATAAAGATCCAAATAGTAGGAAGCCCTAGCTTCATCAGCTGCACAGTGTCTTCTTCTCAGTTTAGCTCTGATACCATGTTAGATTTTTAAGATTTAAGCTATATGATCTTAGGATATTATCTGAGAGAATAACAAGCACATAAATCAATCACAAGAGACAATGAACACAAATATTTTCCTTTTGGAAACCATAAAGGAGAAAACCCTGCAACTTCCTTAGAGATAGAATCAACACCAAGAGTAAAACCTAAAGATACAAAGATGATCTCCCGACAGCAGTAGTCTCTCTCTCTCTTGTCCCTGCTTGTTCTCTCTCTCTCTCTCTCTCTCTCTCTCTCTCTCTCTCTCTCAATTGTGTGCTAGAACTGAGTGTGTGTGTCTGCATGATAAATAGAGATGCTCACTCTCTATTTATACTGATTCCCAGCTTGACATTAACTCACCAGGGCCGACTTCTCTAGGAGAGTCTAATAACCCTAGTGCCCCGCAACTGCGAGGACTTTAACCCTTAAACAATAAGGAGGGTTACCCTCTATGACTTTACATGACTTGTTTACTTTATTGATACTCCCGATAGGATCATCGAGGTATGACATGACACAATTACATCATTGATACTCCCAATAGGGACATTGGGGTATAATATACAAGTGAATACATTCCAAAATTACAAATACATCAACAGCTTGTGGTCAGTGAACTAATATTTTTGGAATGAATAAATATAATGTCATCGGGATTTGTCTCTTAATCATTGTTTGATTAAAAAAAGATGAGCATGAACTAATTAGGGAAACAAGATCATTTCTTTTGAAATGTTTTATTTTTTTAGTTTCTTATTTGTAGAGGGGTAAAGTAGCATGTGGAAATATCCTATGTGAAAAATTGTTTAAGCATTGTTATCCCATGTGCTTGTGAGAAATTATGTTTTCTAACTTGGGAGAACATAACCGTTGGGGGGGGGGGGGTTTT
>LPNX010622397.1:219790-276372 GCA_001517045.1 Pseudotsuga menziesii
TCTAATGGACACTTTCAAGTGTCTTTGTGGCCCATTTAGGAATCTTCTGTGATGGTCCTGGTTGATTAGCTCGTGGTGCTTCATCATTGATTGAGAGTCTTTCAATTCTCTCAATCACATCATCCAGTTGAACCTCTTGTTTAGGTGAAGTAGCAGGAACTTCTTCATGTGGGGGAGTTGGTGCTTCATATGGAAATTCCAAAGGTTGATCCAGAATAGGAATCCCCCCTTCAAGGTTTGGAATTTTATATTCATTTTCAGAATATGTCTTTGAATGAGGATAACTTTCCAAATGATCAAGCTGTCTCTCAATGGACTGGTCATTTTTATTAGTTTCAAGAAAAATGACATCTCTGGAAATAACAAATTTCTTGTTTACCTCATCATACAGACGGTATGCCTTGGAGTATTCTTCATACCCCAGGAAAATGCATTTTCTGCTTCGAGCACCAAGCTTGTTTCTTTGCTCCTTTGGAATCAAGGCATAACAGGTGGAACCAAAAACTCTGAGATGCCTGACTGAAGGGAGATGGCCAAACCACATTTCATGTGGAGTCTTGTTATCAAGCGCATTTGAGGGACTTCTGTTTCTCAAATAGGCCGCACATTTTACTGCATCACCCCAAAACATTAGTTTTACATTCATGAAAAACATTATTGAGAAAACCATATTCATTATGGTTCTATTCATTCTTTCTGCTACACCATTTTGTTGAGGATTGTAGGGAACTGTAGTCTGATGTGCAATTCCATGTTGGTGAAGATAATCTTCAAAATTATTTGAAGTGTATTCTTTCCCATTATCAGTACGAAGTGTACCAATTTTTTATTGTGCTTGTTTTTCTATCAATGCATGAAAGTATTTGAATGTTTGAAATGCTTTTGATTTTGTCTTTAAATAGTGAATCTAGCACATTCTTGAGTAGTCATCAACAAATGTCATAAAATAATTATTCCCATTTGCTGAAGGAGTTGGCATTGGGCCACATAAATCAGAATGTACTAGTTCTAATTTCCTACTTGCTCTGAAATTAGATTCATGGAATGGCAGCTTACTGTGTTTCCCTAATATACATGCATCACATTTTTTCTTCTCTTTGGGAATGGTGGGCAAACCAAATAAACCATTCTTTCTCAACAAACGAAGATTGTTATAATTTAGATGACCAAATCTTGCATGCAACAATGAACTAGATGACAAATTACCTTCTCCATGCTGAGAGAGGTAGGCATAGTTCCGAACTCTTGCAAATGAACCCTTTAGCTTCAACAGCTTCCCATCTTCGTATCCAGTCATGATGACTTGGTTGTCAGAGGAATTTCTTATTTCAACGATTCCATCAAACATGTGGATGGAATGGCTTTGCTGTCGAATCTCCACCATGGACAGCAAGCTTCTCTGCAACTCTGGAAGATAAAGAATGTTCTTCAACAAGAAATCAGGGAATCCAGGCATCTTCAGTCGAATGGTGCCCATTCCCTTTGGATTAATACTTGACTTATCTGCAAAGTAAACTATGCCATCTATTGTTTCATTAAGTTCTTCAAAATAGTATTTTCTAAATGCCATGTGTGATGTTGCACCGGTATCAAGTAGCCAACAGTATTTGTAAGATGAAAGTGAAGTCATTTCATTAATTCCAAGATTACAATGTGCAACAATACAATGAGCAGAATCAGAATATTTACAAGCATCTTGATTTTTATTATCATCTTTCTTCTAGTTGTGCTTGTCTTTGATGGAGTCCCACAAAGCCCAACACTGATCTGATGTGTGCCCAGTCTTTACACAATGCTTGCACTGCAAATCTGATATTTTGCTGAAGTTGTTTCTGCCCCCTCTACCTCTGAAGTTTCTTCTTCCTCTGCCTCTCTTGCTGCTTTCTCCTTTAGGATGATCTTTGGATTGGTCTTTGGTCTGGTTCTTTGCTTTTTGAGCAAAGCAAAGTGATTCTCTAGAATGCTCGATTGTCTTCTTACCAAAGGCTTTCTCTCTGTCAGCTATCGTTTCTACCAGGGTGTCAAATGTTAGTGATTTGAACTTGTCACTAGCTTGCAATGACTCAATATAGTTGGAGTGAGTAGGATACAAATATTTTACAAATGCTGCAAGAGGAAGATCTGGTTTCATACCAGAGGCTTGAATCTTGTGCATGATAGCTTTGATTTCAGAGGCAACTAACATGGGATCATTGTCTTTTACTTCAAGACTGAATAGTTTTAACATTAGTTGAATAACTTCCATTTTAGAGTGTGAATCATACATTTCTTTTAATGTTTTTAGTGCTTCAAAACATGATTTTGCAGGAAATATGTGCTGGCTCACCTCTTCACTGACTATGGCAGTGATTACCGCTAAAGCTTTCTTGTCTTTTGTTCTCCAAATGGCCTTCTCTTTCTCGGATTCTGGAGGTTCAGGGTCTCTGGTTATGGTCTTTCCAACTGCTGTCTCTATTGTGGTGCCTTCGCAAATGCCGTCCCAAAGGTCATTGTAGATGAAGGCAGATTTGATCTTCCTACACCATTCTGAATAAGTGTATTTTCCAGTGAGAGTGGCACCAACTATAGATGCTATAGATTGCATCTTTTACAACTGTTAGTGTAATGAACTTAAAATGACAAAGAGAAAGAGATAATAGAAAAACAAAAACCTTGCAGGTCTATAGTCTCTGCCAAGGTGAATACAATGCAAGCTTCAGGTGAGCATACAGAAGCTTCTTCAATACACAAAATATATCAATCACGAGCTTCAAATACACAACAACATTCCCTTTTTTTATACAATATATACTCTACAGAATATGTTATGCGTGGAGGCACCAGAAACTAATATATTAGTGTGCAAAGGATATAAGTGCACAAAATTTCAAGCACCAAACTATATACTTATGCAAAATCAAGTGATTAGCAGTAGCAATTATCAGTAGCAACACCACACTTTGAGTGGACACAGCAACATTCTCGGGCTCATATAGCAGCCATATCATACATATGAGCAATATTTGCAAAATTTAGGTTTTATGCACTTCACCGGAAAAACTAGGGTTTAATTTTTTTTTTTTGCATTATCACCAAGCAAATTATCTCTATGCACTGAGTCCTTCACACTACCTTCAGACTTCAAGGAAATCTCCAAAATAGCAAGGTGAATTCAATAGCAGAATAGCAAGGTGACCTCAATAGCAGAATAGCAAGGCAACCTCAATAGTAGAATACGAGCAGCTTCATTGTAATGCAGACATAGTAACCAACACCATTAACTGGTCTTCACGGCTTCATGTTCCATCAACAATAGTGCGCAGTTGACAAAAGCTTTCAATGTTGATGGGTCTCCATACAGAAAAAATTAGGGTTTAACGCAGTCTCAAATCAACGCATCTCCACCAATATCAACGCAGTCTATCAGTCACACCAACACTTCAGGCAGTGCGATTATACATACATATATAGAGTCTTCAACGCAGTAATACTATATAATAATAATACTACTTCTATGCTGCTGTAGCAACATCCAGAGCCCAGAGATTACTGAAGCTCCAAACTCTGGTTCTAAGACAAGGGGGCGAGAAAGGAAACCCTAATAAATAGTAAGTGGCATATAGATCATTTGATCATGTGATCTAATCACGGTCATACCATATCCGAATTTAAAATTCAGATGGGAGTCTGAAGGTTGGAGTTGAGTCAACCATGGCAGATAAGAGATGAGGCTGTAGCACTGCAATATGACTTGAATTGGGAGAATTTGAACGCGTATAAAGAATGAAAGGTTGGGGACTGTGATAGGCATGTGAGATAGAACTGCAAGACAAAATTGGTGCCTCAGAAAGTTGTTAGAAAAGGTAAATGGCATGCAGGTAGAGACAACACAGGCCAGACATTCTTGCTAAGACTTAGCACTCGGGACTGTGGCCGAGAGACAACCAGAATTCCTTTATCTCAAGGAGGAGGGCATTCTAAAATGCAACGCCAAAGGGTGCAGTGCAACAACAATTTCACAGAGGTATGCAGAATACCAAGAATTAGGGTTAGGCAGGTCTCCAAGAGAATAACGCATACAATGCATGCGACTGTTAGACTGACTGAGTAGGCAGTCTGGAAATGGACTGGCAAGCAGAATGCCAGGACTAAAATGCAGCAGGCATGGGTTATGGCAAATAGCCAAGCTCTGATACCACTGATAGGTATAACTTCCGATTCAATATTATTCCATTGCTAATGCATTATTTTATACATTACATGTGACGGTTGTGTTTCACCTTTCGCCCAGCCTTTTCGGCTTCCTAACTATTCAGATTTCTTTCTTTATTTACAATATATAATCCCTACGGATTATATTCTAACAGCAATTAATGACGCTCCTTGGTTGACATATTTTTGTGGTATGTAAATTTCTGTTGCACTTTAAATTAATATGTTTTTAAGGTAAATATCATGAATTTTTTTATTTAAATTAATAATCTTTTGATTCTTATAACATTAATACATATATATTGCAGGTCTTCAAACAAAGGGAAAATTTGCATGTCCAGTCTTTGGTCCTAGGATTAAATCTCATCGTTCAAGAAGTCTAAGAAAGGAGGTGTTTGATGAGTACAGACACTTCCTCCCTAAGAACCATAGGTATCGAAATACTGAGAAAACAAAATTCAATGGTAAAGAAGAGAATGGGAAGAAACAACGAAGAATGACACCTCACTTATGGAAGCCGGAATATAATAGACATTGTCATGGTATGCAAGTTGTATATGTAGCATAAGATATTTAATATTATGAATTTTATACTTTTATTGAATTTTCTCTACCATGGGTGTCATGAATCATTGTTAATGTGTTTTTGTTTATGTTTAATATTGATTGTCATGAAGGCATGAATCAACTTCCACGAGGAATGAAGATTGATCCCATACAATTCAGTAGGTTTCCTTACTACGAGCACCTTCAAATAGCTCATTTGTTCGATACAATGCATATCAGGAAGAATGTAACAGAAATGATATGGGTAATCTTAGATGGAAGGACTGACAAAGATAAAATTGGAAACAATTGTAGTGACATTACAGAAGCCAATCACGCATTGCAATGTGTAATTAATTCCAATGTTGGAGAGGAGTATTGAAATATAATTAGTCTTCCATGGTTATTGACAGAGCAACAAAGCAATGATATAAAATAGGTCATTCAGAAAAAAGGTTTCCTACTAATGTTTCGTCGAACATACAAAATATCTAAACAAAAAATGATGATTTTGGTGGTGTTAAAACTCATGAATGGCATACATTCATTAAGGTAATTATTTACGTATATAATTTCCATTTAGCACATCTTTTTAGTAATTGTGGTCTCTTATTTGGAATTTAAATAAATAATTATCATTTTATTTTTGTTACAGTAAGTTCTATCTCTATGTCTCCTAGATAGCATTGATGACAACATAAAACAAGTTATATATGATCTTGGTAAGTGCCTGAGGTAAGTAACAATTTATATGCATGAAAATGTTTGTTCACTTTGTTGCATTTCTTATTGAGATATTGAGTTTTACATATTGGAACTTTATTATAAATGCCTCAATCTTGTTGATCACTGTTATTTTCTTGCATCATTTGTAGGTGGATTTCTTCTAAAGAAATCCATAAACAAGATATTAGGTATTGGAAGAGAGAAATTCCTTGTCTAATGTGTGAAATGCAGAGGTATTTACCTCCAGGATTTTTCAATACACAAGAACACTATCTCATACACCAAGTTGAGGATATTGAATTGTGTGGACCTGTACACACATGATCAATGTGGATGGTGGAAAGGCATTTGAAGTCATTGAAGGATTTTTTTAGACAAAGAGCATCTCCTGAGGGTTATATTGTGTAGTTATATATGGTATATCAATTCATGGTTTATATTAGTCAGTATCTTCCAAATTTAGCAAAAAATATCAATCTTTCTTGCATTTGGCATGTCAACTCCATCAACAAATTTGAAGGGAAGGTCTTGTTGGGGAAAGGTAGAACACGGAAAGTGAAATGTAATTAGACGGTGTATATTTAATTTATCATACAATTAATTTTTCAATTTCATATATATCTTACTCATGTAATTTTTATTATTCCATCAGTATTGTAAGGTAAACTTAATTTCCTTTAATGATAGCTAATTTACAATTCTTAATTGTTATTTTTCCGTATAGTTGGTTGCGTGTGGGATGCTGTACATTTATACATTGCAAAAAATATTGATTGGATGAAGGAATGGATAGAACTATGTATAGAATTCTATGGTACCTTATCATGGGAAGGAGTGAGTAAATTGATTAAAATAGTGCATTGTCATCAAGAAGAATATTCTGATGAACTTACACAAAGGGAAATTGATTTAGCATGTGGTTTAAATGATAAAAATGCAATTAGATTTTATACCCTGATCATTTTTTTCCTTGTTTCCCATTATGTAAATTTATTTATTTTGTTTATTTATTCTTATATATTTATTTACTGAGTCGGGCATGATGCAGTTGATACACCACAACGCTATGTGGTATAATGGTCATAAATTTTGCATAAAAATTTTTGATGACAGGAAGAAAACATTCAATTATGCGATAACTATAGTTTTTCAAGTCACTAATGTTTACTCTAGAAGTGAAAAGCATCCAGAGGTATATGAAAATAGGTATTATGGTTATTTGGAAGATATAATTGAGTGTGACTTTAATTCATTTAAAATAGTTATGTTTGAGGTCTAATGGTACAGGCTACGAATGAATGAACATGATCCTAAAAGAACTGTTATTGAGCATGCCAATGGATTTACCATGGTTAATACAAGAGAACTTGAATCAAGTACAAAGCCTTATATTCTTCCAAGTCAATGTGAGCAGGTCTTTTACTCAGAGGTTCCAGGTAAAGCTAGCTGGTCATATATTGTTAGATATGATCCAAGAGGAAGAGCAGTCAAGTATAATCCACTAGAGGAAGAAGACAACGTCGAAGAAGAAGGTGATGCATATCATGAGCAGTTGGTCACCGCAGATGTGTCATATGAAGAATCTGATCAAGAAGTTGATTATCCAAATGACGTAGCAGATTATTTTGAACTCGGTGATGATATTGATGATGAATATATAACTAAAAATGACATTTATGATGATGATATTGATTATGAGTAATATAAATCATCATCATCATCATCATGTTAATACTCATTAGAATAACATAAACCATCATCATATTCATCTTTATGATCATCAATGGTATCATAATCATCATCATCGTCATCCTCATCATCATTAATATCTTCATTATTGTCATCATCAACATCATAACCAACCTCATCCTCATCCTCAGCCTCATCATCATCAATGTTATAATCATAATCGTCATCAATGTTATCATCATCATCATTGTTGTTGTAATAACCCAAAATTTCGTAAAAATTTAAAAATTTTCAAGAGACATAAAATGTCTTAAGTCGCAGCTAAGTAACTGCTAATGAATAGCGGAAAATGAAACAGTTTATAAAAGAACATGGAATTGATTCTTTAAAAGAACCTATAAACTAATGGATGCAATCTTAAAAACTTGTGTCAGTACTATTAATGACTAAATAGTTGTAATTCTATCAGAGTTAGAAAAGGACTTGCATTTTGCTGCTGCTAGATATACCGATGATTAACTTTTGTCAAGTAGGTAAGAATTCTTGCATGAGATAGGGGCTTACTTAGCGTTCCACTAACTCAATTGGTATGCTGGTTCCTTACAGGTTTAGCAGGTAAGCATAAGTTCCAGTAGGGTGTTTTTTAAATTCATGTCGAGAAGCTACTTCCCTAGCATGATTAAGATGCTAGTTTTTAGAAAAAGTTTGATATGCTTCTTGTCTTCAAGGAGGTAATGTTCGTCTCAAATTATTTTATTATCAAAACTATATAATGATGTTTACACAAGCTACATAAGCATGGGTTAAAACTTTGCAAGAACAAGTACTTTACAAAGTTCCTACAATCGACTGAATGCTATACTTTAAAGGTCTAAGAGCACTATTATTTTTTTTTACCATAATGGTTATTCATAATTTTTGTAGAGAGAAATTAGCTTGCAGCTACCTTCACTTCAGGACTCTATAACGTCCTTCTCTCAATGAATGATCAAGTTACTTATGCTTTTAAATATAATCATCATTAAGTTGTTAGAGTTTTGTTGGAATTTATTTAACGTTATTGGTCTTCAGTTCACTCCTTAAAAATATAACTCAATGCTACAATTCCAAGAGTCCATAGATCTTCTTTTACTATGATTATAAGTTATAATATGATCTTCTTACAAATTTTTACCTAACCTAGTTATTACACATAACTATCCAACTTGATTGTTTAACAAAGATAACTTCTAGGATAGGTCAAGTATCAAAGCTATAACCTATAGTCAATATCCTAGCGTTATTATACCATGGAAAAATAAAAATTATGGCAATCATAAACTATGTATGGTTTTTAATGATTATTGGTTTGATTGAAAATTACTTGGCTGCAACGCTGACTTTGGAACTCTACCCACGATGGAGAGATTATTTGGAAAGACATGTGGTTAAGTTTCATCCACTCATGGGTTGACTTAAAACTCCAAACCCTACGCAATTTCTTTGCAGACCAAGGTTTCCTCCTTCATGTTGGCTGAGCTAAGAGCTCGCAGCCATTGGAGACCTGTAACCACCTTCGAGTTTGGCATTTTACTTCTATATTCTACGCTGTAAATTTTGAGAGAGGTCGTTAGTGGTTTTGGTCTTTCTAATGGTTGAATTATTTACAGCAAGAGTGGATATTGGCTTTTCTTCATGGCTCGAGGGCTGTGCTTTTCTTGAACCTGCAACTGAACAATCAGAGCTCCAACCGGGAGTATACCTTCATCTGGCTGAGTCAATTTTCTTTTTTTTCCTCCGTAGTGGTGACTCCAGGTCTTCTTGTCTTCCAGCATGGTGCAAATACGACCTAGGGTGGCCATTTCTACTCAGTTTCAACTCGAAACTAAAGCAAGTAAAGTCTTACCCTAAAATTGTTTTTAGATTCATTTTCTTAGAAAGGGTATTACAAATTTTAAAAATGGATTTGTAATGATATGGTTTGGAATTTTCAGGTCCTTCTCCCAGTTCCATCTCTGTAGGTGAAAGCAAGCTTACCCTTCAATTTCATTTGAGCATACAAATTGGTAATCCCCGGTTGCAAACAAGGGTTTATTCCTACATAATGTTGTGGTTGTTAAGTTTGGTTCTTGTGGTTGAAAAGGCATGACCTTCATGACCTATTAGCTTAAAGTTTGAAAGCTTTTTTTTTTTTCCGTTTCAGTTTCGAAACCCTTAGAGGTACTTTGTGTAGGGATGATGAAGGCTCTAGTAGCCGTGATGGAAACCGGTTTTTGTGTTTTCTGCCTTACGACCTGAACAATGTAACTTCATTGACTTAAAATGATAGATCTCAGCTCTAAAATCTTTGAGGCTGTCGATCTCTATCTAGTTAATTTTTAGTTTTTATAATAGATTCTCATGGGTAAGAAAAGACTATGAATCAGTTAGGATTTATAAATGTAAACAAGGTTTTTCACCTGTCAGTAAATTATGGTTACTGTTTGATAATATTATTTTGTTGTTGGTTAATAAATGGACAGGCCTGAGTCTTAACCTATAATTCTAAAGGCATTAAGCCATTATTTCTTAATTGTTTTTGTTTTTTAATAATTTGTTATAGTAAGTATTATTTTAATTATTTATCATGCAATTTAATGATTTTACAGTGCAAGCATTTATCTAAATTTTACTGTGTTAAGAGTACTATTATTACTCTATTTGGCTCATAAGGGTGATATTTAAATATACCCTACAGTTCGATAATAACATAATTTTTACATGGTAATTTCTTAGCTCTGTTTATTTAATTTTCTTTCAATGATTTTTCCAGCTGTTTTTAGTTCTCATAAAAGAAGGAATAGGGTAATTACTGCAAACTTGAGAATAGGATAAGTTTATCTTTCAAAAACCCAGGTGGTTCTATTTAGGTTACAGTAGAACCTTCTGTCTTAAATCATAGACATATATTGTCTGAAATTAAATGTTATAAGATTGTCTTGAAAAATTATGTTAACCTAAACCCTAGATGATAATCTATTTACTATACCTATGCTTATTTCATAAACTATAAGCTTTGTGTTTTGTAAAGAATACTAGTATTAAAAATAGTTCTGTAAGTAATATGATTACAAAATGTTTTTACATACCTATGTTCAGTTCTTATCTGAAGTAAATACATTTAATACATACAGTATTTACTACTTCTTTACGGAATAAATCATAAGCAAACTAGAGAAGAATTTAGCTACATTTTTCATTCAAAGTAAAAAGAATCATCATATCTACCTAAACACCCAACTATACTAGGGTACTTCCTGAGCCAGGCATGGAAAAATACAGTATGGAATTCTAATTCTATTTATTTCTCATTTTTCATATTTACTACTATTTCTAACCTAATCTGCAAATTACTAAGTCCAACAATACACAGTTACTCCTTTCTTCATAAATCCTAATTAAATACTAACATGCCTGTATTTAAAAACTAGTAAACATTTTACTAAAGACAGTAAATAATTATAATAACATGAATACAAATAGAACCTGTCAATGATAAGGCGACAATAGCTTAAGGAGGATGTTCCTCCCAAACAACTCCTAGAGAAAGCTCAGATAGCACTTCGTCAGGACCCCCGAGCCTGTTCCTGGTCCTCCTGGTAGAGTACTGGGTGGAGGATATGTCCTTAAGACCTTTTGTCACCTTACTGGTCCAATTACCTCAGTAATTCAAATCTACTCATAGCAGTAAGAACTTCAGCCTAATAGCTGCAATAAGTTCAGTCTCAGCAATTAACCCCTCAAACTCACTTTAGTAATCCCCTCCATCAAATTTCTCATGAGTAAATTCATTCACCCTGAATGATCACCTCTCAGAATGAGCAGTCTTAGTTGTCTTCAATGAGAAATTTTATAGAGATGCCTAGGTCTTCTGGGTCATTTTTCATCTAATGAGCCACATCCTCCAATTCCACTTTCTTGGGGAATCCTGACCACAAATATAGGGAAGTTGCCACTTGCAACAGTTGGAAGTAGTTTGAGGATGCTTCCACTTGTCAGTGTACTCTCCACCTAGTCTCCTCCACCAAGTGACTAGTAAACACTCTTTTAACAACTTCCCTAAGTTGTTGTCGCATCATTTATTTAAAATAAAATATTCCAAATTACATTTAATTATTCTTGACCCCACGTGGTCATCAATTACAAACTTAGCATAAAATATAGCACAATGTTCCTCAAATAACATTAAATTGTTTTTGCAAATTAGGGCATGTGATAGTCGTCATGTTCATCTCCATAATCATCATCATGTTCATACTCATTAGAATAATCACAACCATCATCATCTTCATCTTTATTATCATCAATGGTATCATATTTATCATCACCATCACCATCTCAATCTTTAAGATCATCAATGGTATAATCATCATCATCTTCATCCTCATCATCATTGACATCCTAATCAACCTCATCCTCATCCTCAGCCTTATCATCGTCAATGTTATAATCATCATCACCATCAATGTTATCATCATCATCATCATCATCAATGTTATCATCTTCATCATCATGATCATCATGTTCATACTCATTAGAATAATATCAACCATCATCATCATGTTCATCCTAGTGACGATTTGTCGTGGCAAAAATGTTGACATGTACTAGTGATAGATGAGAACCATGACATAATTAATATGGAGAGATATCATAGGAACTATGTTCATCATGTACTATCTTTGTTTATGTGTGAATTAACACATGTAATCCATATTTTGTAGTTACCCACTCTAGGATCTATAGAATAATCCTAATTATTTAAAAAAAAATGGTTTCTATGTTAGAAGACATTTTAAAAATAATAAGAAGACAAGATCAATTTCGTGTTCAATTTCCTATTTATCAAGGTTGTAATTAATTGAAATTTACACATTTTCATGATTTAAATATTTGTAAGAAATAAATTGTATTATACAATGAATTCCATCTAACCTTATTACTTACCTATGCTTGTCTCAATTCTTCTTGATAGTGGAATTTATTAAGCATCCTTGGTTTGTCAAACTTCAAAATGGTCACCATATTATAGTCATATGACAATTTTTTTTCAAGAAAGGGTCTATTGACGATGATGTTCTCTATGAGGATGATGAGGGACATACGGACAATGATCATGATAATCCTGTTGACTACGGCGACAACAATAATTTCGTTATCAACATCATCTTAATTATCATAATCATCATCATCATCATCATCATCACTAACGACGATGATGATGTTGATGGTGTTGTTTATGAAATTGATGACCACGACAAAAATGATGATGGTGTTGTTTGTGACAAAAAAAATAAACATTAAAAAACAACAAAAAATTAAACAAAATAATAAATATAAATAATAATAATGAAAAATAAACATTAAAAAAAAAACAAACAATTAAAACTATCCATCTTACCTTCCCCTTGTCGCGACAACGAAATTTTGCATTTTTTTTCCTACCTCACCCACGAACTATGCCTGAGGTTGTGGAGTAGTTTCCAAGTTTGTAGAGGAGTTTTTTCAGTTACCTAACCCATGAACTAGGCCTGAGGTCACAGAGGAGGTTTTTCACTTACCTTATCAATGAACTAGGCCTGAGGTCACAGAGGATGTTTTTCACTTACCTCACCCATAAATTAGGCCCGAGGTCGCAGAGGAGGCTAGAAGGTTACTAAGGAGGTTGTAAGGTTACAAAGGAGGCATATATTGTTCATTCAACAAACCCATTCCTTGACGCAAACCGAAATATAGGTTGTGAACATGTTGAAACCCTTAAGCTGCACCAGACAGAGATCAAATTTTGTTTGACACAATTTTTATAGTCTCAGTTCTTCCTACAAGACGCTTTTTATTGTGTGGGAATTGGGCTTCAGCTCAATTTTAATGGTATCCCAGATTTGGGGGTTTTCTATCCTCATGGTTGTCCAACCCCTTCATCCCCAAAAGATACGCAGAGGGACATTAGCAGATTGAGATCGAGACCCATAAGCAAAGTTGAAGGTCAGTAAGGCATGAGGAAAAGCATAAGCTAAGGTATCTTTGAGTATATTATTTTCCCGCAGAGATGTCTTCGTTAAGTCGTCTGATTTCATTTAATCCATTAAATCATTTTCTATTCAGGGTTTCATTGAAAGATACAACCAATACATTGCAGTGAGGGTGTTATTGATAGATACAGTCAAGGTTTGCTCCTATATACCCTTATATAAACCATGCTAATCAACCCCTCTTATGGATCTATTCAACTCCTCTTTTCTACCCTAACTGTGAATTTGTGATATCCTTCCCTACTGTATTATTTGAAACCGCTAGTATTTTCTCCCAACTGTCTAAATTTGCAATTCTTTCCAACTTGGGTTTGGGGACATAATTATATGGAGAATTTTTGTTTGAAATCATTAGTTGGGAGATAATTTGGTGATGATCATAAGGTCCCTCTCTACTTTCTCCAAATAGATATGTTTCATGAATTCCTTTGTATAATGTAGGGAATTTAATCCTTTAAATTTATTAGAAAAGGACCTAACTCTTTAGGAAACAAAGGTTATTTGGTTCTCAATGTGTATAAAATGCATCTGGTAAAAAATTAACCTTTGTCTAGTATATTTCATGGAAAACACCCTAGGTGTGAGAAAATATGTTAACCTATATGGATCCTCTTCAAAATGATATATCCTTGCTATAATAAAACCCTTATATAGGAACTGATATCATATACTTCTAGCAAGATTAAAATCTAGAAGTTGTTATTCTATGGAAACATTCTTGGGAGAGAATAATCATGCATCAAAGTGTATATTATGGCTATCAATTTGTTTGAAAATTCTGCCTAGTTAGGGTTTCTAGGATTTCTCATTATTATGGTCACTCTACCCATAGGTGGGTGGTTGATTTCCTACTTCATGTTTGACCTTCAGGTTCAGGATTTTTTAATTTTCATATTTTAGACAGAAAAACATGCAAAACAAGGAGGACGGGTATCTAAATTTCTCCATAGTAGGGAGCTCTTCCAATTTGATATGGATTGGTTGAGCTAGGTAACTACAAAGGTCAAATTTTGGAGGCATGACACCAACAATAGGGGTTAGTAAATTTAAGAAACCTAAGATAGTGTCATCCACGGTACCATCACTATCATACCCTAATATGGTTCATATTAGGGATATGGATTTTTTGTAATTTTCAAAGAAAAATATTGTTTCATAAGGGGAAGGAGAGGTGGTGATTATAATTCTGCTTTCCAAGTGCTGAGATAAACAATGAATTATTTCAAAGGATTTCAATGACTAGTCATATGGAGGGTTTGTAGAGATGGGGGATTTGGAAATCATACAATTTTTTCAATACTCTATGCATTTATGATGCACGATGTTTTAGAATTCTATTAGGATAGGATGGTCTATTTATTAGGTGAATATATAATGGAGCACTAGGTTATGAATGATGGGAAATACACAATGTGTGCACACATGGCTCGGTCTAAGACTCTAAATCAGCCTCACATAGGTGAAAATGGTTTAGACCGATAGTGGATTGGGATCAATCCTCTTGAATAGTTTTATTTAGGTCAAATAATTTACCACAATATCAAACATGTCATCATCATGGTCATAGATGTGTTCATATCCAGCGAAACTAGGTTTTAGAGGCTTTTTTTGGATGATTATACCTTTGCAAGTAAAATTTGGCTAAACTTGGTAGGTTATAATAGAGGTGGAATATCTACAGAAGGTAAAATATAGAAAAAAATAGAAGGTAAAATATAGAAAAAAATATCGTTAGTGTGCTGATACGTTTATGCATAGGTGTTTACTGGAATGGTATAGTAGATGTAGGGTTTCTCGTTCTTTTCTACTATATGGAGAAGTAATAACATATGAATTCAAATTTTCCTTCTTTTAACAGTCAAACCACATTTATAATTGGAAAAATAGAAAAGTTTCATTTTGCGTGCCTAAATGACATCATATGGTATCATAATACCCAACTTAACACTTAAAATCTTATAGTTGGTCGACATGGATTCCAACATGTCTTTATTCTCATGCATGGTGGACTTAATTATTGTGTTATATTATTGGGAAGAAAACAACTCTCATTTTCAAAAGGAAGTAACAAATTGTAGGCATAGTGGTATTAGAGAAGTATCTTTGGAGTAACAGTAACACTCTCGCATTTCTTCAATTTTCTCTTACTCGAACATTGATATCTTGGGTCATCTCCATATCTGTTAGATCTCTTTTAGCCCCTTGAATACTTCAGCCCTAGTTCACTACCCTTGGTCCCATGTATCCTTGTTTTAGGTTCTCGGTTGCTTTCCTTTTCATCTCATGGCTCCTAGTCGATCATCATCACACCAACTTCTCTCTTATTTCTTTAAGTGCCTATGTGGATTGTGAAGCTTTAGTATATTCTCTCAAGGCTTAATTCATGTATTTTCCATTCTTCTGAAAGTACCTTGGCTTATGAATCTTTAGTATATCATCTACAGTATTTCATTAAATGTGGGATCTCTAGGTTTTACTGAGCCTCTAGTTGGCATGTATTCCAGCAGAGTCATTTTCCATGCAAATTGTTATGCTGGTTGTGCCTATGTGTTTTGCTGAGGTGGAGTAGGAGTCTTCTCTGTTTTTTTATGTTGAGAACATGACCCAAGAGAATATTTATCATATTACTATTAAGGTGTTAAATATATTTTATGATATCTCACTATTAGCTACCGATATTTACCCACTACTATGCTATTATCCTTTAGGTTCTTCAATGCTAGCTCTACCATAGGATGTCTCTCATAAGTGAGTGGCACCACTTCCTTAAAAATATTTTTCATTCTTGTTGAAATGTGGAAGGAGGGCCTTCATCTCTTAAGATATTGATCTCCATTGATTATTCCTTCTAGTTTCTCCATAGGTTCTTCATTCCTTTTTTTCATTTAACTTACTCATGTATTCCTCTTTGGAGAAGATCTATGAGTTTCCATCCCATAGAAAGGGAAATCCTAGCTTTGTAACTCCAATAAACATAGTTTTTAATGCTTTGATTTCATCGACCAGAACATTTGTGTTATGTTGCATCACATTGTCAACTCTCCCCCTATCAATCAACACTCTTATTCTGGATTCCTTTGTCTCTATTATATAATGGCTAGCAAGTTAGATTTCCCAATGAAATTTTCATTGTGGATTCAATCAATTTTTTTCAAAACAGGCTCACATAATTTTAAGGCTTCATGAAAGCTAGGCTAAGACACAGTTATTAGTCTTGGAAAAACCTAGCTAAAAGCTAAGTATTTATAGTTTAGTGAAGAAAAAATACTTAAACCATCTTCATATCAGCCTTAAGTCTGCATCAAACAAATACTTTTCTGTTGTACATTATCTCTCCCCTCTGTTTGTTTTACTGCAAAATTCACCTTAGGATAGGCCTCTCAAATCTATCCAAGACCAACTCCTAACCTTTGTCTATTTACTCCATGATCTGAGCTTTGAATAATGTACACTTTATGTCATCAATTGTCTTCAATGGTTGGATCTATACAAATTCTTTCAAAAGTCTTTGCCAAGATCAGATTTTTACCTTGTAGTTTCATCAATCAGACTTGTTTTCCATGAACTTCACTTTTGGTGTCAAGGATCATGTCATTTAATCAATAATTTGTGAATGTTAATGCTTATGCTGCTGCCAAAACCATAACTTATTGTGTGATGTAATGACCCTTATTTGTTGTACCTTGTGTTAACACCATTATTTATCAAGAGGATAATAAACCATGGTGGAGAAAGAAAAATGGTTGTTTGGATACTTGGGTCAAAACATATATCGTAAAAATGGAGCTATAGGCAAAATGCGATCAAGTCACCGAAGATCCTAAGCTGTGATGGAAGAAGGAAGAAAATCAATGGCTGGTATTCTCTCCGCTCCTCAGAGATGCAAGGAAGATAAAGGTTTGACCGGGTATTTATCGGGCGCACAAATTAGCAGCCATCAGGTTGTTTCGGGTAGATCTACGGCCCATATCAAATCTGCTTCGTGAAATTGCATCTTGGTTAAAAAAATACAATCCGGCGGAATCGGGTGCATGTTACTCAATCCAATGGCGGAGAGGCGAAGTCGGATCGCATCTATGGTTGAGATTGATTCCGGAACCAGAACCTGCATGACCGATAAAACTAAAGCACCTAGCGGAATGAGTTACCCGGTGATCGATCTGACAATTGAAGATCGAAGCGAGCCAGATCAACGGTTATTATGATTTTCGGAGAGTGAAGTAGCGCAGTGGATAATTCCAAGGTGCTCATTGGAATTGGGTACGTGGCATATGATCCGACGGTGGAGAATTAAAGGGGTATCACATCAACAGCTAAGAAAAATTCCGAGGATCAAAGCTGCACGTTGGATAAAAGAAAGGAGCCCAGTGGAATTCATTACATAGTGCTTGATCCGACGGTTGAAACTTAAAGGCGGAATGATCAACGGTTGGGATCGATTCCGAGGTTGAAACTTGCACGAGGGATAAGTCCCAGACTCCCAGCGGAATTTGGTACGTGTCGCCTGATCCAAAGGCTCATGATAAAAGGCGATTTCATCGACGGTGGGAGATCATTCTGGGATGGAGACTGGCACGTCATTTATCACCAAGGCGTCGGGAAGAATGGGGTATGTGGCACACGATCCAAAGGCCAGAAATTAAAGAGAAACCAGATCTACGGTCTTGAATGAAACCGAAAAATAGAAGTGCATGGCAGTTAGGGATAAGTGGTGGTTGCGGAAATAAATGCTGTCCACATGGAAAATAACTGTGTGGTCCTATAAAGGTAGGGTTGACCTCTCCAATGATTATTTTATTTTCTCGGGACCCGATGAAAAGGACTTGTCGATTTGGGAGCTTCCATTTGTCAGTGCCAGACATGTTCCGAACATGCGCCTCCACACTGATCTAGGTAGGAATTTAACCCTGTAACTCCTTCATCCAATTACCATTATAAATTAAGAAATGGACCATGGGGGAGAGGTTCATGGGTCTGGTCGGGTCGCAGATGACATAGAGGAATTTTTAGTAGACAGACACAGGGGCATTTGTGACCCCTTCCTATCCACAGGGAGCGTGTCCGGCAGCAAAGAGAAATTGTGGTCTTATTATTCATAGGGGAATGACGTTTTGAATGTATGCAAGTATTTTTTGTACCATTTTGCCCTTGAGCAAACCCTCCACTTCCCTGAATTCGCCGAGTGGTGTGCAGTGAACTATTCTCCCTCTCAGAGGATTATTGTGAGTCGGTCCGCGTTGAAAATACTGTGTAAGATTGATGCTTCGGTCGTCAGAGAAAACCTTAGTCTGCCCGAAAGTTACCCTATAAATCACGAGTCTGTAAATGAATCTGTCCTTGCTGAGTTTTTCAAAAATTGCGAAAGTGAAATTCGTTGTCAATTCTTGTCAAGTATCCTGAAGGAAGGTCAGTCCCTCGAAGGTCTTTTCTTACCTTACCCCTTGCACATTTTTAAGACTGAGGTGCAACTGGTAATGTCTTTGGTCTGTCAAGTGTTAGGTCTAGATGACGATTGTCGTATAGGTGATGTTATCCTTGGTTTCTTGTAAAAAATAAATTCTTTAAGCCCTGAGTCCCAGTTAGTCCCCGTGCTTAATTTAGATGAATACCTTGCCGAAGCGATCCACCTTCAGTTGACTGAATTTCCCAAAGTCCAATTCTTTAGGTTTCAAACATACTTGCTTAACATGTTATTGTGCTCTAATGTTACTGAATTGAAATTATTAAGTGATCTATGTTCTTCTGATTTTCCCAAGAAAATCAACATGGTCGAATTTGCCAATTCGATCATGTCCGAAATGTACAGAATGTTATTTGATGAGGACCTGCCCCATGTCCTAGACGAGATGAGATACCTAATGCAGTTGTCACCCGAAGATCAGGTGGGGGACTGGTTCTTGTATAGAGGTTACACAGTGTTAAGAAAATATGGCTATACTGGTCAGCCTTATAGGCTACCATCCTTCTTGACCCCAAGGATTTTCGCACTAGAGTTCATGAGGCAGAGATTGCTGTCTGAGGAAGAGCACTTTGGTGCTTTCAAGAAATCTTCGAATATTAAATTTCCATTTAAAGTCGGCCCTTTCATTTTTAAAGGTAAAGGTGCCCTGGCGTTTGTAGAAAAGTTGATGGAGAATATGGATTTCATAAAAGATGTAAATATGAACTACGACCCCCACTAGGTGATCTCATTGAGAAAACAGGCAAACAAGAATAAACCATTTGAACATCAGGCTATTGAGGGGCTAGCTGATATGGCCAATTTTCTACAGTGTACTGACAAGTCAAAGTCTGATGAAGAGACAGCAGCCCAAATAACAGAAGGTGCTGGCATTTTGGTCAAGAGGAGTTTGTCTGAAATTGAGAGTATGGATGTAGACAAGGAAGGCCCCCATAAAAGGACAAAGCTGCTGCAAGGTGGTGAAATTATAGATGAGGAGGTTTCTGATGGTTCCAAAAGAGGTACCCTAGTTCCTTTGAAAGCCGTACAAGTAAGTCAATTATCTTTTAAAAGTACAGAGGGTGATGTAGACAGTTCAGAATTATGCCACGTGTTTAAGTCGAAGGAAGACCTAAAAGCCAGTTACATGGAAAAGAGGAAACAGTCTATGGAGGAAACAAGGAATTTGCTCCCAAAGGTTAGAAGTTTGTACAGTTCAAAGACCTCTCTGGTCTCTGCTAGAGATGCTGAGAGGAATAATTTTAAAATGGCTATGGTAAGCGATAAGAAAATGGCTGAAATGGAGATCCGGTTAGACAAAATCAGCACTCCAGATAAAATTCAACTCCACAAACAGACCAGCGATATCCTCTACTCAGACTTACTACAAGCCATGGTGAAGATTAATAAATTACAGGTTTTGATAGATAAATTGGAGACTCAGTTGAAACATGATAAAGTGGAAAATAAAGCAAATGTTGTTCAAATTAAGAAGCTGCAGACAGACATTGCTAGTTCAGACAGTACAAAGGCAGTCAAAAGGTTGTTAGAGGAAAAGGATAATGCGCTCCAGGTCCTGAAGAAGAGACTGAAGATCCCAGGTACTGAACATTTCCAGTCATCTGAGTTGCTAGCCCTCCAAGAAGAAAAGGGTAAAGTCCATCAGGAGATGATGGAATACAAAGGAAGAGTAGGAGAGCTACAAGAAGAAAAAGAGAAGTGGGAAGCCGAAAGGGAGGAACTGTTATCCCAAATCTCCTTGATGAAAAAATATCAGAATGAAGAGAAGGATATTATGGAAGAGTTGATGAGCCAGACTCCCACCGGCGAGGACCTGTCTATTGTAAATATCCAGAAGCAATTAGATGATTTCTCTACTAACGATTTGTTGGTGCCAATGTCCTAGGTGAGTCTGAAAGAGGAAGCAATCAAAGATTTGAAAGCAGAAAATGAAAAGATGAAAGCTGAACTGGCCAAAGTTAATGAAAGCAAAAAACAAATACTGCAGGACAGGAATCAATTACAGAAGAAATTTAATGAACTAAAGGAAAAATGCATTGGGAAAGGCCCTCTTCTGGGGGAAAAACACATCATTTGGGATACCCTGTGTATAGAGATTACCAAGTTCAGGCACTATTTAAATTTTATTGATGATTTGGATATAATGATAAATATGGCCCACCAGAGGCTAAAGTTGGTTAGCGAACATATGGAGAAAAGACCCCTTGTTGCGGCTCAGAACACATTAAATTTTCTAAACTCATTATCATATCAGAAGTTGCAGGAATTGGGCATAAAGGACAGAGTGTCAATAGTGATGTGGGAAAAGAAAATCATCCCTAAGCATCACTTAATCAAAATGGTCCATGATAAATCAGAAGGATTGTTGCTACAGGTAAATAATTTTAAACATGAGTTTAAAGAACTGTTCGAGGACGGATTGCCTTCTTTCTGGGATGGAGAAGGGCAGATGTTCTCACAGGAACATTATCATAACCTGCTTGTTCAGTGCCACATGGATCACACCAAATTCAATGATTTGGAGAAAAACCTGACAGGGAAGACCATTGTGGATATGCTCATAGAAGATTTCGAGATTCTGCAGAAGTTCGCCATCATCAGGAGCAGATTACCCAGAAAGTCCTATGAAGCATATATGGAGCTCGAGTTAGCTATTCAGGAAATGATGGAGTGTGACACCCCAAGTTCAGAGCAGTGGAAAGCTATGGAGTGGTTTGGAGAGACAAAGTATATTCTCCATCCTTACGAACAGGTGTCATGCACTGAAGAGCTGAGGGGGAAAAGACGTGGAGCTGATGGGGCAAAGACGTGGAGCTGATGGGGCAAAGATATGGAGCTGATGGGGCAAAGACGTGGAGGTAATGGGACAAAAGTTTGTTGTCAAGTTGATTCGTACTTTATGGTCTGCTAGGATTGGAGTTGTAACAAACTTCCTAGGGGTTAGGAATTCAGTTACAAACTCTAAATTAAGCCGATCATTCTGTTATTGATCTTCTTGTTGGAGCACCGATCATTTTATGTATAAATATGCATCTTTTTTATGAGATGGGGGTTGGAACCAATCGGGTAGTGAATAATTTTGGAGAACATATCTGTTTTTGGAATGACAAAGTGAATGCATGAAAGTTTTGTTAGAGATTCATGTGTCGTTGATGTTACAGTCTGTGCCTCTTTCTTATGTGATTGTATTTCGCTTGTGTAACACTCCATTTTGTTTCTTCCTCGTATCTGGAATATAGCGTTAGATGATTAGAATTCATGTATTTATGCTCTGATCATCATTTCAGATATTATATGATTTTTTTCTGCTAAAGTTGGTATAGAACTCATCCTTGTTGATGCTCTGTATTAATGGGTTGTTCCTTCATCTCTTCTGTTCCACCTGAATCAATTTGAATGACTGTGATGATATGATTATCTTGCCTTTGATGAATATCATGTATATGTCTTTGTGGTATTTTTATATTTGTATATGAATCCATGCCCAATGGTTATGTGATTGTTTCATCCAAATACATAAATCTTTGAATGTTATTTTAATTCTGGTCTTGTTAAATCTTTATAGAGAGATCCCTCTCTGGAAGAAAATACCAGTTTCTTCCTACAGTGGTTTTGCGGTTACCTTGGAGTATACCTTTTACAACCTAGGTACATTCTAAGTGCTAACAAACTGGCACCGTTGCCAGGGACCGAAGTTCTTATTTGCCCCGGTAGAACGACAAAGATTAAGAAAGATTTCTGTGGGCAAACGGGAATTTCAAAAAGAAAAGAAGGTTGTATATTTGCCCTGGCGACTTCATTGTGAAATTGTTTCAGAATTCAAGAACGACATTCTGGCTTCAAGAAGACATACATGAGGTAACTCTGATACCAAAATCCTGAAGAGTTTTGAGGATCCAGAAAAGTTGTTTAAGAGGAAAAATAAAGAGAAGTTAGATTGCCCTTTGTTCAGCCCATCATCATCACCAGATTCCCATATTAATCCAGCATGGGAAGTCAATACTGCGTAGACCCTATTAAGAACTAGATCTGAACCCGACCTAAAAAACACTGAGTTCATTCCTTGTGGGTTGAGAGCTAGGTCTGAATCCGACCTCAAAAATACTGAGTCCAATCCTAGTAGGTTAGAATCCTATCTGTTAGATTCCCTCTGGAAGGACTTGCAACAAACCTCTAAAGCTGAAACAACAACATCCAAGCATTCTCAAAGCACTGCGGTTCCTGTGAACCCACCCAGACCAATGGCCGCTAGGTTTGCTCCCTTGCGTTTGCCGGCTGTATTACATGATCTCCCCCAAAATTATTCTCAGAGGATTTCTTTATTTGATGGGGAAGGTGATATAACCACAAAACAACATGTTGCCAAGTTTGAAGATTTCATTGACTTGGAAGAAGTTGACTATCCTGATGTCAAACTGCGGTTATTTTCCCAAAGTTTGTCTGGGGAGGCAAAGAAGTGGTTTAAGGACTTGCCTAATGGGTCTATAGCAAATTTTCAGGCCTTTCAAAATGCCTTTTTGGAAAGGTGGGACGATAAACAGAACCCTCTGCAGCTTTTATCTCAGTACAATAGTCTTAAGAAGGGGGGTTTTGAGTCTGTTCACGAATTTTCAAGCAGATTCATGAGGGATTACAACTCTATTCCTGAAGATATAAAACCTTCTCCTGCAGCTGCTCAACTGCATTATGTTGGAGCTTTTGATAATGATTTTTCATTTTCATTACGGGAAAGGAGATCGGAAACTCTTGCTACCATGTTTACTGATGCCCTAGAAGTGGAAGCTAACATGATGGCTAGTGGGAAGATAAAACATAGAGACATGGACAGGAGGAGAAAAGAAGACAATGGGCCTTCTACTTCATCTTCTTCCGCTGATGTTAAATTTGAGACAATGTTGAAGACCAAGAAAAATTTGATGGATAAGTTAACCATGGATACCAGGTCCTTCAATAGGGAGCAAGGGGATCCCCAAATCAGGAATCCAAATTTCAGAAGACCCAATCCCCCTGCCTCTCCCCAGAACAGGAAGAGAAATCCAAGAAACCAAGAAGAATAGCCTATCCGTCCGCCTTTCCCTGAAAATTATGTTGGGGATGAAGAAGACCCACCTGAAAATGAGATTCAGCTGTTTAGGGAACATGATTCAGAAATATATCTTACTGAAGAAGAACATAACATGTTTGTGTAGGAAGGTCCAAATGAAGAATTTGAAAAAGAGCTATATCAGAGAGGTTATTTGCATGCAATGGATGATGTGCAAAGGAAAATGAGGCTGAGGAATAGGGATGTCCCCATAAATAAGGGGAAGGCAAACCCAAATCAGCCTTCCTCTAGTTCTTTAAATGCAGAAAAGGGGAAAGGACTACAAAAGGAACCCTTTGTGGGTAAAGAGGTTGAAAATGATGTACAAAGGGATAAAATAATAAAGAAGGCGACTCCAATTGATGTGGAAAAGATTGGTGCTGGTTTTAAATTACAGAGTGAGCTTTCAAAACTAAAAATCTCTATTCCATTTAATGAATTATTGAGAAACACTGAATACAGAGATACTATCACCAAAATGATCAAAAACCAAGGATAATGGCAGTTAGACATTTTAGAACTAAATGATGATAATCTTGCTATTTCATTTGGACCAAAGGTTGAAAATTTAGAAGGTGAAGAGGTTCCTCCTTTCTATTTAAGTCTAAATGTGCTCGACAAAGTGGCCCACAATGCTATGTTGGATTCAGGGGCATCCCATAATCTAATGCCCAAAGGAGTCGTGGAAAGTCTGGGATTCGAAGTGACTAGACCATATAAGGATTTATACTCATTTGATTCTAAGAGAGTAAAATGCCTTGGTTTGAGTAAAGACATGGTGGTGACCCTGAATAAATTGCCATCTAAAACTATAGTCATGGATGTGGTGGTGGCAGATATTCCACCTAAATTTGTGGTATTGCTGTCAAGATCTTGGACCTCCAAGTTGAAAGGTAGTTTACAGATGGACATGTCATATGCCACGATTCCTGTTCCAGATAAGAGCAGAAGGTTATATAGTGAAAAAATGACTCCCTATGTGGTTAGCAGTCAAGACAAACCTGAAGTCCATCACATATATGCAGTTGATACTGATTTGGGGTCTTCCATTTTCTTTAATGAGACTGTCCCACATGAGGTAGAAAAGGCATTGCAAGAGAAGTCTCAGGGAAATGATGAAAAAGAAGTTTTAGAACAGGAAGCTTTGGAAGCAAAACAGAAAAAAGAAGGCCAATGGATCATGTACTTTGATGGATCTATTGCGAAGGTTGGTGCTGGGGCTGGTGTCTATATCATTTCTCCTATTCATGATTTCAAAGATTTATCATACAAATTGCTTTTTGAATGCACAAATAACATAGCAGAGTATGAGGCTTTGTTATTAGGATTACATGCTTTGAAAAATTTGGGGGCTCAGAGAGTGAGGATCTTGGGAGATTCTGAGTTGGTGATAAACCAGGTAAATGAGAGTTATCAAGCCAGGAATCCTCGGATGAGGGCTTACAGAAATGAAGTATGGGATATGCTTGGTAATTTCTTCACAGAGCATACGATTCAGGTTGTTCCCAGGGTTGAAAATTTGGTGGCTGATTCTTTGGCAGTATTTGCTGGAAGATTTGAGACCCCAATGACTAGTCAAAAAGAATACCAGGTGGAGATTTTGAACAGACCTTCTATCCCTGACAATTCCAAATACTAGCAGGTGTTTGAAGATGATATGCAGATCCAAATATTTCTAGAGTTGTCAGGAGAATTTGTGAATACTCATTTTGACAATGAAAATGATAGTGGTAGGACCCCTGGAGATGACGAAGAAATTGAATCAGAAGAAGATACTGAGAGGTTAAAGAAGACCTTGGGAGGTAAGGATATCATCCAGCTGAAAAATAATTTCATACCAAGAGGCCTGATCCCTTTAGAAAGGATCTTTGATCAAAATAATGTTGCCAAGAACCCCAAAGTGAAACCTGTTGGTGATGCTGTTGAAGATAAAAATATTGGCACTGAGGAAAATCCTAAAATCATAAAATTATCGAAGAAGTTTCCAGAAAAAGAGAAAGAGGAGTATGTAAAGTTGATGAAAAAATATACAGATGTGTTTGCATGGAGTTATGAAGACCTCAAAGAATATGATACATCTATCATACAGCACACTATTCCTATAAAGCCTGGAGAAAATCCCTTTAAGAAGAAACTCAGGAGGATCAATCCTAAGCCGCTCCCTATCATTGAGAAGGAAATAAAGAAGTTATTTGATGCTAAGATCATCGTTACACTCAGATTTTCTAAATGGGTTGCAAATTTGGTTCCTGTCAGAAAGAAGAATGGAGAGATAAGACTGTGCATAGATTTCCGCAATTTGAATAAGGTCTCCATGAAAGACAACTATCCCTTACCCAAGATGGATCATATACTGCAACAAGTGGTGGGAGCTGAAAGGATTTCGATGCTGGATGGTTTTTTCGGGTATAATCAGATCAAAGTGCTGCCAGAAGATCAGGAGAAAACTGCCTTTACTACACCATGGGGCACTTTCATGTACGCGAAGATGCCTTTTGGTTTGATGAATGCGGGTGCCACTTTTCAGCGGGCTGTGGACATTGCCTTTGCAGGAGAAATTGGAAGTTTCATGGTAATTTATATGGATGATATCACAGTCTACTCAAATTATGACAGAGAACATCTGCATCATCTAGAGAAGGTCTTCATGAAGTGTAGGAGGTATGGCATATCTTTGAACACTAAGAAGTCAAATTTTGCATTAGAAGAAGGAAAGCTGCTAGGCCACATAATATCCAAGGATGGCATAAAGATTGACCCTGAAAGAGTAAGTGCAATTCTGAAGGTGGGAGAACCCAGAAGCAAAAGGGAGATACAATCATTTCTGGGATAGGTAAATTTATTGAGGATATTTGTACCAAGCTTTGCCGAGATCTTGATGAATATTACAAATATGTTGAAGAAAGGTCATGAAATAAAGTGGAATATAGAAGCTAAGGAGTCATTTCGGGAAATCAAGAAAGCAATTTCAGAAGCTCCTGTTTTGATAAGTCCAGATTTCACCAAGGATTTTTCAGTATACTCATATGCTTTGGAACATACTATAGCAGCGGTATTATTGCAGAAAAATGATGAGAATTTGGAACAACCCATAGCATTTTTCAGTAAAATGCTACGGGATGGGGAGTTGAAATATGATATCATGGAAAAGTAGGCCTATGCTCTAATTAAAGCATTAAAGGATTTCAGAATATATGTTTTGCATTCCCATGTAATTGCACATGTTCCAACCGCTGCAGTAAAAGCAATTTTGACTCAACCAGACCCCGAAGGTAGAAGGGCAAGATGGATAGCTACATTATTGGAATATGATATAGAAATAAAACCCATGAAGCTGGTTAAAGGACAAGGGTTAGCAAAGATGATGACAAACTCAAAGGTGGATCTTGATAGCTACAGACTATTTCACTAAATGGATAGAAGCAATTCCCACCAGGAGGGCCACTGAGAATGTGATCATGGAGTTTCTTGAAGAAAATATATTGGCTCGGTTCGGGTGTCCAAAGAGGATAGTAACAGACAATGCAACTGCTTTCAAATATAGGAAGATGATTAACTTTTGTCATAAGTATCATATAAGCCTCAATCACTGAACTGCATATTACCCTCAAGGAAATGGATTAGCTGAATCTTCAAATAAAATCCTGGTGAGGATTATCAAAAAGCTGTTGGAAGATTATAAGAGGTCCTGGCACGCCAAACTAAAATATGCTCTATGGGCTGACAGGATTAGTACTAAAAGAGCAATTAGCACATCTCCATTTCAACTGGTATATGGTGCTGAAGTAATTTTTCCAACATCATTAGGGGTACCAGTTATGAGATATTTCCAGGATCAGCAAGAAGAACCAAATCACATACAGTGGAGGATAAATCAGATCATTGAGCTGGAAGAACGAAGAAGTAATGCTTATGACAAAGTGCAGTCTCATCAAGAGAAGATGAAGAATACTTTTGACAGAAGGATCAAGGAAGAGCAGTTTCAGATTGATGACCTGGTTTTGAAGTGGGATGCTCCTAACGAAGACAAGCATGGAAAGTTTGACCCTATGTGGGTCGGACCTTATTTTGTTGCTGGGTACAGAGGACAGAATGCGTTTTTACTGGAATATATAGATGGGGTTCTTCTGGAGAGTAACCCCGTAAATGGAAGATACCTGAAGCATTACCTGTCCTAAAGGGGAAGGTAAAATTTGTATCATAGATTGTATATACTTGTCTTTCTTTACAAATAAACATGAATGGTAAGCCGAGTGCATTTGAAGCTCGCAGTGAAATCCCTAAGATCCAGGAGGCCTACCGTTCATTTTCTAAAATATATAAAAATGGTATATTTACAAACGACAAAAGATGGGTTTTTGAGAGTTATTATGCAAAATAAAAAAAGCAGGAACCTGGTCTATGAGTTCTTTGATACCTCGCAGGGAGGATATCATCCCCAGATGGAGCCAGCTGTTAACACCATTATTTATCAAGAGGATAATAAACCATGGTGGAGAAATAAAAATGGTTGTTTGGATACTTGGGTCAAAAGATATATCGTAAAAATGGAGCTATAGGCAAAATGCGATCAAGTCACCGAAGATCCTAAGCCGCGATGGAAGAAGGAAGAAAATCAATGGTTGGTATTCTCTTCGCTCCTTAGAGATGCAAGGAAGATAAAGGTTTGACCGGGTGTTTATCGGGTGCACAAATCAGCGGCCATCAGGTTGTTTCGAGCAGATCTACGGCCCATATCAAATCCGCTTCGTGAAATTGCATCTTGGTTAAAACAATACAATCCGGCGGAATCGGGCGCATGTTAGTCAATCCAATGGAAAAGAGGCGAAGTCGGATCGCATCTATGGTTGAGATTGATTCCGAAACCAGAACCTGCATGACCGATAAAACTAAAGCGCCCAGCGGAATGAGTTACCCGGTGATCGATCTGACGATTGAAGATCGAAGCGAGCCAGATCAACGGTTATTATGATTTCCGGAGAGTGAACTAGCGCGGTGGATAATTCCGAGGTGCTCAGCGAAATTGGGTACGTGGCATATGATCCGATAGTGGAGAATTAAAGGGGTATCACATCAACGGCTGAGAACAATTCCGGGGATTAAAGCTGCACGTTGGATAAAATAAAGGAGCCCAGTGGAATTCATTACATAGTGCTTGATCCGACAGTCGAAACTTAAAGGCGGAATGATCAATGGTTGGGATCGATTCTGAGGTTGAAACTTGCACGGGGGATAAGTCCCAGACTCCCAACAGAATTTGGTACGTGTCGCCTGATCCAAAGGCTCATGATAAAAGGCGATTTCATCGACGGTGGGAGATCATTCCGGGATGGAGACTGGAACGTCGTTTATCACCAAGGTGCCAGGCGGAATGGGGTACATGGCACATGATCCAAAGGCCAGAAATTAAAGAGAAACCAGATCTATGGTCTTGAATGAAACCGGAAAATAGAAGTGCACGACAGTTAGGGACAAGTGGTGGTTGCGGAAATAAATGCTGTCCACGTGGTGAATTGTGTGGTCCTATAAAGGCAGGGTTGAACTCTCCAATGATTATTTTATTTGCTCAGGACCCGGAAAAAAGGACTTGGCGATTTGGGAGCTTCCATTTGTCAGTGCCAGACACATTTTGAACACGCGCCTCCACACTGAGCCAGGTAGGACTTTAACCCTGTAACTCCTTCATCCAATTACCATTATAAATTAAGAAATGGACCACGGGGGAGAGGTTCATGCGTCTGGTCGGGTAGCAGATGACAGAGAGGAATTTTTAATAGACAGACACAGGGGCATCTATGACCCCTTCCTATCCACAGGGAGCATGTCCGGCAGCAAAGAGAAATTGTGGTCTTATTATTCACAGGGGAATGACGTTCTGAATGTATGCAAGTCTTTTTTGTACCATTTCGCCCTTGAGCAAACCCTCCACTTCCCTGAATTCGCCGAGTGGTGTGCAGTGAACTATTCTCCCTCTTAGAGGATTATTGTGAGTCGATCCGCGTCGAAACTATTGTGTAAGATTGATGCTTCGGTTGTCAGAGAAAACCTTAGTCTGCCCGAAAGTTACCCTGTAAATCGTGAGTCTGTAAATGAATCTGTCCTTGCTGAGTTTTTAAAAAATTGTGAAAGTGAAAGTCATTGTCAATTCTTGTCAAGTATCCTGAAGGAAGGTTAGTCCCTCGAAGGTCTTTTCTTACCTTACCCCTTGCACATTTTTAAGACTGAGGTGCAACTGGTAATGTCTTTGGTCTGTCAAGTGTTAGGTCTAGATGACGATTGTCTTATAGGTGATGTTATCCTTGGTTTCTTATTAAAAATAAATTCTTGAGGCCCTGAGTCCCAGTTAGTCCCCGTGCTTGATTTAGATGAGTACCTTGCCGAAGCGATCCACCTTCAGTTGACTGAATTTCCCAAAGTCCAGTTCTTTAGGTTTCAAACATACTTGCTTAACATGTTATTGTGCTCTAATGTTACTGAATTGAAATTCTTAAGTGATCTATGTTCTTCTGATTTGCCCAAGCAAATCAACATGGTCGAATTTGCCAATTCGATCATGTCCGAAATGTACAGAATGTTATTTGATGAGGACCTGCCCCGTGTCCTAGACGATATGAGATACCTAATGCAGTTGTCACCCGAAGATCGGGTGGGGGACTGGTTCCTGTACAGAGGTTACACAGTGTTAAGAATATATGGCTATACTGGTCAGCCTTATAGGCTACCATCCTTCTTGACCCCAAGGATTTTCGCACTAGAGTTCATGAGGCAGAGATTGCTGTCTGAGGAAGAGCACTTTGGTGCTTTCAAGAAATATTCGAATATTAAATTTCCATTTAAAGTCAGCCCTTTCATTTTTAAAGGTAAAGGTGCCCTGGCATTTGTAGAAAAGTTGATGGAGAATATGGATTTCATAAAAGATGTAAATATGAACTACGACCCCCACCAGGTGATCTCATTGAGAAAAGAGGCAAACAAGAATAAACCATTTGAGCATCAGGCTATTGAGGGGCTAGCTGAAATGGCCAATTTGCTACAGTGTACTGACAAGTCAAAGTCTGATGAAGAGATAGAAGCCCAAATAATAGAAGGTGCTAGCATTTTGGTCAAGAGGAGTTTGTCTGAAACTGAGAGTATGGATGTAGACGAGGAAGGCCCCCATAAAAGGACAAAGCTACTGCAAGGTGGTGAAATTATAGATGAGGAGGTTTTTGATGCTTCCAAAAGAGGTGCCCTAGTTCCCCTGAAAGCAGTACAAGTAAGTCAATTCTCTTTTAAAAGTATAGAGGGTGATGTAGACAGTTCGGAATTATGCCACATGTTTAAGTCGAAGGAATACCTAAAAGCTAGTTACATGGAAAAGAGGAAATAGTCTATGGAGGAAATGAGGAATTTGCTCCCGAAGGTTAGAAGTTTGTACAGTTCGAAGACCTCTCTGGTATCTGCTAGAGATGCTGAGAGGAATACTTTTAAAATGGCTATGGTAAGTGATAAGAAAATGGCTGAAATGGAGATCCAGTTAGACAAAATCAGCACTCCAGATAAAATTCAACTCCACAAACAGACCAGCGATATCCTCTACTCAGACTTACTACAAGCCATGGTGAAGATTAATAAATTACAGGTTTTGATAGATAAATTGGAGACTCAGTTGAAACATGAGAAAGTGGAAAATAAAGCAAATGTTGTTCAAATTAAGAAGCTGCAGACAGACATTGCTAGTTCAGACAGTACACAGGCAGTCAAAAGGTTGTTAGAGGAAAAGGATAATGCGCTCCAGGTCCTGAAGAATAGACTGAAGATCCCAGGTACTGAACATGTTCAGTCATCTGAGTTGCTAGCCCTCCAAGAAGAAAAGGATAAAGTCCATCAGGAGATGATGGAATACAAAGGAAGAGCAGGAGAGCTACAAGAAGAAAAAGAGAAGTGGGAAGCCGAAAGGGAGGAACTGTTATCCCAAATATCCTTGATGAAAAAAGATCAGAATGAAGAGAAGGAGATTATGGAAGAGTTGATGAGCCAGACTCCCACCGGAGAGGACCTGTCTATTGTAAATATCTAGAAGCCATTAGATGATTTCTCTACTGATGATTTGTTGGTGCCAATGTCCCAGGTGAGTCTAAAAGAGGAAGCAATCAAATATTTGAAAGCAGAAAATGAAAAGATGAAATCTGAACTAGCCAAAGTTAATGAAAGCAAAAAACAAATACTGCAGGATAGGAATCAATTACAGAAGAAATTTAATGAACTAAAGGAAAAATGCATTGGGAAGGGCCCTCTTCAGGGGGCAAAACACATCATTTGGGATACCCTATGTATAGAGATTACCAAGTTCAGGCACTATTTAAATTTTATTGATGATTTGAATATAATGATAAATACGGCCCACCAGAGGCTGAAGCTGGTTAGTGAACATATGGAGAAAAGACCCCTTGTTACGGCTCAGAACACATTAAATTTTCTAAACTCATTATCATATCAGAAGTTGCAGGAATTGGGCATAAAGGATAGAGTGTCAATAGTGATGTGGGGAAAGAAAATCATCCATAAGCATCACTTAATCAAAACGGTCCATGATAAATCAGAAGGATTGTTGCTGCAGGTAAATAATTTTAAATAGGAGTTTAAAGAACTATTCGAGGACCGATTGCCTTCTTTCTGGGATGGAGAAGGGCGGATGTTCTCACAGGAACATTATCATAACCTGCTTGTTTAGTGCCGCATGGATCACACCAAATTCAATGATTTGGAGAAAAACCTGACAGGGAAGGCCATTGTGGATATGCTCACAGAAGATTTTGAGATTCTGCAGAAGTTCGCCATCATCAGGAGCAGATTACCTAGAAAGTCCTATGAAGCATATATGGAGCTCGAGGTAGCTATTCAGGAAATGATGGAGTGTGACACCCCAAGTTCGGAGCAGTGGAAAGCTGTGGAGCAGTTTGGAAAGACAAAGTATATTCTCCATCCTTAAGAATAGGTGTCATGCACTGAGGATCTGAGGGGGCAAAGACGTGGAGATGATGGGGAAAAGACGTGGAGATGATGGGGTGAAGATATGGAGCTGATGGGGCAAAGACATGGAGATGATGGGACAAAAGTTTGTTGTCAAGTTGATTCGTACTTTATGGTCTGTTAGGATTGGAGTTGTAACAAACTTCCTAGGGGTTAGGAATTCAATTACAAACTCTAAATTAAGCCGATCATTCTGTTATTGATCTTCTTGTTGGAGCACCGATCATTTTATGTATAAATATGCATCTTTTTTATGAGATGGGGGTTGGAACCCATCGGGTAGTGAATAATTTTGGAGAACATATCTGTTTTTGGAATGACAAAGTGAATGCATGAAATTTTTGTCAGAGATTCATGTGTCGTTGATGTTACAGTCTGTGCTTCTTTCTTATGTGATTGTATTTCCCTTGTGTAACACTCCGTTTTGTTTCTTCCTCGTATCTGGAATATAGTGTTAGATGATTAGAATTCATGTATTTATGCTCTGATCATCATTTCAGATATTATATGATTTTTTCTGCTAAAGTTGGTATAGAACTCATCCTTGTTGATGCTCTGTATTAATGGGTTGTTCCTTCATCTCTTCTGTTCCACCTAAATCAATTTGAATGACTGTGATGATATGATTATCTTGCCTTTGATGAATATCATGTATATGTCTTTGTGGTATTTTTATATTTTTATATGACTCCATGCCCAATGGTTATGTGATTGTTTCAGCCAAATACATAAATCTGTGAATGTTATTTTAAATCTGGTCTTGTTAAATCTTTATAGAGAGATCCCTCTCTGGAAGAAAATACCAGTTTCTTCCTAAAGTGGTTTTGTTGTTACCTTGGAGTATACCTTTTACAACCTGGGTACATTCTGAGTGCTAACACCTTGAACAACCATTTGATGTCATGTCAATTATCATTTGGATACTTGAAAATGAATATATCTCTAGGCTATTTTGAATCTTCTAACATCACAAACTTCACTGTTTGATGATAACTTTGTAGATCTATAGCTGCATGCATATTCTTAGCAATACTTGGATTCCTTCAAGGTGCTCTCATGTCCATCTGCAATCAACTATCATATCAAATAAGCTGTCACAACCATGTCAGTGAGAAGTCCATAGTCTAGTCACTTTGATCACTATCTAGTTAAGTTGTCAAAACAAATCACTCCCTTTCATGTGTCATTGCAATTTTCTGTCAAATTAATGTGAATAAGGTCACTTCCTTGTGGTCTTTACTTTTGAAATCCTCAAGTTGTCAAGTCATGATAGTTCAACTGTATTCAATGTTTTGGTATCCTTAGAATGTCTTAAGGTAAAACCCAAATCACTCTAAGATTATATTCACGCCAAAATAACTTCTTAAGAGGCTAGGTTCCCAATATTGTCACTGTTAATGTAAGAAGTCATTAGGTTGTTCAAATTATGAGTTTGATCAGGACTGATATATCTTTTAGAAGGATTGAGTCTGCCTTTGAAAAACCAATATTTGAGAGGATTTTAATGTTGGATCTGCACCTTTTCTTCTCACAAAATTTACTACAGTTTGTTCCATAACTTAACAAGGGTAATGATGGCATATCATCGTATAATGAATGTATTGATTACATTGTTGTAGGTATTTAATGTTTAAGAATACACCCTTGATACACTTCTTTCATATGTAAATATTTTTCCATGATCTGTCCTCAAGATGTCTTCAAACAATATTTAAATATGCCACTAAAATTCTTTGTCCATAATACTTCAAATATGTCATTGTGTATACTATATGTCTGCACAACAGTATGAAATACTTAACTTGTCTCATAGATCGTCCCTTATCAATTAGTATTCAATCTTCTCCATATGTTCATCAAGACATGATATCAAGTATTAATGTGATTTCCAGGATTTGTCTCCATACAATGATAAAAATATCGATAACCAACTCTATATAAGTCATATAATTAACAACAAGTGTTTTTGAGGTCATTCTTGCTAATTATATCCAAAGCTAGAAGACATAATTTTAATAATGTTGTAGTTATCATAATGGTAAACATGCATCAAGGACACCCTTTCAACCATCATCATATCACATGAGACTATTTTTAATCCCCATATCACCATGCAAGTTGTGATCATGGTTAAGTGTATCCTTAAACACCTTCAAAATATTGTGCACCTATAACCCAACATACTGTGAAGCCACAAATGAAGTATATCTCCTACTTTGTTTAGACACTCTCTAATCCTTTTCTCCATCTTAGTGGTTTTGACCACATATGCAAAAATCATATCACTGTCTTGTTTGAAGAAATCCAGTTTATGAAGCTGGATAAACAAGGACCGGTCCAATACATGCTCTACAATTCTATAATATTTCAGAGGCACCATGGGATCAACTACTAAATATCAGAATTTGTCATTAACACTATATGCAACTCTCAAAAATATTTTGTTAGCAGGAGTAGCATGCATGATGTCTTCATTCACATTATGTACAATACTCTTTCTGATATACCTATAAACAACATGTAGGTCTGTTTGTACCAATACTAGGACTGTGAGAGTTATGGATTTGGATTTCTGAGGAACTATAAAATCCAAGGATGGGTAGGGAATTAATATGGTTAATGTATTTCCAAAAAAAAATGGGTTTCTTGTCTATCTCATCAACCTACTTGGATACTTCAAAATATATATCCTTTAAATCTAATTCTTTGGCCTCCTCTACTGAATCAATCCTTTTCCTTTTGGCTTGTGGGGTTTGATCATCTTGATAAATTTCCATGTTCTATGCCCCTCTCTTCTATCTTGATACTCGATTATGATCACTTGAAGCTATGGAATCTTTTAGAATCTTCTCAACCTCCTCCCAACTATATTTATTAGAAATTATTACGAAATCAGGCCTAGGAGTTGGTTCATATGTTGATTTTTTATTTTCTAACTTTTTTTTTATATCACCACATGAGGGTCATATGCCTCTGCTTCACCCTTGTCTAGAATTATTTTCTCTCTAAATTCCTCCACGTAGTGTACAACAATGAGATATATAATATAGAAGGTACCCACATATTTGGGGATGCGAAAATACTTATGTTGTTTGCCACTCCCAAAGTGCAATTCATTTGATAATAGTCTCTTCCTGGAAAATTCCATTGTCAAGATTCTCATTGTAAAAAAGGTAGGTAATTAGTAGGGTCTTCCTTGTCACGTCCCCATCCCTCAGACCAGTGAAGAGGACGCGACCAAGACATCAACACAGCCGGGCAAACAACCCATGAACATAATCAAATGAAATCAATGCTGGAATTAAGCATACACAGATGCATTTATCTTCAATCATACAGCGGAAGCACACATACTCATAAACCAACATTCTACAAGATCATTATAGTTCATTTATCATCAATATAAATTGCAGAGATGAAGTATAGACAGCAGACTTATCTTTTGATGAAGAATCCACCCACAACCAGCTACGTCGCTGCAACGTTCCACCCAACCATAGGCCAGCTTGCTCATCAATCTCTCAGCAACGCTACCACCCCCGAGCTGGGCATGATTCCTCCGGAATAAGGGTTAATTGCAGGCTTATACATAGCCAAGGGGCACAAACAGCAACCCATCACAGCTGGGTTTCACAGGCTTTCAACAACCAAGCCAAGCCAGCACAGTCCGAAGACTATCCATTGCACTCAGGAAACCAATCAGCTGTCACAGCTTAAACAGGGAAAATGAATTCTTGAGTCATTCTTGGCCCTATCATGGCCAAAATGACTCTCACTCGAATTTACAATGGCCCCCAAACGTAACAGCAAATACATTCACAACATGGGGAAGACTACAGCCCCAAAATCTACCAGTGAGCATAACTTACAGCAGGGAAAACGACCCAATTAATCTGTGAGACAGCCAAAAACGTGAATGGCCCTTCACAGTCAGTCGTGGATGCAAGAGCACGGCTCTCAGTTCACTATGTGCGCCCCAAACAAAAGAATACCTGTGCGTGGGTAAACAATCCGACCCAGCAAGGAAAAGAACAGACAATGGAGGCCATGCGTGAGGAAAAACGGCTCCATTTTTGCCCGTGGATGCACCACTAATAGGAAGGACGTGAATTTGCAGTTCGTGGGTGCTTAGCAACTCGTGGGGGAGAGGAAGAAAACCTGCGTGAGACCAAAAACGCCCCCAAAACCTGTGCGTGAGGAGCCAACAGACCCAAAATCGTGGTGAGAGTGTGAACTGACCAGGGAAGAGTGTGTGTGGGAGAAGAATGGGCAGACATGGGTTGAGTGAGCAGGTGGGAAAAGGACTGGCAGTACTGCCACCCCACTCCCAAAGGCATTAACTGCCTCAACCACCACCAGCCATTACTCCTCAGCTGCCCAACAAAACATTAAAGAGGTTGACAAGGGAAGATGGAAAATCAACAAGGTGACCAAACTTGGGTTTTTCCCCCATAAACCAAGGTTTGACATCCCCCACCCCTTATCCTTTGGAACCATGCCCTTTTCATTCAACGTTGCACTGCCATAGCTGGTTGTGGTTTATTTTAATTGATGTGCGTGTTTACATGATGCCAAATTATTATGTGCCTCATAGCACAGCATACCATCGGCAATTATCCCTATTGCCGAAATATAGATAACAAAATCGATGGTGGGGCTTTTGCCTTGAGCTCCTCTCCACGATTAATTACAATATATACATCATGCAAAAAGGGTCGGAACCGGGGACATTACATTCCTTCAAATACATATACCCTAACAACTATATTATCTTCAAAGACGAACCATTCCTAAAGTCTAGTCTCTGGGGTGAATTGCAACCACTCTTTACCTTATGTAGGCAAGGATTGGTAAATCTATTCCATGTAAGACCACATATACAATTCTCATGACAGAAACCTAAATATTTATTGTGTAGGAAACTCGATTAACTCCTAATTAATAATTTGAGCTAGGTAAGAAGGGATATTTCATTTATTATTGGCTACAATTGTGATAGAAAACCTAAAATAGATTCATCCACTTCTTCATCATTTCTATATCATAATATAGAAAATAATAAGGCGATGATTACCTTGTTCTCAGAATTGAGGAAAATAGTTTTAAATGGAGGCTTTGGGTTTGAGGGTGTCATTCCAACTTCCATTTAAAAATTTAAAATGATGGATTTATTAACTAGGATCATGATCTGGATTTATTAACCTATGCATCAAACGTAAACCTCATACTTACTGAATTTAATCAACCCTATTACAAACCCTACCATCTGTGTGACAGAGCGTAAGCGAAGCCAGAGCACTGTAGGTTATTTGAACCATACCGTAATTAACTATAAGAGCTAATATAATATAATGTATATCTATGCTTATAACAAGACTTTAATTAAGGGATGGGGTTATTGCATGTCAAGAGTTGGTACAAGGGGATGGGGTTCCTAGTGTTAAATTTTAGCATTAGCATGAATACTTTAAAACTTGTGTAGACTTTCTGATAAAAAATTACAAGTGCAGTAAATAAAATCAACACATCAACACTGAACACAAGAGTTTTTCATTGGGGAAACCTTCTCTTGCGGGAATTATTGAATTCCTTTGCGGGTGTTATTGTAAAAACTATGCTGGCATATTGTAAATACCGTGTGAGCATATGGTAAACACTGTGTGGGAATATTGTAAACACTGTGATATTTGAAGATGATACCATGCTTATTATATAGTTGCAGGGGGGTACTCACAACACGCCTGCAGCTTCTGGTCAGGTAAACATGATTGTCATATTAACACTATTTTTTTCTTCATTAATCACATTTATTAGACATGGTTCAATTTTTACTTTTCAATATGAAATTGTGTTTCTTCTTGTATTGTGGTAGGATGACCGTGGGAAATCCCCAATGGTGTCCCATCAGGAAAATGTTAGCCTAATAGTACCTAAACATGATTAAATTATATTTTTTATATTAAATGCATGTTCTTTTTTCACGTGAATTTTTGTAATGATAAAAATAAATTAACTACTTTTATTGATTGATGTTTGTAGAGAACACCACATCAAGATGATAAGGTGTTCACTAAGGAAGATATATTTTATTCAACTGGCCCAATGGGAACTGTGAAGAAGGCTTTGAAAAAGTCCAATCAAGAACTTCTTGCACTGATAAAAATCAGACCCATGATTGAAGAAATCAAAGCAATAATTTATGACTTGAGGAAAACAATAGTAAAGTACGAGATAAGTGGCATATGTGAAATATTTAACAAATTATGAGACATATATTCATTTATGTTATTTTAGTTCTCTACTTTTCATATGATCTAATCAATTAAAATTTTCTTTTTTGTAGGAATTTTTGGAGACAACACTTGTGCATCAAGTACAGTATGTAGATGTAGGCATTGGTGGTAGTGATGGTTCAACACAGTGTCAATATACCATACCAATGAGGATATTTGACTCTTCGGCCCATCAATTCCCTTTAGATTCTATGACCTCACCAAATGTTGGAGATCAACAGAGCCCTTCACCCAATACTACTTCACAGGATGTTAGAGAGGAGAGTAGCATCGAATGTGAAAGTTTCTATGTTGGAGCAGTACGTGTGGTTAGCAAAGGATCATTTTCTGTTACATTCTTTGCAGAAAAGGTTTGTGTTCCAATCAAGATACCAAATATTGCAGGTATTATTTAATTAATTCAGTTTTTTTCATGTAATTCAAAGACACATACCTGAAATTATTTTTAATTAATGATCATATTGTTTTTCCAGGAAATAATGTTTTTTATAAGAACTTGAATGAGAAAGCTTTGGATATTTTTGGGCCCACCATTCGTACACAGTGTAATGCCCAAAATGACAAATTGAAAGATGAGTTGATGAACCACATGGTTAACTTGTTTGGTGATACCTTCAACAAAAAAGGTGTCACTGTAGCAACTGGCTTAAATTTGAAATCTGTCAGGGAAGATTATAGGGACAATTTGCAAATTAACACTAAGTATGAGTGTCCTCCGATGGTTTCAGAGAAGGAGTGGAAGGCACTCATGGATTATGCAAAGGAGAAGGAATTGAGAAACGAGGAAAGACCCAGCCAATCGGTTCAAGAAGGTATGCCACATATCATATTTCCAATGAAAAATGTTCAATATTTTTTTTTAATTTTAAATATATTTAAGTTACGATATCTAACATATTTGAAACCTTTCATAGGCTCCTCGACACCTCTAAAGCAACAAAGGAAAGGGTATAAAAACATGGGTAGCACAAACTGGTCCATGGTGGATATCAAAAACTAAGACCACGAATTGTAAGAAACGAATGATCATTATTTGTAGCCAAATGTTTTGTGACTGTAGCGAACAAATAATTTATTTATCATTGTAATGAACAAATAATTTTTATGGTGTTATGCATTGCAGGGAAATGCTTTTCAAGAAGCAACCACAAAACAACACTCAAGGATCGACTTCAAGTATGGTTTTCAACATGTGTTGGAATGTCGAAAAAGCTTGGGGAAAACCCCAATTTCCCCATTGATGCACACAGAGGTAAATAAAACCATCTGTGCATGTTCAATTTGCTCACATTACTTTGGACTTGAATTATGTGCTATGTCAAATTTGTATATGTGATAACTTGAAACTTCTTAAGCATTGGAAATATCTTAATATGACAATTTGTTTTAATAAATGAATGGTTTCAAGCATCCCCATAGTGTGACTTTAGTGACCTTGGTGTACTTGGCCTTATGTTTTTATAGACTTAGTCATGTCAAAAATCTTACCAAAACAATTGAGTTTCCTCATAATAATACCATCATTATAATGTACTTGTGTAATCTATTCATGAATCATTACATTGAAAAATAATTTCTTTTTGGTTTTCAAGGTGATAGCAACCAAAGAAGCAATTCTAGCGGTACCGAATAGGTACCACATGATGGTGGGGAGATGCCTCATGTTGGTGGTGAGAATCCTAGCCATGATTCAGGCATGTATGCTATAAAATAGAAGTATTTATTATGATGTTAAATATATAATTGATGACATGTGGTAATAAATTTTCTTCTGTGAATCGAAGAGCATGTACCTTCTCATGCTCAAATGGAAGAGGAACAAATGGAAGAACCAATGAACACTCTAACTATCTCAGCTAGTCAACCAGCAGGTAAAGATCATTGTAATGATATTGGAAATAATGATGCCCCTCTCCAGCGACCTCCATGCCCTACTATTCGATGTACCATAAGTATGGTATGGGAGAGAATTCCTGCACAATCAACAGAAAGAGAGGGAACAATAATTTAAATGTTAAATTCCAATGAATTAGATGTCCCCATCTTGTAATTTATGGAAAAAAACAAAAAACAAAAAATGTAGTTGTATACATTTAAGATTTGTATTTGTATTAGTCGATGCATAGCTTGTTTTTTATAATATGTGACATCTTCCGACGACTATGGTTATCCTCAAGTGGCTAGCTACCTCTTCCTGAGTTAACCTGACAAACATGATATGACCACATGAGCTTCCACTCTTTACATGAGACACATGAGACATATGGCCGCATAAAATTGAGAAGGTCGAGAAACCTACCCTCACATTGGCTTGATGTGCATGAGCCTAGTATGATGTCATGTTGCATTGTTATGTTACGTTGACTTGCATGTTTACTTGTATGTGATGTTTATCCTCGCGGTGACTCGTGATTAACCCTTTAATGGTAACATTGAGCTATACAAACCTTAAATGTTGACGTACAACTTGTTGATGACTAGCGTGACCCCTTAGGGGGGATGCCCACACTTGTATTTTTAAATTTTCCTTTAATATTCAACTAGGGATAAATAGTGCATGCAAAATATCAACTGATAACCGCACATGAATATATTTTACAGTATGTAGTGGAATATTAAACTGAGAAATAACTCACATCACATCACAATATTGACACTATTATTTTGTGTATGGAAAACCCCGAAAAAACCCAAGATGGGAAAACTGGTGCAACAGTTAGATATAGATTTTATTATGAGAAAATATGGAACTTTTGCAATCACTGCAAATTCACCAAAACCTGGTGAATGCAGTACATGACAGAATCACTGGGAAAATCCTAGCTAAACCTCAACACCCTCCTGTGTTAGTGTACGGCCCAGTTGTACGAAGCTCGATGATCCTGCTGCTCGCTCCTTTGTCTTCTCAGCTAAATCCTATGTTTGAATTTCTCTCCCTGTCTCTATTCTGTCTCTGTCAGAATACAAGTGTGTGTTCTCTCGACCAATTGATCTCTCTTTTATAACTTTAGGTAAAGCGAAAACCCTAATTTCACTTTCACTTTAACTAGTGGTTCACTAAAGTTAATTTAGATCACTTTAATTTATTTTCCAAAGTAAACTTAAGAAAAGTAAATTTGTTGGTTACTATGGGCAGACCCGGGTTTACTTATAACGCACCAACAACACCCCTAACTCATTGGCCCTTTCGGCAACAGACCACAGAGCGGCCTAAAGTCTCACCCGAAGTGATCTTAGATGGGTTGGCTAAAGACTCAAGTGTCCTTAACCAGGTTCTGAAGCATCTTGATGTCTCGCGGCTCTTCTTAGCTAGTGAGTTCTTTCTGCGAGTCGTAGTTCTCCCTTCCTCATGGACTCTGATAGGGATAGGACTCTTATCACATCGCAGTGACTAGGACGATGCGCAAAATCTCCCTTCCGCGTTTCTCCCTATCTGCGATATCTCACACCGCAGCTCCTCTGTCGGTGCGATATCACCTTTTGTCAATGTGATATCTCCTATAGTATGACCCAATGCGACTCTCAAGGTCCAAAGGGTTTCTCATGGGGAGGGATAACTTGGTTAACCTTCAACAGGGTGTTAAACAACCCTACTTGAACTTCCCCCATTCAACACACTCAACATCGCTATACTTAACTTGCTGAATAAGTATACTGGAAACGCTTAACAGAGTGACTATTACTGTGTGAAACAAGCACTGATAACCTCATAAGCAGACACTTAGTACATTTATTCTCTCCTTTGACCTTCTATAATGCTGTAACTAAATGAGAACATACAGATGTTTACTAACTGATATATGACATTCATGTAACAGATAATAGATATGAACTAAGTAAAGCACAATCACATGAAGTAATCACATAACACACTGATTTTACGTGGTTCACTTCCAGGGTAGAAGCTACGTCCATGGGAACTGGTTTATATATTATAACTTGGGAGAGTAAACACAGTTCTGCTGCAACCTCGTATGCAGCTGAGATCTTCTGGGTAACGCGGCGCACACTGCCAGGAGCCCTTCTCTCTTAGATCTCTTCCCTTCTTATATTGCTTCTCTTACAATATACTCTTCCTCTCTCTCTCTCTCTCAATCCCTGTAGATTGTTACATACATACTCTAGGAGTTAGCTACTGGTTACAGTAAGATACTACAGACTGAATAACAGAACCAGAGCTCGACTCTTCTATATTACAAAATATCTATGAGCTAACAGATCATCGGCTAACTAGCTGAATAGATAATTAGCTAACTAACTAAGTAGCTAACCTTTTACAATACAAAATACATCCCTTTATAGGCGGCCCGAAGGTCTCACCATTACAACACTATGGGCCTGTCCCAACAGTAACCCAAAACCCTAACTATGACAGTCGGTCTATCTGTACTCGAACTGTTGCTTTCCGTCACACCACAACTTCCTGCAGTCGTCCACGCTTGTCAGCACTGACCGTGGGTACCGGTGCCGCTTCTTTTTCTATCCTTCATCTTCAATACCTTGGCCTCATTGCTTTTTTTCCTTTGTGAGGGTAGCTGAGCCCTCTTATCTTCACCGCTGCCTTAAGTGCAGTGGTTGAGATTTCTCCTCTCGGCCGCTCAGGTAGTGTTACCTTTGACTTACCCGTTCCAAAACAACAGCTTTTCCTGTAGTTGCGGGACCCTACTCCAACAGTCCCCTAACACGTACTTGTGGCTTGCCCCTGAGCCATTAACAGCTGGCTTCTCCTGCTGTAGCTTCTCCTTGGCTTCCTGCAAAATGACCTCTTGTGGCACCTGAGTGTGCTTCTCTGATAATGGCCTCTTTCTCATGCGGTATAACACATCTGCGCAGGACTTCATTTGGACCTAGCTTGTATAAGTGCCCTGCGATCAATGTGAAGTCTACTGCTTCAACAACTAGTTGTTTCTTTTGATGCTTAGTAAACTCAACAGGTGCCCATCCTGTGGTGAGAAAGTGAATGATATCAGTGTAGTACTCATCTGTGATCTGAATAGCAAACAATTGCGCATCTGGAAAATTGTCCTCTAGGTTACTCAGTTCTTCTCCTGAGTCTATCTGCGACAGATGATCAAGTCTGGCATTTAATCTTCCTGGTTTTACAATGATTTCAAAATCATACTCCTGAAACAGGAGTAACCATCTACAGATTCTTCCCCCTAACACTGGCTTATTGACCAAGTACTTTAAAGTGGAATGGTCAGTAAACATCTTGAATGAGGCACCCAACAGGTAGTGCCTAAACTTCTGTAGAGCATACACCATAGCTAAACTTTCTCTCTCTGTAGTGGTGTAGTTCTTTTCTGCAGTGGATATATTTCTGCTTAAGTACGCGATTGGATCATCGATACCTCCTTCTCCTGGCTGCGTTAAGACAATCCCCAGTGCAATGCCAGATGCATCCACATGTACATGAAATGGCTTGGTCCAGTCTGGAAATACTAAGATGGGTGCTGTAACCATATTTTCTTTGAGAGTGTCCAAGCTTTGCTGGCATTCCTCATTCCATAGGAATTTGACATCTTTCTTTAACAGCTTTTCCATTGGTGTTGTGATCTTTGCGTAACCCTTGATGAATTTTCTATAGTACCCGGTGTGACCAAGTACTGTCCTTAATTGCTTGACTGAGTTGGGTGCTGGAAGATTTACAATGATGGTAATCTTTGCAGGATCTACCATCAATACTTGTCTGCAAACAATGTGACCCAACAAAATACCAAATGGCGCACAAAATATACATTTTTCAAGTTCAGAGAAATCTGGTACTGCCTACATTTCTCTAACATCAGTCTTAAATATCCTATGTGCTTGTCGATTAATCCAAATACAGTCCAGTCATCAAAATAAACCTCTAGGAATTTATGGATGTATTCTTTAAATACAGCAACTAGTACTCTTGAAAAGATAGCTGGTGCATTTTTAAGACCAAAGGGCATTATCGTATATTGGAATGAGCCCCATTCTATCGCAAAAGTGGTCTTATATCGATCTTCTGGATGGATTCTAATCTGGTGATAGCCTGAAAAGCCATTAGTGAAGGAGTAGACCTCATGTCCTCCCACATTGTCTAACACTTCATCAGTAAACAGTGTCGAGAACGGGTCATGAAGTGATGCATCGTTGAGTTTACACAGATAGACACAGATTCTGATTTCTCCTTTGGTTTTCTTTTCTTGCATGACCATGGGACTAACCCATTCACTTTATTCTACGAGATCAATGATGCCTGCTGCTAGCATCTTATCGATCTCATCCTTAATTTTTTCTTTATACCGTGGATTTTATCTGTAGGGACACTGTTTGATTGGCCTAGCATCCCCTTTCAATGGTATCCTCATTACTCCCAGATCTCCTATTATTCCCTTCATTTCTGTGAACTTAGTAGGGAATAAGTTCTGATAGTCGTGTAACATATCTGCAATGTGTGCTACTGTTTCATCATCCCAATAGTCTCCAATAGAGGCAAAATTTGGTTCTGTGTCTGTGCCAATATTGATCTTTTTAATCTTGATGGGGTTTGTGATAGCTGGAATCTGTAGCTTCGGTCCATCGACATCGCGAGTCCCTTCTGACTCCGGAATGTTGATGCTGTGAGGATCCTCGTCCTCATCCTCTGGTTCTGCTGCAAATTTATAACACTCAAGTGCATCTTCTAACTGGATGGCCCACTTGGGTTGAGTGTGTACTGATAGGGTACAGTCCTCAAATATCTTAGTCTTTATGACGTCTAGGGCCTGATCAATACTTGGATACTCAGATTCAAAAGCGAAAGTGAGTTCAAAGCTGTCTATCATAAGTGGCCATGTAATGGTTCCTTTGCGCAACTTGGTCTCAGTGTACCAGTTCTTTGGAATTTGGTCTAAAGTGTGAATGAATAGGTGAACCCATTCATCCTCCGAAATGTCTGACCAATTCTGTTCACACATTTTAATATGTGACCTGGGGTCACTTTCTCTTGTGTACCTCTGCTGTAGATACTCCTTATCATTAGAAAACCTGATCGCCATCAATCTCTTGAAGTCATCCCATGATGCGATATGTTCTCTATGTGCATGCCACCATCTTCCAGGTGTGGTTCTTACTGCAAGGTCAATGACTGACATCCTCTGCTCCTGAGGAATTTCCTATTCAAACCATTGTAAAAAGTAGTTGACGTCTGCTAAGCCATCAAATGATGGAGTATCCTTAATCTCTGCGCCAATCCATCGCAATGACTTAGTCATAAACACACAACTGTGAGCTGAGACTTCGTAAAGTCTGTTCTGCTAGTTCTCTAGACCAACATCCGAGTCTGATGCTCATGAGCTGTCACATTGCCAACTAATGTTCCCTTCTGCGGTTGGATTGATGTAGTCGCTCTGATTGGCCATCATCTGATAGAGGCTTTCCATGTTACGTGCCTCATCCTCTACTCGGATAGGTTCAACATATCTGGGACCCTAAAAAGGATCCAACGATGCGATGACCTGAACCTGATTGTCCTTGAAGGTCATCTGTCTCTTCTTTAAATCAATAACAGCCATGTTACCGATTTCCCAATCAATACCTAGTAGCGCTGGGTACGGTCTACTATCACCAATGATTTCTATAACTTCAAAGTCCCCAAAGCTGTGAACTTCATCAATGTCAACTGGAACCTGCGGTAATCGACCCAGTGGCGATACCCGCTGCTAATTGGCTAGTCTCAGATGGATAGGTGATCTGGCTAACTTAGGGCTACCCATCTGTTCCCATGTCTGCTTAGTCAGAACATTTACCTCTAATCCTAAATCTAGGATTACCTCATCCATTTCAAATTCTCCGACTTGTGCTGTGAGTCGCATCTCTCTTCATGTTCTTGTATGTCCCATAATATTATGAACAGAATGCTGTGCACTGCTCACGGAAGAAGATAGCTAACACTGATCTATGATGCGCTGAAGCTCTCCGATAGGTTTCTCATTTCTCATGAGTTTTAAGCAACTCTGCAGGAAGGATTGTACACTTCCTGTCGACTCATCCTCGTCGCACCTTCCCGATGTGGTAGCCTGCGATATCTGTACAGGGCTAACGCCACATGGTGTTTGCTGCAGTACGCCCCTAGACAGTTGTACCTGTGATCCTGATTGCGTAGGGTCTATTTCCACCTTTCACACACCTGGGTCATATGGCAGAAATATTCAAGCCACTTGGTGTGTCCTTGGGGGCAAGTCTCGAGTCAAGGCTGTCACCTTGTTCTTGACTCCTCCGTTTAGGCTCAACTCCTAACAAAGCCAAGGGGGGTAGACCCTATTAAGTTACTAAGGATGATTTCTTAGTGTGATGATGTTAAAATGAATCAGTTACTTAGGAGTTCGAATATTTTAACTATAGACAATTAAAGATGACGAGATGCGAAAATAAACACACGAAAGCACAAAGCTGATACACAATATATATATGAAGCAAAAATGACCAGTGCCTTAAAATGGAGTCAAAAATATAATCAATATGCTTGCATGTGCTTGGAGTGAATGTTTTGCAATTGCATCTTGGTATGTTTTAAGTTAAAATTGAAGTATGAATTCATTAAATTAGGCTAAGGGGGGACTCCAGATATACCCGAGAGTACTTGGAGTATGTCCAAAACTAAACCTTCACGGCTACCTGCAAGGAATATGTGGGCTGGAATGGAGTCTCTGGGGATATTGTTTGTAATGCACCCATTAGGGTGTGACAGATATCGGCACCCCGAGGTTACTTTTCAGAAGTTCCCGCTTCCTTTGGGTATTTTGCCACTGTAGAGGTTTGATCGAGGTGTTGGAATTTCACCTGATGGTTTGTCAAATGGGGAGGGTGAGTCCTAATTATGCTAGTCACCCAAGTGATTTTGATATAGCTTGATTGATCAGATGAGCCGCATCCAAGTGCAGAGCACACACACTGGAGTCTTGTAAATTTTAATAAGTTTTAAACTGAGTGTTCTTGTTTAAAAGAAAACCCTCCAAGAACCTGTTTCGATCCAAGTGGATCTCAATTGGGGAATCGAGGAGGGGTTAATTTTATAATTGATGATAAACAAATGATAGAAAAAGCAAACAGATAGAAAATTTTCGTTTCTTAATTAATCCTACCACGAATCTCTTTCCCCTTTCGGGTGAATCGGGAAATCGTGGGGTAAGTATTATGATTACTTCGAAATGTAAGATATGGAGTATGGAATTAATAATGAAATATATTATACTACCCTGCATATTAGATCAATAATAATTTGAAAAGAAATGAGCAAAAATAACAAAAAGGACACCGACGTGAATCCCCCCAGGGGGGATGGGGAATGGGCTCGAAAGAGCCTATTCGAAGAATTTTTTTATTAACAGTGGTTATAATATCAGAGAATTGATATATCATAAATTTATTGGTCCTTATACAGTCTGAAACCAATATCTTACAATTATACAAAAATTTTAAGAATTTTGTGAAAAAAGGGAGGCCCCTGGGGGGATTTGAATGCTCCAAAAGCCAAAGTGAAATATCTAGGATATGAGATATGAAATATAATATCTATGTATATTTTATTTTGATGAAACAGATTCAAATGAAATCACAGCTATGAACCGAAAAAGTAACTGGGTAAAGTGTTGATTTTGAGGGAGGAAGAAGAGGAGAAAAGTGTTGTTTTCCTTGAAGATCCACAATGGAGATTTCAGGTGGAATGTCGAGGGACTATGCCTTTTGGAAGGTTTTGAAGAGAATGAAGAAACAAACTATATCAGCATCCTCTCCAAAGTATGAACTTGCAACTCAGCTGAAATCAAAGAACTTGCCAAGAAACTTGTGAGATATGATTAGTACATACAAAGAGATTCAAGATAACATGCATATAAGCTTATAGGACATGCTAGATATAGATCTCTAAACATGCATCAAAGGAGATTGATAGTGAACAAACTTATTGAACAACACCTTTCCTATCAAGATTGTAATAAGCTAATTACCAATCTTAACCATAGATCTACAAGAAATTAGCAAGAAATGACCACAGATATATACAGGGGAGGTTGTGCCTAGATATATACAATTTACAAGCCATCCAACCATGGATGGAGAGTTCATCAATGCCTGATCTGTATCTAATTGAGCCAGATCTGAGTCTCATTGAGTACAACTGTCAATCAGAGAGCTGATTTGACTGACACCTCAACTTGTTCACTGAAGCATCCACCCAAATTCATCCAGATGAGACAAAACGTGTTGAGGAGAGAGGGAGGGTGAAATTCCCCATAAAGGATGCTCAAGATCAACTCTAGATCTGATTTGATCACCTCCTTCAGTCAAGGATTTGTCAGATCCAGTCAATCTGTTTCAGATCTGACTGATTTCAGTCAAATCGGTTGAGAATCCACTGATTTATTGATTTTGGATTTGCTCCATTATTCATCAATTTATTAATTAAAATAATCAATAATTGATTTTTGGGGATTTCTGACCTGAGTGATGGAACATCACTCAAGACTTAGGAAATAGTGGGTCCATGGGTTTACATGGTGCTCTTAGCTTGAAAATGAGCACCTACATGACTGAAACCGATTATTTGGCCCACTTTAATTACAAAATCAATTTTTCCAATTAAACTATTAAAAAATAGCCTAAGTTTTGGAAAAATTAAATTTTAATAAAAAACACTGAAAAAACTAAAAAAACTAAAAAATTGAAAAATTGAAAAACACCTAGGGGGACTTAGACATGTTCATAAATGATGTCTAGCATGTTTATAAATTGACACATAGACTCTAATAACCTCAATAGGCCTAAATGCCAAGCCGACCACCCCAACTTTGGAGGTATGGAGTGAAAAACTCAGAAATTATTAGTCGTTTGTTCAATAACCAATAATAACCAAGGGAAAAAACACCCTGGGCTGATCGGATTGACAAATAAAGTCTAAGAGATCGAGTCTTTTACAGACACTATCATGCTAGAACATTTATTACAATTCCCCCATGGGGTATGAACATGTGATATGATACAACAAGCACTTCCCAGAAGTACTTCCAAAGGTCCTTTTGAAGTCCGAACAAGTTAACCTTGTCTGGTTCACCAGGCTCACTTGACAAAAAACCACTAAGTACAACTTAGGTGGTAACATTCTGGCTCCAACTATGGGATGTGTGCTCAATCTAGTCTTTAAGGCAAGGAGAGGATGCGAGAACACCATAATCTCTAGTTTATATACCCTGTAAAAACATCTCAACTTGACAAGAAAAACCTTAGTTGTCACGTCCCCGTCCCTCAACCGGCGAAGAGGACGCGACGGACATATCACACATGACCGGGAAAACAACCCAATGAGCATAATCAAAGAAATCAAATGCTTAAATTAAACTTGCAAGAATACTCAGATGCATAATTCTTTATTCATACAGCGGAAGCAAACATACATGAGCATTCCAGCATTCAACAGAATTCATTCAACATCAATATAATTTGCAGAGGTGAAGTAACCAGCAGCACTTATCTTTAGATGAAGAATTTGCCCGCAACCAGCTACGTCGCTGCAACGTTCCACCCAACCATAGGCCAGCTTGCTCATCAATCTCTTAGCAACGCTGCCACCCCCGAGCTGGGCATGATTCCTCCGGAATAAGGGTCAAATTGCAGGCTCAAACATAGCCAAGGGGCACAAACAGCCAAACCAACACTGCTGGGTTTCACAGGCTTTCCACAGACAAGCCAAGCCAGCACAGTCCAAGATTACCCCACTGCATACCAGCAGCCAAACAATCCCTTCACAGCTCTGTGAAGCAGTCATAAACAACAGGGGACAACCCCAAACAATGGAGGAGCACAGCTCAAGTCCAAGGGACAACCCAGAGTTGGTTTTGGCCCTAATGTGGCCAAAACAACTCAACCACAACATCCCATACCAGGGAAACAACAGAAACAGCCCAATTTCAAAGTAAAAACAATGGAAACTATGCACAGTCCCAGAACAGGGAGACCCAGCCAACACATTGGGAATCAACAGTGACCCAAAACGAATTTGAGCTCCCCAGCCCACAAAACGTGGGTGAAATCAACAGCAACCCAATACATGGGTTAAAACCACAGCCAACAAAACGCGGGGAAACAACAACCCCAAACAAAACAGTGAGCACGGCTCTCACATGGATAGAACACCCCAACCAATCTGTGCGTGAGGAAAAACTTGCACCAACAGCAAAATACACCAGGAAAACATACCCGACCTCTACGTGCAAATACCAGCCTGCGCGTGAGGGGAAACGGCCTCCTCTAGGCACGCAAATCAACAAGCCATCGGGGGGGATGAACAGACCATCAACCTCTGCGTGAGGATGAACAGACCAGCCGTGAGAGAAAACCTGTGCGTGAGGGTGAGCCCACAGACCAAAAATCGGGGTGAGATTGATCAGACCAAGGATGAGTGCGTGAGGGAGAAGAATGGACAGACATGGGTGGAGTGGGCAAATGGGTAAGGCTGACAGCCTTCCACAACCACCACCACCTCAGCAATAACTCCCCAACCACCAGCTGAAGCATTAAAGAGGCTGACAAACAACAAAGGTGGCAAAACAACAAGGCAATAAAACATGGGTTTTTCCCCCACCCCTTATCCTTTGGAACCATGCCCTTTTCATTCAACGTTGCATTGCCGTAGCTGGTTGTGGTTTATTTTAATTGATGTGCAGGTTTACATGATGCCGAATTAAAATGTGCCGGATAGCATGACATACCATCGGCAATTATCCCCATTGTCGAACATACACAACCAAATTGATGGTGGGGCTTTTGCCTTGAGCTCCTCACCACGATTAATTACAATATATACATCATGCAAACGGGGTCAAAACCGGGGACGTGACATTCCCCTCCCCCTTGGAATAACACCGTCCTCGGTGTTCCATTACATATATACAATACATATACAATTGCACATCAAAATTTGAAAATTGCAGATCTGCCCCACGTTCAATCATCTACTTTGAACGTTCACGACCAAGCCTCTCGGCTTCCATGGATTTTTCCTGCTGGTTCTCAGCTTCTTGCTGATCCTGAAGTCTAGGAACTTTGCGTCTACCGCCTTCATCATGTTCCCTCATTGGGCAGTCCCGGCGTAAATGATGTCCTCCGCATCTCTAGCATCTCACTGGCTGCTTCATCATTACCTGCTCAATTTCCTTTGAGTCTTCATGCCTGGACCATTTCTTATCGAGTCGCTTGGATGAATGTCCCATCGCTGATCCACCTTCCTTTCCTTTGCCGATTGCTCTCAGAAGGCTTTTCACCTCCCTTTGCAAACCAATAGAGTCTTGCAAAATCTGGTGGTTCATTTCACTCTGCCTTCTCTGTATCCTGAGCATCTCCCCAAGATTCTCTTGGGTCTTGGAAATCACTTGAAGGAGACTTCCAGCTAAGTCCAACAACTTTTGATCTGCTGCCCTAATCAATGTGCACCACCTGGTTTCACTTTTCTCACCTGTGGAATGCACCATTGAAATTCTATCAGACCAAGCATAATATAGATATCAAAATCAATTAGTTAATTACCCCATTGGCATGACAGTCCAAGTTCCATTAAGGAAACTTTCATATTTTTCATGCCTTTCCCCAACAGGCACATGAGCTCCTTCATGTCCATTCCTGGGCAGGGAATTAACTATTCCAGCATTCCCAATTTACCTTAAGCAAATACACACATTTCATTTCAATCATACATGCATTAAACAATCCTTTGTTTTCACAATGCATAAACATATATATGTATATATATATAATCAAAAGGCAAGAGAGAGCAGTAAGAGATTTTCCCCTCTTTGTTCTGTTCCATCCTGGAACCCTCGCCATCGCAGTGGCTTTTCATGCTCTCAGCCTCTTTCACTTCACCGTGAATGCTGGACCAATCCTTCTTGGTCATGACACTTAGTGTCTTTGGTCTATTCCAGACCTCTAAACCATGGAGTCTCTCCACATGGTTTGTCTCGGCTGCTAGGACTCCCTCGTCTTACTAGCACCTTTTTCATTACCGCTCAACCCGAGCTTTCTAGGACGGTCACATGTCCCATGCATCTCTAGGATGCTCTCATAGTTCTCGCTTCCAGCGATACCTATATTCAAACATTGAATAGATTCACATGTTTAGTTTACTCTCATCAGTTTTACCTCTTAAACAAGAGCTTAAAACATCATATCCAAATCATATACACATGTATATTCATAAGAAAAATAATTCAATACTTATCTGTATTGTACGTTTCCTCGTTCGTCCACAGGATCCTGCTTCGCTTTGCAAGCCTTGGGATCACCTATGGACTTAGATGTTATGGACTTAGATGTTAGGTCAGCACGCCGGCTGCTCCACAACATCAAATAATTAATGTCCAGCCAGTACATAACCATGTCAACTGGACTTGGAACTTTATCATGACCATTTCCAGGTCTAGGATCTACTATGGATCCTTAGGCATATCACAGCCCATCATACACTTATGTCAACAATGACACATACACTTATATCGCCATACACTTATACCAACATACACTTATATCAACATGCACTTATACCAACATACACTTATATCAACAACACACTTATACCAACCATTTACCTTTACCTTTAGCCTGTCAACACAAGCAACACAAGCAATACAAGCAAACTCATCAGCATCATTGCTCTAAAACTGTAATCACATTTCATATCATTCACTATCAACTATTGAGACACCAGGAGTGCGTCCACTCCCCAGAGTGTAATCAATATTGAAAACCCTTTCATGAATCAACATCGGAAAAGTGTGCACCCATTCCCGGTGTGTGCCATGCAGGCCCTATGCATACTCAAGCAATCGGTCATCATGGAAATAAATCAAAACATGTTCTGCATATGGAATTTAATAATTAAACATGCATATTCATAGCAAGGGTTACAGAACACTTATCCATTTTCCGTTGCAGTATGCCTTTAGATCTGTTCGGCACTGTCAAGGAGTTGGGAGAAACTGAATGCTAAGCTAGTGAGCTTGCCACGGAGCTAGGAACACCTACACCAGAACTAGCCTGACTTCTATAACACCCACACACACCCAGCACAAGGAATCAGTCCCTTCTCTGCTACACAGTCCCTCAGGCCCTGCATCCCCTTCTAGTGCTATCCCGGGGTTGTGGAGAAGAAAGCCATCCCTCTAGCTCTCTCTGTGTGGTTTCCAATCACCAGGTTTAAGCAAACCAAGGCCCCATCCTTGTTTCCTATTTACGTTTCATATCCACACATGTCTCACTGGAATAATCCAAACCATCTCACTCATGTTATCACCAAACATGTAGTGCAGATGAGACATTTTCAAAATGTCTAATGGAGTTTTGCTCGAACCCCATTTCCAAGATAAGGGAAAACCTTCCCCTGAAGTTTGGCTTCTGTAGGCCATCGCACATGGTCTTCCTGTAGTGTGTACTCCTGACACATTCATCAAATAGCCAAGCAGTCAGTCATTACCTGATACTACAATCCAAATTGATCGTTCCGTAACTAAGCAATGACATTAGCAATCGAATTCAATAAGAATTTGCAACTCTACTACAGAAATTGACTTGCTCAATTGTGGGTCTCTTATAAGTAGCATTACTATGCCTGTTATAATTTTATGCTTACTATCATAACATGAATACCCACTTACCATGTGTCCCTCCTGACACAATCTCATACAAGCCAACAATGATTAGTAGCCGTTAGTACCTCTTAAATACGAAATCCACAATTCGAATTTAACACTCCGTACCAACTAATTTTCACAACCATGAGACTTCTTCTCATAAATGGTAGATTTTGGCAGTGGTCAGGGACTTACCTCTCACTGTCATGTTTGAAAGAATCTACCTGAAACATGAATTTCAACCAACCAAACACAATCTTGTGCAAGCCAATGGTGACTATAAGTGGTCAGCATTTTCTTAAATTTGAAATTCATAACGCAAATCTAACAAGCTCTTTTACACGGTAGATTCCAGCATTGGTCAGGGTCTTACCTCTCAATGCTGTTCTTAAAATAATCTACCTGAAACACAAGCTTCAAACATCCAAACACAAGCTTATACAAGCCCATAGTGACTAGTGGTTGCCAGCAATATTTGAAATTCAAAATTCAAATTTAACAAGCTCCTTTACATGGTAGATTCCAGCATTGGTCAGGGTCTTACCTCTCAATGCCATTCTCAAAGTAATCTACCTGAAACATGAGCTTCCATCAACCAAACACTTGGTAAGTATGGATGCATATACTATCTTATTGCTACAACCATCACTGAAGCATTTTCATAATTTATAAAATTCAAATACTTCAAAGGTTAGTCACATCAGTGTTCTCAAAGCTCATTTACTTCGTGGAATCATTATCATGCTAACATTGCAAGGTATAGTCATATCATTCATGCAATTAAATGAAAGTTTAGATACCCTTACTTCACAGGCGTATCATTCATACCACCTTGCTCTTCAATAGAGCATTTCTGGCAGCCAATTGATCATGACTATCTTGCATTCATAACAGCCTTCGAAACAGTTCCCGAATTATCAGTAATTCATCATTTCAGTCATTAGTTCTCCATAATATCACATGCATTCATCTCAACGCATTCATGCAATGCATCGCAACATTTGCACCTTTACTTAGGCAATCAGTCACTCACACCCTTCATATGCATATATTCAATGTATAACAACAAGATTCATAAAATATTCGTAATGCATGTTCATCCAACGCTACCTTGCATTGATTCAGGAATACTATGCATTCAGCCATATCATGGCCTAACCATGACTACCTCATATAGGATGCATCATTATAATCAATATCATCAACATATATAGACATGACACCTGTCTACACTCCATCATTCACATGGTATGAGGTCTCTTACCTGGACCAATTCATGGAATTTGTCATAAGCAAACTCTTACCTGCATGGGTCATACTTACACCCTTTCCATGACCAATTTGGTTGGTCCTTGCAAGAGGTTGAAGAATTTGCTCACCAAATTTTGTTATGGACTCGTTGCCTTATCCCTTCTCCATAGGGTTGCTGGTCTCATTCATTAGCATCAGCAACATAGCCATCCGGGTCCATGTCATCGTTGGTTTGTCCACTAATGCCAACATCACAACAATGATCATCATTAGTGGTTCATCATAACTATGTAATTTCCAATATTTTTATCGATCATGCAATATCCTATGCATGCAATACATATCTCCATGCAGTTCAAGCATAAACTTAGGAAATGAAGTTATAATCAGCAATATAGGGTTTAATGAAAACTTCCCTTTCAAATCCCTCATCTTCTTATGGAATTTCTTTTCCACACAGCAGCTGGTTGACTTCCTAGTCCTTGCTGCCCCTGGGCATGCAACTGTCCATATTTGTCCATTTGATGACAGTGGTCATCATTAGCACTTTTCTGCTCCATGCTTAGATTCTGGTCACTTATCCTCGTTCCTTGCTGGATAAGCTTTCCAACGCCTGTTCACACGCGTCATTCCGACCTCGGATGTGAAAACCAC
>LPNX010622415.1:4562-132558 GCA_001517045.1 Pseudotsuga menziesii
TTCACAGAGCTAGTTCTTTTTCATACTGGGTGTGGCATCCACACAGAGCTAGTCCTTTTTCATACTAGATGTGTCTTCATAGAGACAGCCCTTTTTCATGTTGGGTGTGGCATCCACATAGAGATATTCCTTTTTCATACTAGATGTGTCTTCATAGAGCCAGCCCCTTTTCATGCTAGGTGTGGAATCCATACATACATCTGACAATGGAAGGAACCAATCCTCTCACCATGTCACAACTCTTACATCTCACCATGGAAGGAACCAATCCTCTCACCATGTCAGAAGGGCACAACACTTATATCTGACCATGGAAGGAACCAATCCTCTCACCATGTCAGAAGGGCACAACACTTACATCTAACCATGGAAGGAACCAATCCTCTCACCATGTTAGAATGGCATACCACTTACATCTGACCATGGAAGGAACCAATCCTCTCACCATGTCAGAAGGGCTCAGCATAGACATATCAATTCCTCTTGGGAGGAATCTCAATCTGGAGAACACCGCGCTTCTCCCTGAAGTATTCAAACTTCACCCTAGCTAATGGCTTAGTCAACACATCAGCTATCTGTTCATCCATTGCAACATACTGGAGCTTCACTAATCCTCTCTACACCATATCCCTAATATAGTGATACTTGATCTCGATATGCTTCGACTTGTCATGGAATACTGGATTATTTGACAACTTTACACAACTCTGGTTGTCACAGTATATACAAGTAGCATCTAACTGGAGATCAAATAAATCAGATAGTAGCTTCCTTAGCCATACTGCCTCACAGATAAATCGGTTATTTTTCCTCCCATCATGCTGATCTGGCCTTGCACGATGTCGTGTGATCTTGCATAGCTACCATGACGCTGCACAAATTACTTGCCCAAAACCCCTACCAACAGGTCCCCAACACAGTCTTGTGGCTCGTCCTCGAGCCACGTTAGGTTGAAGGGTATATGTCGATGTATTTTCCTTGAAATCTTTAAACTGTTGCGAGATCTCTCAAACCTTGAGCTGGACTCTTTCTGTCGAGCTTTGATAGCTGAGAAAAGTCTACTGCATGGGGTGTGCTTCCCAAGCCTTACTATCGACCATCTTCTGACTATCTTGCACCACCTGTAGCGTTGCGACTGCTTTGACAACCAGCTTCCCACTAACTTCTTGAAACTCATCCAACTGATCATGATGCTTTTGTTGGTGTTCTTGGGCATGGGAAGCTCTCTTCTATAGGTCCTTTAACTCCTCAGCCCGTGTGATCTGCACCATGAGCAGCAGTGCTCGCAGCGACGTCTTTAGTGTCGTCAACTGTCCTTAATATTCTTGCACTTGTGCGGTCAATTGGTTGCGCTGTTCATCTTGGACAACGCTTTTCCAGAAATTTGTCATCGCTTCCGTGATTGTCTTTAATTCTTTCTCCATTGTTTCAGAATGGGATGCTATCTCCTTAATAGTAGCCTTCTGTTTAGCAACTTGTTTTGGAGGCATCTCTGGATGGAACAGGGCATTGAGCAGAAGATTGGTGTCCTAGAGCTAGACAATAACTTCCCCAAGTCACTTGGCCTTAGTGAATACAGTAAGCTCGGTTGTGCTCTTAAAGATATGCTGACATGCCTCCTCAACAGCTTGCTCGACCTCACCACAAATTGCGTACAGCTGCACCTTCTCAATGATAAGGCAGTCTTGCTCATTCTTCAACTTGGTGATTTCGTTGGAAGCCTTGCACTGAAGCTCGACCTGTGCTGCCTTCAATGCATCAATCTATCATACCTTCTCTTCCACCAGCTACACCTTGATCTGATGCAGCTCCACAGCTTCTTTATGCAGTTTCTCGACTGTGCTCTATGACTACGCATACCCATCAGTAAGATCCTTCTCCCTATCCGCCAATTCCTAGGTCGCAACATGTTGCAGATCCATAAGGGCCTAAGTGGGTGACTTGTTAAGATCCAAGGCAATGCTCTGGAGTGGCTACAGTAACAGGTTCACTTCTTCACTCCTCACGTTGATCGCAGTCAAGGGAACTTGCATGTTCCTAGCCCACGGCGTGCTGGTGATCGATGGGAATTCCTGCATCACAAGTCTCTTGGGTGTCCTCCTGGAAACACCATCATAAATAGAATTCAATTTATCTCTTACCACAACAAACCCTTCTTGGTTGGAATCTCATATTGCTTGCGTCGCAGCCTCAGAGGAGTGAGTGACCACTTTAATGAGCTGTTGTAGTTGGTCCTCCATCCCTAGGTGGGTACCAGTTCCTGCGTCATATTCTTGGCACCATTTGGTTTGATTTTCCTCCCACCTACATTGTGCTTTGGCATCAGGTTCCATCGATGATTCATTGTCAGAGTCATGAACACTTGACTCCTTCTGGAAAGGATCATCAGGGGCATAAGGTGGTGGCTCCATAGAACGTTCCTCCTGGCTCATGAGGTTTTGACATTCAGCCGACCACTCTTGAATGAGAGCATCCAATAATTCATTAGTGACTTTGTAGGCTAGAGGTAGCCACTACTTGTCAGGGTCTTCCTGTGCCTGGATATATATGGAGTGAGGCCCGATAGCAAACTGAATGAACCACTGATACTTGGTTGTTGCATAATTGGATAAGCAGGCAACTTTGACAGCTGCGACTTATAACGCTTCCCAATAGACCCAAAAATGGATCGCACAGTCCATCTGTTGACTGGTCTCCTCAACCCAGCACAAGTTATTATAATGTGCACCTCGACACACCTTCACCGCATCGACTGTCATCAGCTGATAATATTCTGGTTCGATCCATGTGACAAGTGCGATGAGAATTAACAACCAACTGTAGGAAAATGACCACCCGACCTGAGAAGCGAGAGCATCATCGAGAAACTAGTTGAGCAGAAACAAGGACTAGTTCATTTGAACGACTTCTATGCATCTTTATGCATAGGAGACCATGCTCGAGTTGCACTGCACCAGTCAATTCCCCCAAACATTATTTCTCACCAAATGTGCGCTCCGATACGCACCACCTGTGAATTAATGTTGTCGATACAATAGGTGTGGCCATGATGCTGCAAGTAAAATCTCTCCTTCAGCTGCTTAGAAAGCTTCTTGTCAGTATCCCGCCTGTGGATATACTGCATCGGATCTTCCCCGACCTTCGAAAAACCCATAATACTCATAATTAATTCAACCGTGACAGGAATTCACTCATTCAACCAGAGTGTCCCACCATGAAAGCAGGGCCAAGAGTTGTTTAGTTGCCCGAAGTGGGGAATATTAATGAGCCCCAATAATCCAGATTTATTCAACCCGCTTGCCCATGGTTTAGGAATCCTCTGAATTGGCATATCAGTCCCCATTGGAACTCATTCATAGGGCTCATCCTAGACATATTTGAGCAACAAAAAATCATGGTATTCAAAATTTTTCCTGATCAAGGCAGGGATGATATCTACCGAGAAAGTCATCCCTTCCGGTAGCGGTGACAATTTGGGTGGGTACTTTCGAGTCTTCATTGGCTCCCTCAGATTCGCTCCTAGACATGTTGGAGCGACATATACCAGGATATCATTAACGAAGACACCCCTGGGTGCCACATACTCTATAGCTCTTGAACTCGATGGCTTGGTCTATGCAGTCCCCTCTCCTTGCACTCTAGCCGAAGTGCGGGTGTGCCTCTTCTGCGGTGGTCTGGAACTAGGCTTCTGAGCCTGCCGCTTTCTTTTGGGGATTGACGAAGATGCTACTAGCATGCTCATGAATTCTTCCTCAATGGTCATGGGCCGAATGGGGGATTCCTGCTCACTAGAAATCTCAATTGTGTTGGGTTCGCTTAGCATGCCGCACTCCCCAAACCTTACTATGCACCCGATGACTCTGCATGTCTACTCCGCAACTCACACTCAAGACTCTTCAACTGTACTCAGCTCAACACTTTGCTCACTCGACTAAACGAATCTAAACAATGCCTTCCTCTCGCATCATGTGTGCTTTTTATAACCACTCCCCAATTCAAAATCATCATTACCAAATCCACCATGTACATCATGACCAAATCCAATAGTAATGACATCAAATCCATCAACAATGTCACCCTACTAACAGTTCAATTGATCATTAATGTGTGTGTCTTCAACAAGTCCTGCTAGCTAATTTTTTTAACTACCTACATTTATTGCTGATTTGACAAACCCACATCCCTGCGACTGTCGCAGGTGGTCACCCTTCTGTCGCTACTAACTCCTATCCGTGCGCGAACTCTTCCCATAGGCTTTCCTTTACTGCTATCTAACAAAATCTTCTGTGTTTTGTTTTTCACGGTGCCTCAAGCGGTGCGTAGATCTGGCCCCATCCTATAGGGATTTAAGCGACTCCCATTGACAAGCATCGTCAGTACCGCACCATCTAATTGCTGTAACTAAAATGCACCTCCAGAAGTAATGGAATGAACAATATACGGGCCTAACCATTGCATCTGTAACTTACATGGATGCTTCATGAAGTTTTTGTCATATAACAACACCAAATCTCCTTCTACAAACTATTTATTCTTAATGTGGCGATCGTGCCATGCCTTCTATCGATCCTTTGCAATGCGCCGGTGGAAGCCTGCAATAAAGAGGTCCTCTTCAAGCTGGATCAACTATGCAATGCACTCTTCTAATTATTCTATCTCATCCATGTCGGTCACCTTATTGATGTGCAAACTAGGAATAATGTATTCCACGGGCATGACTACCTCTTGCCACTATACCAGCTTAAACAGAGTCTTCCCTGTCAGCCGTTTACAAGTGGTGCAATAGGCCCATAGCATTGTTGAAGTTTTGAAGTCCCAGTCATCATGTTTCACATTACATACCTTTGTCAATGTTGTTTCCAAAATTTTGTTGAATGCTTCAACAGTCCCATTCGCCCGCGGATGGTATGGTTTGATTTTCATATGTTGCACATGTAACTCCTCAGTTAGCGCTCTCACAGTGCAGTTGATAAAATGACTACCTTGGTCACTCATCAATATCCTGGGACACCCAAACTATGTCACAATAATTTCAAATATGAACTTTGCTATTGTTGCAGCAGTACAATCCACAACTGGTGTGGCCTCTACCCACCTAGTCATATAGTCAGTTGCGGTAATGATGTATCACGCACCAGTCCTCTTTCCTGGTGGATGAATTGGACCCAAAAAATCCACATCCCATTTATCAAAAGGTTGTAGAGTTACTTGTAGCACAAGTGGCATCTCATCTCGTTGCAATGGTTTACCGACGCGCTGACAGACATCACAACTCCGCGCATAGTCTGCGACATCATTATGCAACATAGGCCACCATAGCCCAGTGTGCAACACCTTTCGCGCAGTAGCCCTTCCTCCATAGTGACCTACCATGATTTCTGCATGTGCTTTGTCGAGAATGGGTCCCTGCTTATGCGGTAGGATACACCGTCATAAGATTTCATCTCGTCCAAGCTTGTATAACTTCCCAACAACCAGCTGGAAATTGAAAACTTTTACTACCAATTGATTCTTTTGACTAGTTGACAGGTTCTCATGAGAAACACCAGTGGCCAAGAACTGAATGATTGGGGCATAATGATCATCTATAATATCAACACAGAACAGCTGCGCATCTGGCAATCCATCGTCAATATTGGTAGGTTCTTCTCCAGTCTCGATGTGAGATAGGTGATCAGGACCAGCATTCAACCATCCTGGCTTCACAACTATTTCAAATTCAAATTCCCAAAAAAGTAGCAGCCATCGATAGATCCTCCCCCCCAATACAAGCTTATTGACCAAATATTGCAAGGCAAAATGATTGGTGAACATCTTGAAGTGACTGCCTAACAAATAGTGCCTAAAATTTTGCAAGGCATAAACCATTGCCAAGCCTTCTCTTTCAGTTGTTGTGTAATTTCATTTAGTAAATGACAACTTCCTACTGGAATATGCAATTGGGTGATCCAGGTCACCCTCACCTGGTTGCACAAGCAAAACCCCCAGTGCAACAAAATAGGTGTCGACATGCACATGAAACTCCTTGTTCAAATCAGGGAATACCAGTATGGGTGCGGAGGCCATCTTGGCCTTCAGTGTGTCAAAAATTCCTTGACATTCCTGACTCCAGTTAAATGCAACATCCTTCTTTAATAGCTTCTCCATAGGGGCAGTAATCGTAGCGTATCCTTTGATGAACTTGTGATAGTACCACGTGTTCCCCAGTGTCGCCCGAATCATCTTCACATTTGTTGACAGCAGAAAACTAAGAATTAGCGCGATCTTCCCTGGATCAACCAACAGACCTTCCTTACATACTATGTGTCCGAGTAGCATTCCAAATGGTGCATAGAAAATGTACTTCTTATAGTTTAGTGCAATTTTATGTTGTCGACACTGTTCCAGCATCAATCGCAGGTTTGGTAAATGATCTCTAACCAAGCCATAGACTATCCAGTAATCCATGTATACCTGTAGGAATTTTTGAATGAAATATTTGAATGTAGTGAAAACCACCCAAGAAAATATCATAGGGACGCTCTTCAACCCAAAAGGCATGACTATATATTGAAAACAACCCCATTCAGTGACAAACGTGGTCTTATGGTGATCCTCCTTTGTAATCCGGATCTGGTGGTACCCCAGAAATCCATCTGTGAAGCAATACATCTCCTGACCACCTACTCCTTCAAGGAACTCACTTGTAAATGGATCTAGGAATGAATCATGCATGCAGACATCATTCGACTTTCTTAGGTTGATGCAAATGCAGACTTCATAAGTCTTTTTATCCTGAACCACCATAGGGCTTATCCAATCTGATTCTTCGACAGGCTCGATGATCCCACCATATAGCATGCAGTCAATCTCAGCCTTCACATGGTCCTTGTATTGTTGTTTCAGTTGATATGGCCTCTGTCGCATAGGTTTTCAAATCTTATCTCAACGGGATTTTCATCTCCCCCAGGTCCCCTAATATCCCCTTGATTTCTGAGAACCACGTCGGAAAAAGATCCTGGATTTCATGCAGTAGGTCTGTGATTTTGGCCATTGTTTCCTTGTCCCAATGGTCCCTAATATTGGCAAATTTCAAGTTTTCTTCTGAACCAATGTTGACTTTCATGATCTTCAGTGGCTGACTCATCGAATCCGTCGGTATTTTTGGTGCTGCAACATTGCGGCTTCCTTCTGACTCTGGAATATTAAAATTTCGTAACTCATCATCATCTTTAGGTTCCCCAGATATATTGTAACATGTCATCATGGATTGCATCGAGCAGTGCACATGTGGATCAACTGGGTATGCGATAGGGACGACCTTTAGTACTACGTCGTGGATGATTTGCAATGCATTATTTACCTCTGGGTTGGAATCCTAGAAACTAAATATCTGTACAAAGAAAACAGATAACTCCTTCCAAGTGGTTATAGTTCTGTGCAGTTCTGCTGCTACATACTAGGATCTCAGCATCTCGTCCAGAGTATGAACAAAAGCATGGACCCACTCCTCTTTAGGTCGCGATGCCCATAAGGCTTGACATTCCATCAAGTGAATAGCAGGGTCATTCTATCCATTGTATCTCCCAGCATGATAGACCTCTGAACCATCGAAGTGCACCATCATCAATCTCCGACACTGTCCCCAGTCATAGATCATTTGCTTGTGCATCGCCCACCATCAGGCTAGGGTAGCCTTCAGTGCTACATCTAGGGCCAATACCCTTTGTGGTTCAAACACTTCTCTTCAAATTCTCGAAGGAATTCTAATAACTTTGGCAGCCCTTCATAATTTTTCAACTCAACAGTCTTAGTTGCTACACAACGAAGAGAGTGTGTGATCAACTCGCATTTCCTGAATGACACCTCATGCAGCCTATTTTGCCAATTTTCTAAAGCATCATTAGAATCATAGGACACAGAACTATCGCTGTGCCATCTAAGTTCATTGTTGACAGTAGGGTGGATATAGTCTTCAGAGATATTATAGGCATGATCCAAACTTCTACTGGCTTCATCCCTCGTAGGCTTAATATACGGGCATCCTTCCTAAGGGTCCATGGGAGCGATTACCCTAATATCCTAGTTCTCAAACGTCATAACCCATTTTTTGAAATTAATAACCACCATGCTATCATTAGCCCACCCAATCCCTTGTAGTGCGGGATAGGAACCTCCATCTTCAACCACTTCTATCACATAAAAATAAGCATGCGTTTTCATATATTCAATATCGACAACCAGGTTTGAGACGTGACCAATGGGCTGAACCTTTACCTGATTTTCTAGTCACAGCTATACCGATGACCATCCCAATGTCGGATTCCCCATCAGCTACCAAGTTTGCTTGGTCAGAATGTTCAAATCTGATTCGAGATCCAGAATAATCGATTCAACCTCGTAATCTCTGATCTAGATGTTCATCCTCGTCTCCTTTCCTATCTTCCTATTTTGCTAAGAGTTCACAACAAAATCCTTCAATGTCTTATCCTGGTGGTGCAATAACTTCTCAATCTTGACAAGGGCTTCAGGATCCCTTGCCAGTGACAAACAACTCTTAAAGAACTACTGCAAGGTACCATGCTTCCGCGATGGTCTTGCCTTTACATATGGAGCAAAAGAAAACAACATTTTGATAATAGGTAACTTAACCAGATTTCTCCTGATTACATGCTTGGTCTTAAATAAGGTGTCTTTCTCTGTCACAATATCAAATGCTATCTTTTTATTTCTAGTGAACCGAACTTGCTAATGCGGTCCGTCTTCTCCAGTTGTTGCACTAGCGCGAGTGACAACCCCAACGTCAACATCCTTCATTCGTGGTTCAGATTTAATTGTTGCAACCATCAATCCTTGATTCAGGTTCTAGGGAGGGTTCTGATTCAGTGTCGGATTCGTCGGTTGATTCTGAGTTTGTGGTGGGATCTGATTCTGTATCGTCAGCTGGTTCTACACTTGGAACGTTAGCTAGTTCTGAGTCTGCACATTCTACAACCGAGGAATGTTTCTAGCCTGCCATTTTGCAATCAGCTGAGGAAAATTTTCAACATTATGCTCGCTGATCACATAGTATGTACACTGTGCATGAGGACACTCCCTATGGTAGTGCTTGAATACTCCACAGGTATAACACTAGATTGATTCTCGACCTCATCCTCCTCCTCGACCGAAGCCTCCTCCTCATCCCCTAAATCCTTTGTGAAATCCTCCTTGGACTCCTCCTTACGGAAATTGAGGCTGGGCCAACTACTATTACAGAGGGTTTGGTTGCTACTGGACATAGTGCGTAGCTTGAACATATTGTGGCTGAGGATGAATGAGCGGTACCTGCTTGCTTGTGGTCATGGTACAAACTGTGGTTGCGCTGTGAATTGCAGCTATGGTGTAAACTGTGGCTGTGACATAAAATACTGCTATGGTTGTGATGGGATAAAATACATCTGGGGAAGTGACGTATATTGCACCTGTGCTACTAGTTGTGCCATCTATGCCTATACTTGTATTTCTTAGGGGTCCTCACCTTTCACAAAGTATGAATCATATGTCCTTTCCTGGAGCAATTCATAAGCTGGATAGTTTTGATCGTTGTGTCCTACTGATTGACAAAAGGTACAGTACATACTGTCTTTCTTGGTAACCATCTTTTGCATGTGGTCGCAGTTCTCATGTCGATGCCCATAGACTTGACATATGTGGCACCACGGTACACTAGCACAACTCAATGGGTTTGGGGCTCCTGAAAGCAAATAATTTTAGAACATCGAACATGTATCCTTGGTGTGTCCATCCACTCAACATTGGGTGCACCAAAGTTTTTCATGATCTTCCTTATCCTTTTTGATATCTTGCAGTTGGAGCACCAAATTGGCCAGCTGTGCTTGAATCTGGTTCATCCCAACCGTGGTTTATCCTACCATCGATGCTTCCAATTTCATCATGATTTCCAGAGCCTCACTCTATGTCGCAATATTTTTTTGCATTAGTGGTTGTATGACATCTAGGACAGGCACGGCGATGAGCCACTTCTTGCATTGAACATCGCTCATCTGGAAGATGATTCGAGCCATCAACGTCTTAAATTGTTGATCAACGTCCCAAAATGTTTCATTAGGGAACTACTTGATTTCTTTCAACTCGGTAATGTATTGAGCCTCAGACTTTGGCTTCTTGAATTCTTCAAATAACCCCTTACGGATCTCATCAAATGTTTTCACTGTACCTCCCTGAGGAACCAACATGAAAAATCCAGCTCATGACCCCTGAGGGTGGTTTCCAAGTGGCTTCTCTTGATATCGTCATCCATAGTCTGTCAGGTGGTCCATATCGCCTCGCACAAGAACCAGTATTGCTCTGGGTCATCGGTGCCATTTCCATGAAATATTGGTAGCTTCATTTCGTTGCCAACCATTCTGGACTTTCTTCCTCCTGCTGGTACTATACTGCTAGACTACTACTGACACGTCTGGAAAGTCGACGTAGAATGTGCATTTCTTCCTGGTGGTGGAGTAGTGCATGGAGGTGTGGACACGTTACTGTTGGTGTTCGATCCTATCATTCTTCTGGGTGTAGCCTAGGCTTGGTGGTCCTCGTTGTCACTGAAAGGTCACTTTGTGCCATGTGGTTTTTCTTCATGGCATCCCACTTTGATCACAGTATGACCTTCTCCTATCCTTTGCCTCTTCTCTTGAAACCTTGCTCCTCCTCTTATACAACCACTTGTTTCCTCGGTGACATTCCCAATCTTAGTAGAACTCAGGCCCATCTACCCCTTACCTTTCCATGTGTCTTCCCCCTTTTGTTGTGGTGTCTAGAGCCTCCACACACCAGAGTTCCACTAATATTACTTCATCTTCAGAATACCTTTTTCATAGACAAGCTGTTTAATAGATAATTGCAGCGACAACAAAAATCTACCTCGTGGTCCGTTGAAGAACTCCCTTTCTTCTTTGCTAAATGAATTATTGGTATAAACTGCGAACTCGGTAATGTATCCCTCTAGGATACTATCTAGCCACACCTCAACAGCCCACAATGCCTTATTTTCTGTTTCTTGTAATTCCAGGATCAACTCCGGAGTCCAAGATGTCGGCTCTCCTCCTTGGAAGTTTTTCTTCTTAGAAGCGAACTTCGCCAGCCATTCATACAAAATGATAGGAAACTCACAGAAGAGCCATTCATCGGGACTGTCGTGAGTATATTTTTCCAACCAATTTCCCATCGACAGCTTCAGATTCTGATTTTCTGTTTCAGTGAACTCTCGTAGTTTTAGACCAAACCACTCCTCGATCTCGGGTTGAGTTGGATGAAAAAACATAGCCTCCTTTCAATCACAACTCGGTCCCAGCAACAGAAGCAATTGTTGGTAAAAAAACCACCAACAAATCCTCGTCAATAGGGTTTCTCACTCTGTTGATGCCCAACCAGTGCAATTTGCCTTAGAAATGGCCCAGACAGGTTTTACCCTACCCAGCAACATCCGCAGAGTGGACGAAGTCTCACCCAAGATGTTAAAGGGAGAGTTATCAGAACTAAGTTTCTAGCAGTAAGAAGGGAAGATATGGAATCCGCGGTTTCGACTGGATAACTACCAGATTACAAACTTAAGACAATTATCACAATTCATCTTCACAACTACAGATCTAACAGATCGCATCATTCATTTATTGAAAAAGTGTTATCGTAGCATTACCATTCATACAACAATTCAATAAGCTTCATCATCATTCATAAGAATTATGACAGAAATCATCAGTTCATTGTAGTAGAATTAGGAAATCATAAACAGTTTCAATACACTTCTCATTGACATCGTAGCAGGCAAAATAGGAAAACAGAAGACAACATTTAGACAACAATCATCATGTCATATTAATTCTATGCAACAGATCCAAAATGGATAATTCTTCTCCATAGTAGGAGACTGATTATATCCCAAAATTCAGTATATCCGATACAGACAGATCATAGAGCATTCAAAACAGAAGACTCATCAAGACCATACACAGATTGCACTGATGATTCTCCTTATCGTTCTCAATATGTGATGATACATCTTTACAATTGCAAAACTAGCACTATATATAGGCTTGCTCCTTTACATCAAAGGTCCACTTCTAACTAACTTCTAAACACTAATGACTTATGTCCACAAAATGTGGTCAATTAATACATTAAATATAAAAAATGGTTACTTTTCTGCCCATCGCGCTGATCTAGCTTTGCGTGCTGTTGCATGAGCTTGTGCAGCTGCGATGACGCTGCACAGCTCACTTGCCCAAAACCCCTACCAACAATGGGTCGAACATCTTGCAGAAATAATCAAGCACACATGCACCAAGTTCTAGGAGGAAGGAAGCCCAATATGATATCCTTCATTGATAATTTGGATCGCAATGTACCATCTTCAACCAGTCGGAGGTCACGAGTTCAATGAGAAAAAATTAATTGCAATGTGGAATTTTAATTCTTTTGCACTGACTAGCTGTTGATTGGGAGCACAAACAACCAAAATTGGTTGGACACTTGGTTCTAGACACTCAAAAGAAAATATGCTAGGTGGAGGGTACCACAAAATATCCGAAGATGTTTACCACCAACCACACACATTCATCTTGCATTGGACCATACATCGGTCTAGTATCTACAAGGGGCCGGAGGAAATGCTAAAGCACTCAACTTATACCCCTCACTTGAGGCAATCTTCATTTAAATCAGTTGACAGGCTAACACTAAGTTAGACATACCATCGATAGCGAAGAAAGTCAACCAACCCATAGTCGAACCTTTGATTGATCCGAAAAAGGAAGAGGATTATGAAGTTCGACTTCATATTAGTAATTTTACTCTCAATCACAATATAATTGGTGACATCAACCCATTAGGGGTCTCCATCACAACTACACAACAACCATAGGAGGAAGCAGTACTAAAAAATGAAAGTACCCAATTTGATACCCTACCTGAGTATGCAATGACAAAAGAAAATATCCATTGGATAGTTGATGAGCTATTTAAATCTTGAAAGAAGAGGAAGAGTACAGTGAGAGGGAAGGGGAAGCGTAAGCTCATACTCCAAGAACATAATGAAGATGATAACTTGGAGCTGTATGATAGTGCAACATAGATTCTAGAGGATGCTGCAAAGAACAAAATACTAGTGTATGAATAGTTCCGCAAGTTCATCACAGAGGAGAAGAAACAAGCACATACAAGAAAAGAGAGAACAAAAATTGTTACTCCGCCTTTTGTCGATCCCATCGATCTCACTCACACCCCACTACCCCCATCTGTGACCCTAGTTGTCGAAGAATCCATACTGACTTCGATAACAACTACCTCAACTGCCATCACAAACCCATATTTGCAGTCATTGCTCGCACCATTTTGTAAACTGAAACTGTCATTGCCCACACCACTATCTAAGTAAACTGAAATAGTATGTGTGGATAATTTGTAATAGAACAATTAGATCTATGATTAATGGAAAATATTGATCAAATGCATAAAAATATAAATCAGATTCATTTATTTCCAACTTCGAATATAACTGAAGAAATTAAAACTAAATTTTTATATTTAAAGACATTAAGCATGTAATTGTTCTAGTAGAGTAATACTAATTGAAAAATCAACATTTGCAGAGGTGACTGTCTATAAATCACATTTTATAGTATATGGATCAATTACAGAAATTTATTTAAAGCATAAACAACACAATAATTTTGCAATGAAAAATAAATACAGTAATTGATGTGTTTAATAATAGAGCAACGCGTAATCAAGATCTCAGACAAATAAAAGAGTAACCAAAATTCATTAAATATATTCAATGAATAGCCAAAAGATGATAGCAAAAACAATGTAAATTTTATTGAAAATGTAAGAAATTACAATCGTGAAAAAATTACATAGTATCTCTGATTTGTCCTTTGTGGTTCTTTCTCCTATAGTCCTGTAGTGTAACTCCCGTGAGCTCTATCTTCTTCACTATGAGATATCATATCTCTTTAAATAATTATTACAAAATATTACAAATAAAGAAGATCTCCCAAAGATGTGGGGATTACAATATATTGGTTTCAAGACCTACCAAGGGCAGATTGCCACTTGGAAAAGGCTTCCAATAGGTCCACTATATCCCTATACTCAGCAAATTTCAGTTGTAACTGAGCCTGCCAAACCATGGATTCAATCTCCCTTTTCTCAACATTCTCCCATTCTCAGAGAAAGATGTTGATTTTCATCTGTGAATTTAAAGGAGACTCAATCCACTCCTTGATCTTAGCTAGGTGTAGGTGATTCTCCTTCTGAATCTGCTCCTTAGTTTCCAAAAAATCTCTTTCAATCTTTTCCAGACTCAGCTTTGGAGGAATATCATCCTTGATCGGATCCATTAGTGGTAAGTCCAGAAAAGTTAGCAAATTTTGTGAGGAAACCCACCTTTTCTTCCATGCTACTTGTCCATCTTGAATGGTGGACTCCACATATTCACAGACATTTTCCCACGACTCTAGGGAAATATGGAATCTTCATAGCTTAATATTGTCGAGGACCGGGAGATCTTCTGGTCTGACTTTTATGTATTTCAACCAGTCTACCAGATTGTTATAAGCCCTAGTTACCTCCTTCCTCCTTTGATTGTTGTCGTATAGGAGGTATAATTGACGTTCAAAGGAATTATATGTCTCCTTCATCTCATTTAAGACTTCGAACTGTTTAACCACTAGCTGGTGAAGGTCATTCTGAATCCTAGAATCCAATTCTCTAAACTCATCCTCTGTGAACTTGGAGAAAGAAGATTCAAATGATATAAACTAGAAATCATTCAATTACTGCTCAAGGGATGTGATATTCTCAACATGTTTGACATTAATCCCTTGTGATTCCTTGAGCTTTCACTTGAGGAGATCATTCTTTTCTTGCAATTGTTTGATTTGGTCTTCATAATAGTCCTTCGATTCTTGCATTTCAGTGTGATTTTGTGCAATCTCCTATATTTGTTTTTGATTAATTTGCTGCAGCTCTTGTTACTTGATCTCAATTTCCTTGTCGAGTGAGGAAATTGAGTCATAGTTGGCACCTACAAAGGATCCCATGGAAGCTGTGGTCTCCAAGGCCTCCTTCTTAACATCCATCGATGCTCTCTTCAGATGCTCTAATTGGGTACAGAGCCTTGCTTGAAGGTTCAGTACCTATATCTCTTGGATCCTTTCTTCACCACTATTTTTTCTACTTTGTTCCAAAAGTATTCACCAAGGGTTACCACTGTATCCTCACTGAAATCTGCCACTTCCTTAGCTGTGGAAATGGCTCCTTCAGAGACAATGACTAAAGGGGTAGGTTGGGGAGTGCTAGGGGAAGGAATTAACATGGTGACTTGGGGAATAGTAATGGAAAGTGTAGAGTGATGGGAAATAGAGGATAAAGGAATGGAAGCAATAACATAGGTGATGGTTTCAGAAGAGGTGGTAGGGGTAGAAGAGTTGCCAAGTTGTGAAAATGATAATATCACTTGGGTAGTAATGGAAGGAAATTCAAAAGCTGATGAAAAAATGTCTAAGGTGGAAAAAGGAATAGCAATGGGGATGAGAAAGGATACAATAGATGTACCATTATTAGTAGTAAGAATTTGAGACATATGGATCAGAGAAAATGAATGGTCATGTATTAAACCTTGTAGAGGATCCCCAGCTATATAGGGCTATGAAACAATAGATAGTAAAATAGTAGGAACTATAATTGGACAAGAGTAAATGGAGGGAAAATTTTCTTCCTCCAAGTCACTTTCGATTTCATGTACATCAATCCTAGCTGCTGGTGGATCAGCCCGTGGTATTGGATTTACTTGTGGAGGTGGATTGACCTGTGGAGGTGGCTGCTCAGACCTTTTCCTCTTTGGTTGAGGTTTAGACATTGTTGCTTATGCCTCTGCCATATAACTCATCAGTTATAATCTCATCTTCATCTCTGAAGACCTTGTCAAAGGCTCAAAAGTGGTTGAGGTTTCTATCTGTTGAGGATATTCACCAACAACCTTCCCACGATCATCGGTCTGCTCACCTGCTATTGAAGACGAACCAGCTTGGGAATTTTGGAATTCTTTTTCTACCAATTGTTGTTGATTAATTTTTCATTGATTCCAACAATGTATGGTCATTGATTCCAACTACTGAGTCCTTGGTGCCCCTTGTGGAGACCCTGAGGTTTAGTGTTTAGTTTGTGGTTGTTTGTGCAAGATGAGCCCTTTTAACCTTATCTAAGACCAAGATTGAAGCCCTTGGTGACAAAATCCTTGGTTACCCATTGACTTGCTCAAGTGCCCATAAGTTGTATCTTGGTCCCATTTGAGTCCATTATCTAGTTCCTTACTCATGGTTGATATTTGGTTACTAGTCTTTGTGCTTCTTGTTATGCTTGTACTTTTTTTAGTCTCTTGATTGGTTGTTGGATGGATGATGTCGCTCATGTGTGTAAAGTATTTGATGTGTCAATGGTTAATACCATTGCTTGAATTTGATGGTCTTGAGGTAAGTTCTTATGGGGTCCTTGAGTCCACAATATTAGATATTGATCCTCTTGCATGTGGATACTTAGGTTTTGGAACCCACACTGATGGTGGTATATTGGAACCAATTTTTATGGGGTCCTTGGTGTCCTTCAAAGTTTAAGTCTTGAACCCACATAAATGTTTTGATGTCCCTTGGATGCTATATGGTCATTTCCATGTAGTAGCCTTATGATCATGCATATGAATCCCATAAGGTGTTGCAAACTAGTGGTCAAGTCTTTGTACCCCTCTTTTGGGGTGTTGGTACTCTTATAGTGATAAAGATATATAGTGGAACCACTGGATATGTTTTTAATGATATGGAGACCTTGAACCATGATGATGTATGGTCCTATTTGTGGTTATATGGCTATTGGGATGTAGATTGAGGTAGAGCCGACATATGTTCCTTGATATGTTGAAGAATACTTTGAAACTCTTGTAGCTAGTGGTATGGTGTTTGGCACCCTCATGTGTGGGGTCTTTGATGTCTTGGACATATTGAATAATTTAAGGGTATTAGACTAAGAATTTGAAAATAAACCCATCATAGGGAAATAGTCCTCGTCAATCCATTTCCATTGATATGTGGATCATCTTCTAACTCCTTACGATTGAAGAGATATGAATTTTTGAAGTTGGGCTACCCCCACCTTTTTGGGTGAGCTGACTAAACAAAAGAGATTTTAATTATTTGTAATTTTGAATTGCATGTCGGCCCAAGGTAATAATTTTTATCCACAACCTATATAAATAGAATATCAAACATTTCATTTTTCCATCGTCAATTCCCTTAGGAATTTTGCACATTTTGGAGAAAAGTGCAAAATTTTGTGACAGAAAATTTTATGGGCATCTTCACAAAAATTGGCATAACTTTCTCATACGAAATCAAAATTACAAAATTTCTAGCTCGTTGGAAAGATTGTTACGAGGGCTGTGTTTATGACATGATATAGAGTTTATTTTGGGTTTTCTACTTTTTCTCCATCTTGTTATCTTCAATAAGGTATGGTTCATGCTTAATGGTTTCTCTTGTAATGGCACATGTCTCTCATGGATAGAGTTCATCTTTGATCTTGGTATGTGAGGCTATATATTGGTATATCTATTTAAAGTCATTCAATAAGTTATGGAGGCTATCATGATGGTTTTCTTGGCATATATCTTGATGTGATATTGACATAGATCTTGATGATTATCTTGGATGTTGTTGGCATAGATCTTGGTGTTTATCTTGATTGTTGTATAAGTGTAGTATTGAATGAGAAGTTGACATGTAAGTATTAGATATTGTGAGTTATTTATTTGATCAACATAAATTTTTTATTTGAAAACTAGTTTTACAAGTGTTGATCATTGTGTCTTTGACCTAAGTGGAGTTGGATTGTTAATGACAACCTTTGACAGTGTTGTAAGTGATTATTTGCTTGATATTTTGGTGTGCAGACTCAGATTGACTGAGTTGGTTGATGTGAGAAACAGATTGATTGGTATAGGTTGATTTTACAAGTTGATGAGTATTGTGATACAGTGGACAATGATCGATTATTGAGTAGTGATTAGATGATGAGCAGTGGTTTGTAGTGGAAATGATTGTGCATTGTGGTTCAAGTTGTGTAGTGTGGTACATATTGTGCAATGTAGCACAAGTGTTGATTAGAAGGTCCACAGGATCAGTGCGATTATGGTTTAGCAGTTTCTATCTTCATATCAAGGTGGCAGGACGGGGCAAGGAAAGGAGGTCGTAGCCTCCTTTCGGTTGAATCCGGAAAACTTGGGAGTGAAAACTTCCATCAGGTCATAGCCTGTAAATTAGGGGGTCGCAGCCTCCTTTGAGTTGAAGATGGAAAAGTGAAGTCTTTGTAATAAGGGGGTTGTTTCCTCCTTCTAGTTATTTCCGGAAAACTATTTTAAAAAGGATTCCATGGTTTTCCCCTTAGGACTTGGGTTTCCACGTAAAAATCTTGTGTAATGTGTTGCGATGATTTCTATGTGATGATGATGATAAAAATGTTGATGATGATATAATGATAATGTGATAATGCATAATATTGAATAAGTTGTTGATTATAAAAGTTGAAAAAGTAATAAAGACTGCACACGCAGATTCATCCCCCCTCTCTTTGTTCCTGGTGTGTCCAACAGTTGTTTTTGTGCTTTCTATTCTACTGTGATTTCCAACTTCCTGTAATTAAGCACCTTGGTTTTTAACTCCTACTGGTATTGAAAATTGAAACTCTTTTCACGAGGAGTGGTGATTCTAGTTACAACTTCTGAGAAATCTTTAGCCCCTTGATATATAGAGTCATCGGGGTTATTCTGATGCAAGTAGCCAGTCTTCATGTGCTCCTGGTTAAAATGATTTGTGAGGAAGGAATTTGGATCATGCATTCTTTTGGGGGCTTCCCCAAGCTTCAGAGTAACAATTTTCTTCCCCAAGGTGCCTGCATGCATAGAATTTTGAATGACCAACGGTCCAAGGCTGAGGGGGAACTTTGGCCACCCCTTCCTCTTTGCTGAAATAAGCTTAGAAAACACTCCATCCACCACTGTCTAAAAGGAAATCTCTTCCAGCACTATTATGTATGGAATTATCCTTGGGAGTTGATGTACAGTGTTGCAACCCCATATCTTGATGTATGTGAAATATTCCCCGACACACTAATCTCCCATGGTGGAGATCAGTGCTCTAGAAATGTTAGAAAATGTTTGGGCATCTCCTTTGAAAATTCTCTAATAAATTGACCCATTAAAGTGGTCACAAATGTCATATACAAGCGGGACAAAGTTTTCCTTCCATAGTGTCGAGTAGTAAATATGAACAGGGGTGAAACTCTGGTCCAATTCCATCCCATGGATGGGATAGGAAATGTCACACAAAATACATCCATCACATAGGATGATAGGTAAAAATGTGGCCTTCCTAGATGCTGGAGTCTTTTGGTACTTCTCTATCGATTCCTTCAACACAATTGATAGGATATAGGCCCAGTTGAAGGACTCCCCTGTGGTTAGGATATGATGTGCGAGGGGTGTCCATTCTGCCTTGAACATCGTGCAATTTGGTAACTCGTAGATTTTGCAAAACATGGACGCCAATAGGGAAAATGACTCTCTGAACCAGGATATAGGATATAACTTGTCTAGCTTGGGGATGAATTCGACGGGGTTATCCATCCATGACTTCATCATTTCCTCAAAATTGTACTATGTGGCAGAGGTTTCAAGGAACTGATTATTAAGTAATTGTCGAGGTGGGTTCAGGGTGTATCCCTGGAAAATACCTCTAGACAAAAGGAGGCTACTTGGGTAGGAGCCTGGTCATCAAAAGAGTGGTCTTTTGGGTTTGTGTGATCGACCATCCACTTCATAGGTCTATATAGGGCATGAAAGCAGGTCTAGCTGATATGGCATGGAGTTGTGATCTACTAATATATACAAAATTTGACTGGTCATGTGGGATGGAAGAGAAGTCATTATTGTCGAAAATGACATAAATTATCGACCAGTCTAGGTGATAGGTTTCAGATACCCACCCACTGGTTTCTGAGAAGATTCCAACATTGGGGTCTTTGTTCTTTTGTTCATTAAGAGTGGTTTTAGACCTTGTGTTCCTCGACATAGTTGCAGGGTATGGAGTAAGTTTTGGTAAGAAATTACTGTAAAACCTTCAATTTTTTAACCCAAATAAAAATCATTACTACAATTAAATCAATGGGAAGCAAGAGATTTGAAAGAGTCACCGGTAAATCACTTAAAAAAACAAGGAAATTCGTAAAGCTGATGAAAATTCATAGTAACTTCTCTTGCGCAGGTGAAATTCGTAAGTTAAAAATGATGAAGAATACGAACAATTTAAATCACCAATTCCAATCATGAAATAAATGCAACCTGCAATCCACATTGCGGAATTACGGAACTGAAAAATTGATATTTTATTGCGAAATGATTTTTTCGACATCCTCTATCCGCATTGCGATTTGCAGGCCGTGAAAAGGTAAAAATGTAAAATAAAAGAAAATGCAACCCCTGCAATCCATATTGTAGGTTGCGAGAAAAGAAAAAACCTTCAAAAAAAGACTTCCGCTTTCCGCTTTTACGAATTGCGGATTGCGAAAGAGAATTTTCCGCAACTCACAAACCAAAAACACAAAGCTTTAAATGAGAATTTTATTAAGTTAAACATTATAAGACCATAAGATGAAAACAACAAAGAATAAATACTCCATAAATAAAACAACAACAAAGATTACCTTAATAATGATAAATAAAGCTCCCATTTCATCAAATGAAATAGGATCTATTGTACCAACAACAAAGCTTTAAACTCTACATTGGTGGCTATGATCACAAATGATGTTACAAGTATCTTAGAATGTTATAGATCTATTTCTCACACTATATTTCTTTATATCAAATAATAATTATACTATTAATTACAATCAGACTGAAACTTATTCTCTATAAAGTTATCTCACAAGTCTATAGTTCAACTTCCTTCATGTAGATATATCCATGACGTTGTACGAATTGCATTGGAGGAAATGCATACCATTAAGATAAAAGAGCTTCCCAATTTTGTAACCAATTATTTGGATTTATCAAAAGAGTTGACAAGGTCATCTTATATTGAACTGTAACCAATTATTTGAACTATTTTAGAGGCTACGTCATCTTATATTGAACTGCTGCCCCTCAATTGCAGTGATAGTGCACCTCAATTGCAGTAATAGTGCACCTGGAAGTCAAGGCACCATGCCACTAGGATGAACACAACCTGCGTTACCAAGAACAAGATGACATATGCTGCCGCATGTCCTTCAGCTATTGTTTGTGCGGTCGTGGTTTCTTCCACCTGCACCAAAAGACCATGAAGCGCACACAATGTTCAGAGCTAGCTCGGTAGAGATATTAAGGAGAAGAGGAACACGCCCATGGCTTCTCTATCTCGAAGAAGAATCTGCACCGCACCATCAACAGATTTGTCACAACCCTTTCCTCTTAATCTCTCCATAGTTGTTTGTGACCAGTTTTATTATTATTTTTTTCTATAAACTTTGATTATACTTTTGCAGACTGTCTCTTCTTCCGTGTTTTCCACACCACGCAATTCTTATGGTACACCAATCCATACTTAGTCAAGGATTCTTATTGTGTTCAGTTGTGGAAAACAACTTGTGTATGCCAGCAAATCTTCCAACATAGACTGAATTTGAAGAGTTCTGTCCACTAACAAATCCTTCGTAATAAAGGTAAAACTCCATACTTGTTGATGTTTTTTTTGCTAAAATGGATTTTTGTTTTATGTTTTCATTCATCAAATAAATAGGGAATCAACAGTAGGATTGTTCTAAAATGAAAAAGAATATATGTGTACATTTAATTTGACAAGAATAGAATGATTTTAAAACTAAAACATTTTTCTCTAAATTTGACCAAGTTTTACTTGAAATAATGGAACACTAGATTAGTTACCTGGATTAACTCTAGTTTCTTTAATGTAGATCCTATTATTCCGTTGTTTGTTGCAAACCGTTTGCTTTCCATTTACTTTAATAAATACAGTTCGTGAGCATAGACTCAACACGAGATTTTCACCAAAGGTTCTTTGTTCTCTGTTTTTTGGGTATACTCTGTCCTATCTAATTTATGTTGGTATCAGAGCTGAGTAGTTTGGGGATTAGTCTAGGGTTCTGGTGGTCGGCCCTAGCAGAGTAAACCAATTTCTACTTTCGGTCTGGGGTCACCAGAGAGTCTTTTGCGCCCATGGGAGCCGCTTCTGATCTTGCCGTGGAAGAGATGCGTCAGCGTGTAGTGAAACGCATGTGCTGTAAGCATTGTTGTGGGAAGAAGAAGCTTGAGGTCGTGAGCCGTTGACATAGAATCACGCTTAGCGTGAAGAGGAAAAAAAGGTGAAGCTAGCAGCTGCTGAAGCCGTGGGTTGCTGTGGAGAACAGAATCGTGAAGGAGCCGTGAGAGAAGAGCCGTGGTGAAAGAGCAGTGAAATAGCTGTAGAAAGTAGAATTGTTGTCTGCTGTGTAGCCGTGCTATTAACATTGTTTTTCCAGAAGGTATCATTATTTACTGTGAGTCCGTGCTGTAAAGGGTGAGACTTGTAACCCTCGTGGCTATGAAGGAGGACGTAGGAGGAGCCGCAGAAGTCTACTGCCAGAGAGAGCTGCTGTGTATTGTTGCTATGGAAAGAAGAGGGCTGTGACTAAGCCTGTTGTGAAGAAGGAGAGAGCTTGAACCGTTGAATCTACCTATTGAGATGTCAAATCCGCTCGCAGAAACCTACCTCAACGAAGCAAATAAACTAGATGGCTCAAATTTCATCAACTGGATATACAAAATGCAAACCTTGCTGAAAGGTTATGGTGCATGGATGATCACGAATGGAGATGAAGCAAACCCTGTTGCGGCTGCGGGTGGAACAACAACACAAATCCAACACTAGGATAAGCGCAAGAACAAATCCAAGGTATTGTTGCGTATGTCTGTTAAAGATAGCATAATTCCACATATCAGAGAAGCTAAAACTTATGTTGAAACATGCACAATGCTGAAAGAGTTGTATAAAACTAGCAATATAAATCGTCTTCTTTTCTTGAAAACTAAATTTCTAGGCACTAAGATGGATGGAAATGAATCTGTTAGTTTATTTTTGGGTCGCATTAAAAAAGTGAAAGACAAGTTAGGAGATATAGAGGAAAAAGTTTCCAGCACTGATCTTGTCACAATTACCTTAAATGGTATGCTAGAAGACTATCAAATGTTTATAACAGGTCTTGCATCAAGGGAGAAACCTCCTACTTTTGAAGAGTTAACAGGTATTTTGCTGCAAGAGGAAGAGAGCCGCACGAATTTGAAGCCTCAAAATTCAAATTTAGCACTGTGGTCAAATAAGAGATCCCCGAGAGGGAGATCAAGAGAAATGAGTCAAATAGTTGTTTTTTTATTGTGGTCGATCTGGACATCTTATTAAAGGCTGTATGAAGAAAAAGAGTGATGACGCTAGGAATGGACAACCTAGAAAATATTCAGGTCATTTTGCAGAAGATTCTTTAAAATAGGATCTCAAATTATTTATTGCTAGTGATGATACTGATGAACCCCCGAATTTTGATTCAAGGTACCTTAGATTGTTTGTGTCTAATGCTGCTTTTTCTGCTAAAATTGATGAGGTTAATGCTTGGTTTGTGGATTCCAGAGCATGAATACATATGACATGCAATAAGAAGTGGTATACTAACTTTAAAGAAACATAGAATGGTGCCAACATATATCTTGGAGATGACCGTGCTCATCAAATCAAGGGATACATAGATATTCCAGTAACATTTCCAAATGGTAGTGTTCGTCACATTTACAATGTTGTGTATGTGTTAGGGATAAAGAACAACCTGATCTCTGTGCCTACCATTACAGATCAGATCTTGAAGGTTGAATTCTTCAATAATTATTGCATAGTGAAGGATCTGCTGGACCAATTCATAACTATTGCAAAGGGAGTCAGAGTAGGAGGTCTATACAAGATTGATGTTACCAGCAAAGAATATCATGCATTAAATTCTGCAACTATGCCAACAGAGAGTCTTTGGCATCAAAGGTATGACAACATCAATCATCAAGATTTATTGTTATTACAAAAACAGAATATGGTTGAAGGACTTCCCATGTTAAAGAATGTGAATATTGCTTGTGAAGGATGTGCATTAGGAAAGATGCACAGAGATGAATTTTCTAGTAATCCTAATAGGAAAAAGAAAGTTGTGTTAGATCTTGTGCATACTGATGTTTGCGGATGTATGCAAGCTAAATTTTTAGGAGGTGCATTTTATTTTTTGTTATTTATTGATGATTACACGAGATACACATGGGTTTATTTCCTTAGAAGAAAGAGTGATGTTTTCGAGTATTTTAAGGAATTCAGAAACATGGTGGAAAAGCAGACAGAAAAATCCATCAAAATCCTCCATTCAGATCAAGGGGGAGAGTATAAATCAGGGGACTTCAACAAATATTGCAAAGATCATGGAATAGTACAACAATTTACAGTACCCAAAACTCCATAGCATAATAGAGTTGATGAAAGGAAAAACAGAACTTTGGTAGAGTGTGCACGCAGTATGATGAAAGGTAAGAATCTCTCGAATCCATTCTGGGGTGAAGCCATAAATATTGCTGTTTACTTAAAAAATAGAAATCCAACAAGGAGTCTTGATAATATTACTCCTTTCGAAGCTTTGTATGGTTCCAAACCAGTAGTTCAAAATTTGAAAGTTTTTGGGTGTAAGGATTTTGCACATATTCCAAAGGAAAGTAGGAAGAAACTGGATGCTAAAGCAATTAAATGCATCTTCATAGGTTGTTGTTTTGAATTCAAAGCATATAATTTTTTTAATCCTTCTACTTACAAAGTATTTGTGAGTAGAGATGTACTTTTCCATGAACATGAAACATGAAATCATGATAATGGCAACAATAGTCATGAGGAATGGCATAAACTTCTTAATGAAGGAGTTAAAGAAGAAAAAGAACAACAATTATTACAGCAGTAATCATTTCAGCAGCAATCATCACAACAGCCGCAATTACAGTAGTCACAACCGTAGGGACACCAGCAACAACAAGAGGGACTCAATGATAAAGACAGACAAAGTTCATCTAGTGGTGAAGACAGAACTTCACACAATGAAGAGGAAGATAATCATTAGTTGAGAAGATCTTTAAGACAGGTTTGGATTCCTGAAAGGTATAAAGATTATGCCCTAATGAGCAACACTTCTAATTTCATAGAACCCATTAGTTTTGATGAAGCAAATGAACATGATGAATGGCGAAATGCAATGGAGGAAGAATATGAATCTATAATTAAAAACAATACTTGGGAATTGACTGAATTGCCTGAAAATAAAAATCCAATAGGATGCAAATGGATATACAAACCCAAGTGTAAATAAGATGGTAGTATAGATAAATATAAGGATAGACTAGTGGCAAAGGGGTATTCACAAACAAAAGGTATTGACTATGTTGAAACATTTGCACATGTAGCTAAATTGAATAGTATCAGATTGTTAATTGCTTTAGCTACAAAGCACAATTGGAAGCTAAACGAATTAGATGTTAAATTTGAATTTTTTAATGGTGAGTTAAAGGAGGAGGTTTACCTTACTCAACCTGAAGGGTTTGTGGAGCATGGGGAATAACACTTAGTGTGTAAGTTAAAGAAAGCTTTGTATGGACTAAAACAAGAACCTAGGTCATGGTATGAGAAAATAGACTCCTTCTTTCTTCAACAAGGATTTATGAGGAGTAAGAGTGATCCAAATCTGCATATCAAATTTGATGAGCAGGGATACATAGTGTTGATTTCATTATATGTTGATGACTTAATAATCACAGGAAATGCAGGGAAATTAATTGATGAGATCAAGGATTAGATGTCACAAGTTTTTGAAATGAAAGATCTTGGTGAGTTACATTACTGCCTGGGTCTTGAATTTTTGAGGAATGCAGGCCAAACATTTGTTTGTCAGAGTAAGTATGTTCGAGATGTACTTAAGAGATTTAAAATGGATCAATGTAAATATTCTACTATTCCCATGTAGCAAAATGTGAAACTTTCTTGTGATGATGGAGGTGAATGGCACTTTGTACAGATAAATGGTGGGTAGTTTAAATTACCTCACCACAACCAGACCTAACATTGCATATTCTATAAGTGTGTTAAGTCAGTTTATGGCAAAACCTCAAGAAAGACATTGGAATGCAGCAAGGGTGGTACACATGTATCTAAAAGGAACACTTGATTATGGTATTAAATATACTGATGCATCTGTTGTTGAGTTGACAGGTTACTCAAATTCTGATTGGGCTAGAAATCTGGATGATTGAAGATCTACCACTAGATATGCATTTAGCATTGGATCCAGAATTGTTTCATGGAGTAGTAAAAAGAAGCCTAGTGTATCTCTGTCTTCTACTGAAGCAGAATACAAAGCCTTTTGTGCAACAACCTGTGAAGATGTTTGGCTGAGAAGACTTCTTCAAGACGTTGGAGAAGAAAAAAAGGAACTTACAGTAATCAGATGTGATCATCAAAGTTCAATCAAGCTAGCGAATAATCTGATTTTTCATGCAAGGACAAAGCATGTTGATGCTCAGTTTCATTTTGTTAGAGAAAAGTTGCAGTCCAATGAGATAGATCTTATATATTGTAATACTTGTGAAAATAATGTTGATATTTTCACAAAACCTCTTGGAAAGGTTAAATTTGAGCTGTTTAGGGAGATGTTAGGTGTAGCAGTCAATCCATTCTCCATTAAGGGGGAGACTTGAAATAATGGAGCACTAGATTAGTTACCTAGATTAACTCCAGTTTCTTTAATGTAGATCCTATTATTTCGTTCTTTGTTGCAGAGCGTTTGCTTTCCGTTTGCTTTAACAAATATAGTTCGTGAGCATAGATTGAGTATGAGATTTTCCCCAAAGGTTCTCTATTCTCTATTCTATCTAATTTAATTGTTTCTTTAAGGTTTGCTTTTCATCCAACCAAAAGGCCCTGATTAGGAGTACACCCAGCCTCATGCATTGAACCTGGGACTTCAACTTTGATACCATGGTTACTATGTAACCGTTGACGCGACACTAAAACCTACAGATGATGGTGATGATGATGATGATGATGATGCATGATGATAATGATGTTGATGTAGATTTTGATGAAAATTGAACATTTTCTTGATTAACATTGAACATTTGAAACTAAGCACAATGCCCTATCATCAGGAGGTTTGATGTTGATGCATAGGTTGATGAACATTGAACATTTCAAACTAAGCACAATACCCTATCATCAGGAGGTCCTATCATCAAGAGTGGATGTTAGTCACATATATTCCATAGGATCACGTTAGTCACATATATTCCACAGGACATAGTCTAATAGTTTCTTGTGTGATTATCATCATCCAAAAGAAAAAAATAGATAATGATTTAAAAATAGACAATGATTTGAAGCAATGCTAGTTTTTATCAGATTAATAGAATTTGGGTTTCTTTGTTAATCTAAATCTTTTGAATTAAGATCAAATATATGGCATCAATAGATAAACAACTAGAAAGAAGAGCCATAAAAGCCTAGAAAGAAGAACCAAGGCCAAACTATATCCAAACAATTGCTCCTTGTAGAAGTTCAAGTTCTATGAGACAAGCTCTAGCTATATTGACAAGTAGAGCTAAGTCTGAACCAGATCAAAACAATTGCTCCTTATCGAAGTTTAGGTTCTATGAGACACGTAAGGTATCTTTACCTTTTCACTTGATTTAGACATAATTCTAAGAATCCCATTAGGTTTGACATCTTTTGATGACAATTCAGAGGAATTTACGATCTAAATTAATCTGTTGCAGAGATTTAATTTAATAGGGAGCGATAAGCATAAAAGGAATTTTAGAGTGCTGAAGATTGACCGGTCCAAGCTATTATCAAATACCCCATTGTTTACATGTAGCAGGAGGTCAAGAATTTGTCATAGAGGATCAGCAAGGGCAACCGTACCATGGTCCAAATGACTTTTGTTACCAAATCCTTCATCATTGCAGGTTAGTCTTTTTGTGTTTATGATTTTAAGTGACCTTGAGGGAGAGATGAAGCCTTATTTCACATTTGCAAGGTATAATACCCACTTGCTTTCGAGAAAATATTTGAACTTTACACATGAACAACATGGGTATTCACATCATCTTTAAAGTTCTGATCAGACGTTAATAGAGCTGTATTGATCGAAGTATTATCTTAGTCTTCCTGCATATCATAGTTTGTAGGTTTAATTGAGATTGTTCCCCTAAGGAGAGTCATAACATGAAGTATTATGAAATCTAGAGAGTGCCAAAACAATGCTTCACATGATGAATTAAAGAAATCTTATATAAAGGTCACTGTCCAAAACCATGTTTACGAGGGTGGAGATCTAGAAAAGGTATGCAATGCAAACCCTAATCATAGCCCTCTTTGAAATTAGGGAGGGGCTGAAAGACTAGGAAATATTCTAACATCTTGTCAAAGTTCTTTCCAATAACTTTATTCTGCCTCTAGATACATATGGTTGTTTATAGGCCTAATTGGTAGCCAAATGAATCTCGCTTTGGCCTGTATCTCTCCATGAATTTATTCAAGATTTCATGAATTTTTATCTAAAGGGTTTCGCCATATTATCACTACACTACAATCTGTTCCATTATCACTACACTCTAGTCTAATAACAAGAGACCCAAGATACCCATACATTGCGACTTCAAAATATTAACAATTTTCCGAGGAAGAAAACCAAACATACCCATACATTGCTAAATCCCAACATGTAAATATATATCAAAATGAAACGGTGTATTGAGTAGTATTAATATCACCAAAATAACATTTTGTTTGAAAGCGCATATCAACAACATTCATTTTTATTGAAACTTAGTTTAAAGTAAAAATTCTCATCGTTTTCGAATGCATCGAACTTCAACATGGCAACACTTAAATTATGCCAAAGTGATGCGAAGTAGAGGACCTTTTCAAACTATCTGACTGCCAAGTTTTCTTTTGAACTAATCTTTCATGTTTTTCATGTGCTAAACAATATGTCACATGCCCCAATTTGCAAAAACATTTTATGTTTTAAGAAACATTATGTTACATTTTATGTTAAAGTTTGTAATTTATGACCAAGTGGGGTCAAGGATAATTTAATGTAATTGCTGAATATTTTATTAATAAATAAATGAAAGATGAGACAATAGCTTAGGGAAGCTTTTAAAAGAGTGTTTTACCGGTCACTTAATGGAGAAGGTTGGGTTGAGAGCATATTGACATTTGGAAGCATCCTCAAACTACTTCTAGCTGTTGTAGGTGGAAAATTTCCTATTTTTGTGGTCATGTTCCCCAAGAAAGTGGAACAAGAGAAGGTGGCTCATTAAGTAAAAACTTACCCAAATGACCTAAGCATGCTAATAAAAATTTCCATTGAAGACAGTTGAGGCTGCTCATTCTAGATTTGTGAACATTTTGAGTGAATGAAGTGCACAAGAGAATTCGATGGAGGGGACTAGCTGAAGTATGTTTTGAGTGGAAAAGTGTTGAATACCTGACTTAGTGAAGCTATTCTAAGCCAAGTTCATACTGCTACATGCAGAACTGACTTATTGCTGAACACTCAATAGAGTTGCAGAGGATTCCTAGACTACATCTCTCACCCAGTACTTCTACCAGGTGGACCAAGAGACAAGCTCGAGGGTCCTGAGAATTGTAGTCCAGCTTTTTTCCAGGAGTTGGTTGGGAGGTACAGGTTCCTTAAGCCGTTGTCACCTCATATATATTTCCAGGTTCTACTTGTTTAATTCAACTATCTAAGTATTTACTATTCTCTAGAAAATTTATGTTTAAGTAAAAATATGTTATGCTTCTGTTCTTACTGCTGCTAGGGTCAGTTAGGAGAAATGTATAAGCTGTGAAAAGTTAGTAAGTGCTAAGATAGTTAAATAAGGTAAATGATTAGAAGAATTTCTGATTTAATTAATAGAAAGAAAGAAATTACCTAAACTGTATTTTTCCACACCTTTTATAAGGTAGTACTCTAGTACACTAGGTTAGTTTAATTTTAGAAAAAAAAATTTCGAATGAAGTATGCATGCATATGAAATTGTTAACTTTTACAGGTCCATAAGTATAAGTTGTGTGTATGCTTTCTTTTATACTGTTCATTTAGTTAGAGTACTTGAACTAAATAAATAGAAACATTTAGTAAAGAGCTAAGGGTACTAAACACTAGTCTGTGTAATGATTTACACAGTAAATCAAAATTATTATTACAAATATAATATTTTAATAATAAACATATAATATATAAACAGGGAATTAACATAACTAAGTTTAACTTAAAAAAATAGTTTACAAGGCTAAGCATATACCAAACTAATTCATTTAAGTGAAAATGCAAACTAGGGTTAACTAAGAATGAAATACTAGCTCTGTAATTATATAAGGAAGAATTAAGGTTTGTAAAATAACTTATGTAAAGAACCGTTCTTTTCATAATTAAATAAATTCAAAATCTATCTACTCTATTCTATACAACCATAAGCATCAATTAGAGGTATGTATGGAGTTACATACTTTATCTATGAGTAATTATAGAAATTAAAAAAAAAAAACTACCAGTATATTTTCAATCTCATAGATTACAGAAAAGAATTAAGTTATACAACTAATATATCTCCTCTATTTTACTACAGAAATCATTACTGGTTTAATAACTAAGTTATTATCTAAAAACCACAACTCTCAAAAACCCTCAGGATTTAATTTACTTTAAAGAAAAACAAAATAACTAGGAATTTACATAATCCCAAAACCTTCGAAAGGTTAAATTACAACAAGAATAGTTAAGTAATCAATATACATATAAACATATTATCAAAAACAGAGTTATAGTAAACTAGCTACAAGTTGTAAGTAATATTTTAAAACCAAAAAATCACTGAATTAGTTACGGCCTTATGGCCTTTTTACATTATAGGTCAAGGCTTAAAAGCCTATTTCAAAAAGTATCATCATTACGAACAACATTCACAATAGACAAAACAATTGTCTCGGCTATGAAAGCCCTATCCAAACATTGCTAAAACAACCACTAGGGCTTCATAATTTTCTTGAACAATCATCATGTAACAACCCCTGGCCTGTCCAATATTTCACGATACAGTACATCGCGGCCGAATTGAAGAACCAATAAACCTACGAACTCCATCAACAAAAATCAACACTATAAACCACTGTAGGAGAACCTCAGTGAAACCGAGGCTTACCAGAAGAATCAATTTTGGTGGAGTCCCTTCTCTTTATGATTCTCAAACCCCGAGTAACCCTTTAGACTGCAGCCTACAAAGGTTTGAACATAAAAACAAGAGTATGACTATCACTGATAATAATGAAAGAAACTATTTTGAACAGTGCAATAATGATAAGATAGAAAAGAATTTTATACCTGGGATTTTATCATTTATTTCTATCGTTAAAAGACAAGTTTAAAAACCCTAGCCACCTCTTCGAAGACAACGAGCTTCAGGAGGGAACTGTCGGGAATATTACAGGCACACATTTCTTACTCCCGAACTCTCAGCTACCTTTCAAAGAATGATGGCCAAAGACAATAACCACACCAAAAGATAAACAATAAAAAACAGTTGAACCCTAGCCACCTTTGGAGAACGACGAGCTTCAAAGAAGCACTGTAGAAGAAATACGCAGCTCACAGAGTACAATCTGAGTCCCAAACCCCATGATGAAGCAGAGGCAAATGCCACTTCATAGATTGGACTCTGAAGACTTCTAACCTCTGCCTCCAATCTTAAAAATGACAGTAAACAACTCTAGCCACACCACGACAATGAAGAAGTCATGCTCACCTTCTTAGGTCACGACTACACACGTTTGCAAGGAACAATGCTCACCGAGGTGAACTACGACAGTTCGAGGTGTTTTGTGGCTCAACACAACTGTAAACATACTAAACCTTCGATGCAAAGAAACTTAGAGGGCATAGGGAGCCTGCTGAAAACAAAGGTGCAAGTTTTGACAGTGAACCTTGCGGCCATAAGCCTGCTGCTTTCACAAACACAAAACATTATAATAAGACTAAGAAGAATGCATTTTTTTAGGGTTTAGTACGTTTTATATTGTCTTTGGTCAAACCCAAAACCTAACCATCGTATTACGAACACGTGGCTTGAAAAATCTTTTCATTTGTGGTCTTTTGTTATAATTCGAAACCCTTGCTTAACTTGCACATAATAGTGGAAAAAAAATAAATTAATATTATGTTACAATACATGTTATGAGTTGATATTTTTGGTTTTATGTGCATTTATCACATAGTCAATAACATGGGAGGTAAATAGTAAGAATACTAGGGTTTTAATATGGTTTTAAAATATAGTAGAGACATATAGAAATTCAATTATGAATTTCTCTAATCTCGGCATTAGTATAGGAAACTTAATGCAAAAGAACTACATCATGGATATTGCTCAAATAAAAATTATAGTAATGGAAATCAACTATGAAATTCCATTAATAACTGTTACAACAAATATGCCTAACTAGCATATTAAAATAGATAATAAAAATGATTTCATAATTTAAGTCCTTAGTAAAATATGCTTAATATTCTTACTGAGATCCTTAGCTTCTTCCTAGATTTACTCAAATATCAGTAAGAGTAAGAATCTTGGAAATGTTATGACATCAAGTAGTTTCAATAAGGTCAACTTCTAATTGAGATGCCTCTCCCTAAAGTTGCATACATATTTCTAAATTAAAATAGATTGATACAAAAATAAACAAATAAGAGCTAGTTAGAAGAATAATTGAGTTAAGTTCAGTTTGCTAGAAATGTTTACAATACTATCAACTATGAAGATCATAAATAACAAGATCAATAATACCTCTTTTACTACTTAAGCTGTAAACAAATAATTTAACTGGCATTTTATTATATGCTAGTTGAATGTTATTCTCAATCTGGAAAGACTCGTAACAAAACTGCTTACCTGTTTAGAACCCGTCGAAGAAGCTACACTTTACTACGTTAGCTATAAGCTAAGTAAGTCTCAATCTCAACTGAAGTTCTTTCCTACTTGTCATAAGACAGCAAAGACATACTTAGTAGCAGGATTAGACATATCTATCTTTTCTTGTTATTCTAAAACATAAACTGCTAAATTTAAATCCTTAACATGGAACTAGGAAGATAAACAAATAACTATACAAAACTAGAGATTTACAAATGTTCAGTTCTATTTACTACTGTTAAAATAACCATTAACAGTTATTGGTCCCTAGGCAGTGATGACTATAAACATTTTATGTTAAATGAAAAATTTTAAATTTTTACGAATTTTTGGGTTATTACACAATATGACCATTATAATGGTAAGAATTTGTATAATACAACATATACTTACTTCTCTTATAAAAAAACTTAAAAAAAACATTTTTATTTATTTATTATATACATAATAAATTCTTTAAATTTTCTTAACAATATTCAGATATAACATTTATAATATTCATATTTTTCAAATACAATTCTTTAAATTTTTTTAACAATATTAAGCTATACTATTTCTAATATAATATTTTTAAAATACAATTTTTATTTTTAAAATCAAATTATACATATTTTTAAAATATAAATTTTTCCAAATTTTTTATTGTTGGTTTAAAATCAAATTCCCAATATGATAATGATGCTAAATAATGGAATGTTCATACATTCTCTTTGTGACAATGTTCATGCATATGAATACGAGTAATGTGTAATGGTAATAATATGAGAATGATGTTATTCATACATTCTTTTTGTGACAGGAATATGAGTAATTTGTAATGATAATAATCATGTGTAGGAATATAACTTTTTTTTCACAATAAGAAGATACTTTCACCACCGAGAGTAAATAATCTGACACTCTTTGTGACATGAATATGAATAATTTGTAATGGTAATAATCATGTGTAGGAATATAACTTTTTTCACAACAAGAAGATACTTTCACCACCGAGAAATAATACGATACCACGATGCGATAATTTGATACCACGATAGGATATGATAAACTTTATATTAGGGAGAGGAGTGGCTCTATAGAAACTAGATTAATGAAGCATAGTGTAAACATTTGATATATTTTATAAATATGCATTTATATAAAAATAAGTTACCAGATTTTCAATTTACTTAGTGAAAGAAAAATTAATTACTAAAGAACATCTAACCAAAAGAAAAGTTAAAGGAAAAAGATAGAAATTGCAATAAACTAAGGATGTCCCAATAAAGATGAGGGAACAAAATTTAGTGAAAATTGGAAACCACTACTACACACTCTTAAAAATTATCTGACTCAAAATCATTATTACTCCAAACATTCTAGTTTGCTTCATTATTTATGGGATAATAATAATAATGGGTTGATAAAACAAGCAGATTGATCACAGATAAGTTGATCAAAACATTTTGAAAAAATCTAAAATATAACGCAGCTCCTCTTCTTACTATGACTTTTGTCTTGTTTATTGTCCTCCCATTAATTCGAATAAGATCTCATCCCAAGCCAAGATGTTTCCATAATTGACTTCATAAAACCTATATTTGGATTAAAAAAAAAAATTGCATTGTTTTTTTTAGATAATTATTTTTCCATAAAAATCTCGTCACTTCATGACAGTGACATAGAGGATGGGACGATCATACCTTATTATATGTCTATTCCTTCAAAAACTTTGCCCTGAAAGTGAATGGTTCACCTGTAATGTCCCTCCTGTATACTCCTAAGCAAATTGCAATTTTGAATATTATTGTATGAGGGCTTCTGGGTGAGGAGCTCAAGTCCAAGGCCCCACTAGAAGAAACCTTCAAAGTTAGGCGATTAACTTCCTAAAACATCAAGACAAATTGACAGCATGAAACTCAAAAACCGCTAGGTTAAAAAATAAATGGTTAGGGAGCCATAAAATTGATAAGGTTCTGAGCTTTGTGTTCACACCGAAAATTATCCCGACTAGGATACCCTGACCTAGTAACCAAAGTCTTGTTATCTTTAAGCCATGATAGAGGGGGATGCAATATGGTTTTTTTTTAACGACGACCTAAAAAAAAATCAAGGAGTCAAAATTGAAAGGAAGACTATCACCTTCATCATACCCCCTTTTGTATAACTAAAAGGTGATATACCATATATAAAGGTTCGGACTTAACAAATATTTTATTAATATATAGATTTAATTATATATATATTTATATATATTAAATGATGATAGGGAGCTCACGTTAGCGGGCATGATGAGGAAAAATAATTTGATTATAGTCTCTTTTAAATAAAACCATTATTTGATTAAGGATAAAAGAAGACGCATACCTTCTGGTTAAAATGGACGACGAAATTAAGTTGAAAACCTGCCTCAAAAATTAAAGGCATAGTTTCAAGCCTTAATTTGTGGGAACGTTGCAAGCAACAAAATGAGTGGCATTTCAGGCCTTAATTTGCGGCAACGTTGGAAACAGTAAATGAGTGGTAGAATTTCTACCTTGAGTTATGAGAATCATGGCACAAGTTAAGGAAAGGGCCGTTTCCTTTTCGGGTTTTTAAATAGGTCGTGAGGGGCATATGAGAGGGCGCGCTCGTGGGGGTAGGGGATAGGGTTTCCGGTAATCCTCTTGGAGCCAGTGCAAGCAGTGATCCATGTAGCAGTATTGTATATTGCCTCAGAATGTATATCTCTGAGATCTAAGTTATGTTGCCTTCAGAGCCACGGCGTCGTCTAGGCTGTCCCAGAGTGGTTTGGTGTCCAAGCGGCGAATGAAGGACCGGGTAAAGTTTGTTATCCTCTGTAAGCATATATGTGATTCCTTCTTAATCATTTAGTGCTTGTATTTCTGGCACATTCATATATTGTTTGTGCGGATAAATTTATATCGTATTCTGAGTATGGGACTAGTTTTTCCCTCAATTAAATCATAGCGCTGCTAAGCCATCCAAATCTAAAGAAAATAATAGTAGGAAGGAAGTTATACTGCTGATGCAAATGCATAATTGTTTTAATTGAAGGAATTGTTGGGTAGGGAATTATCGGGCTTTGCTTTAGCTATGCACAGGTGTGATGTGGCCGCACCGTACACCATAGTAATACAAACATAATGGGGCTTATTGACATCCATTCTTTTAAAGAGAATCCTAGATACAAAATTGCCTAAGGTCTTAGTAATGTATACCCCGAGAAACTGCCCCAAGATCAAATTAGTTTGCAACATGTATATAAACCTAGGATTAAAGAAAAGGGACATGCCCACTATGGGTTTCATGCTTGTTTTCTACTAGCAGCTCCTGATCCAGTTGATTGATTTGCAGATCACCTTGGGATTGTTGAACTGTTTCTTCATCATCTGTAATTGCTGGAGTAGACCCGATTGATAACGTTGGTTGAGAAACTTCTAATCCAAGGACTAGTTGATAAAGCTTTCACTTTCAATTTCTAACTTCTCAGTTTGTTTTTCTGATGGGTCACTTTCTCCAGAATCTCTGCATACTTAGTTTTCTGCGCTTCATCCAGACTAGAGATTCTAGTGTTCAAATTGGAGATGGATACATGGGTATCTTCCTGAAGATGGTCATGTCGATGTTATGCATGTCTCCAATTGGATGACTTACCAGAAAATCACCTGCAGTAATGCCCATCCATATTTCTAGACCCCTAGATTTTTCTTTACAAACAAAGGTTGGAGACCCACTTCGAAACCTGAATAGAACACCACGCACAATACTCCAGAAGTCGCAATGAGTGTGTCTAGATTACAGACCTCATATATGTAGGTTATCTAATCACCCTTTTATTTGGGTCTGAGCTTATATACATTTACAGTTTCAACGTCTGAGATTTTTACTCTAGAGAACAGGTCCAAAATTTTTATATATACATCGTAGATAAAGAATTGATAGGGTCCGCAAATAAACTGTGACATATTTTAAGTGTCTATGATTTTGTCACTTCCTTCTGGCACTTTAATTTTATTTGGAAATGACCTTAACATTCAGATCTTCCAACATTCATGCATGCTTCAAGCTTGTTATTATTTTAAACCTGACCTTGAGATAGGGATCTAAGTGACTGTGAAGAGAGCAAACACCCTGTCACTGCTGAACGATGGGTAGGGATTCTTGATATTAAATTGCATTCATATGTTTGAGTAAGGATGGGTAAAAACCCATTAACCAACCAAGTTATCATAAGTTTGAAGAATGTCTTAGTACTCGGTTTAGGATTCCGGAGAGAACTTGTTAAGACTTATACCGCATCCTAGCATGTGAGTAGCTTAGAAATACTCTTTGAGGAGACCAAAAGTAAAGTGTGGAGACATGATTTCGCACATTGTAACCTTTTATGAAAATAAACGTCACAGGATGTGACCCTTTTGTGGACGTAGCCCAAGGATTGGGTGAACCACATACATTGTTGTCTTTCTTGTTTTGTGTTCCATGTTTTCTTTTCACTGTATCGCATTGTGTTTTTTTTAAGGTGTTGTCATTAATTGAGTTATTACTGCATGATCAATGAAAGAAAACATACTGTTTATGCCGCACACTAAGTTGTTAAAGAACTATAGAAATAAATGTTTAAACAATAGTATATTTTTGTATCAACATGATTGGAGTACTATTGGATTTGAAATTGTGAATGTGTGACATTAAAACAAATGAATATGCACCCTCATGCTCCATCTAACTAAGAAATAAAAATTGGTTAGTCCCTTAAGTTGATGGGATTGCAGTAAAGGACTATGTCATGTAAACTTGGAATTTACGGAAATCTGATTGCTAAGGGTACTCCTTTTACTTCTTTTTCGCAGAGAGGTGAGTAATTGGTAATACGATATGAAAATACATAAACGATTTTTCTACAGCTTATGGATGTATATATTGCCATAAGTAATCAATAACGCGGCAAATGCATATCAAGACTGAATATGGTAGTGGAACATTTTAACAATAGAAATAGTTTGAATGCTTGTAAAGTAGCTATGAATTGTTTACAGTATGCAGAAAGCCTAACAATAGGAGGATTGATATTTTGATGAATAAAAAACAATTGATTTATAAGTGGAGCAAAGGTCATAAATACACCTAAGGTTCATTCCTAACTTGTTAAGTATTTTATATATTAGATTAGAGGGGGGGGTGGGGGGGGTTGTAAGGAATAAGTTTCACCTTGTTGATTCATTAAGTCGGATGACTAACTTACCTCTGTTTTAGTGGGTATAAGCCCATGCACCAAATCCTCAAAGATGAGTGTCCAAAAGAAATAGCTTTTTGCAATGAAAAGGAATATAGGTTACTGAACAAATAAATAAGTGTGAATCATTGTCATGTTTATTCTTTTGTCTATGCTGAAATGAAGCAAGTGGGGAGGGGCATAGGTAAGCACTTAAAGCACAGGGTGGTGGGTGAACTTACAACCACCTATGCAAGATAAATGTATATATGTTGATTTTATTAAGGACAAGCTTCTAGTGTTTAAGTTATAACTTAGCATGCCTTGCAAACAAAGGTAATTTAAAAACTCAATTTTTTCACAACTTATGATCATGATGTAGCGGGGATGTTACAAGTGGTATCAGAGCCAGAGTTGAAACACTTGGGCCTATGCGGTCTCAAGACAATCCTACATATTTTGTTTCAGAACTAATGATTGAGTATTTCCTTGTGATATTAGAGTTCAACAATCCACCCGTTTTGGCAATTCAGGTACCTTTAAGTTGTACCGAACCCAAATGTTTATTGACGTTGTAGTTGTGCAGGAGAAGGAGGAACATCTTCTCAAGACCACAATAAAGATGGCCATTACTTTTCCACTTCCACGATTGGGCTGACGACATAAGTACCTTGGTATCTGGTTATTTCCTTGATTTCCTTTCGAAAAGGTTTATGGATGGTTAATACGATTTTTCGTCTTTATTTAAATTGCACAAGTAAATTTTGGTAAAATATAAGAGTCTACTATACTAGTAATGTGGGATTTGAAGTGCGGTTAAGGACATGATTCTTAGAATTTCCATGTGAATTGTGATAGGTTACATTGTAAAAACACAGTAACTAATGTTGTTAAAAAGTAACATTGAAAGGGTTACCTAATTACCTAAAGACTTAATGTGAATTGAATATTGATTATAAGTCTTCTGGACTTAATTAGGGGTTCATTATTTATAAATGTAAGTGGCTCATGAGAGTATAATCCAAGGTTGTAGAGGTATTAGGTGAAGGATTATGGTTATAAAATACATAACTTACCCGAATCCATTGACGATAGCAAGGTAGCTATTAAAAGGGAAAACCTGATAAGCTGATCATTTAGGAGTAACTGTATAAGATTAGCTGCAAAACTATCACGTGTAGTAAAATGGTTTAAGCACAAGGTAAGTAATGCTAAAAACGTATGTTGTACTATCAAGATTATACGAGTACAAATTTTATTAAAAAATGTTAAAAATACTAGCATTTGAAGCACCTCTTTACACTTGTAGTTTCATGCAAACCATGAACACATAGATTGCACAAAATCATATGGATGATATACTCATCGTAACATTTTGGGGGGGTTGATGACAACCATGTTATACACCTGAAACTAGGCTTATCTTACCCTGAAAGGCTTGTTTCCTATGTAATCTGTTTGGGCATTAACACTGTTGAAGAATTGCTTGTGCTATCTAAATCATCGAGTATATAAAGCTTGAAGGTGAATGTCGGCAGTTCCCCAACAACTTTGCATTTAACATTGGTATCAGTTACTTTAGATATGAGTTCATTGTCTATTGAAATTTGGTTGATAACATTGACAATACATGTTTATTATTTTGGATTGCTGCCGATATATGTAATACATTGACCTTTGGTTGAATATTTAGATTGAAATCCTTATTTGGCTTCCAAATTAAATCGATTACATAGGCAACAATTTTGAATTTGTTTTTGGCAATTGATTGCTGAAATCATATTAATTGAAATCCGAGTATTGGTGGATTTTCCTTTGACACTTATTCTCCTCTCTTGCGATTTGAATACTAAGGATCTGATTTAATGCTTAAAAAAATGTTTTTTGACATGGTAGTAAAATGAAGGATTGAAAGTCGGTAATGATTTTGTGGTTATAAATCCTTTAATAGAGGTATTGGAGTTTTGTGTTTAAAAAAAAAACCTATTGCTTGTTCACAAAAGTCACATATATGAATACAATTCAAACCCTATCTCTTTATGTTCATAATAGTGTTGGATTGAGAATTGAAATCCTTAACAAGATAGATTAGCGGATTTACTTCTGGGTCCTTGTTGATCTCGCTGGGGCTATTTTGGATATTGGTGAATGATGTTATACATATTGTAAGGTCTTTGTATAGTTACAAGTACCAGCTTCATAAGTGTTAAGTAAATGAATTCTCAAAATCACGCTCTTATTGGTGAATGTTCTAGAATTGGTTCTGTGTGCTTGGATTAGAGTTTTGATTTTAAACTATCTTATGTTTTGATTAGCCATGGATGGTACTTTCATTTTGGATATTGATCTAGTAGCCGAATAGACTATTTGTTGGAATGGATGCTTATTGATATCATATGTCTATTTGTAGATTCTAGTAAGAACCCTAGAATTGATTCTAGGGCTGGATTGAGGGATCTTGTTGGTAAGCTTGTGATTAAAAACCATTGATAACTTGATAACATTGTTGTTGCTTGGGTCATATTGAGATTGGCATTTTAAGAGCTTATATGGATTTGATTATCCAATTGAAAATAAGTGAGTTGATGAATGTTGTATAATGTTATATGCTAACATGGCAGGATATGCCAGGAACACTATCAGTCGGAGTTGACTGTCAGAAAATTTTTATTTGCTGCTATAAATAATGAGGTTAAGTATGGGTGATGTTTTACTTATTATAATTGTCGAATCTCAGGGTTTAGAACCAAGGACTAACTATGGATGATGTTGTTTGCATACTAACATTGTAGGCTTCACCAAGATTATGACCATTGCTACAATCAATGTACATTATGGTATATAAATCCGCCTGCATATGTAAGTTGCACCCAATTGCTTAGAAAAGAGTAAGGAGTAAATCTTCTAGATGATTTACAGGTATATATAAACTCGTGGATGACAATTAAAATTGCTGCAAATTATGAAATTATGATAATTGATTATTGAAATTTTGGGTTATAAATGAATGATTTGACTGACCATGTAGCCGATTCATGAATCGGGACAATGACAGTAAAGTCATGCTAAGCACCAAGGAGTGTGCATTGCAAATAGTCAAGGTTAAAATTTATACTGAATACAAAAAAGGAAAAATCAGATGCTGCGGGAGCCCCATGGTGTTAGGCAAGTGATTGCCGTGTGAGCACATTGGTGTTAGGCATATATGCCACGGGAGCATAATGGTGTTAGGCAAGCGATTGCCACATGAGCGAATTGGTGTTAGACATATGGTGTGGCAAAAAAGACCTAGGAAAAAAAAATTTGGACACCTGGAAGACAGGACGTTGTTTGATGTCAATGAGGGGAAAACTTTTAACTAGTGGTTAAAAGGGAGAGTAACCTCAAAAATTGATGTAATTCCACAGAAGAATGGAAAAGAAACTCAAAGATGTTTGGAAAATGTAACGAACGTGGAACGTGTCAATGAATTTTTTTTAAGTTGTTACTTGCTTAATGTGAAATATAAAGAAAGGACCCTTCCTCAGGTTGAGGAAGACATAACTATCCGAAGGTTGGAGTTAAAACCAAAGCATAGTAATTATGTTTTAATTAATGGATAAATTGCATTATGAAAATGATTGGGTATTATTACACCAATGGAAACTAGAAAATTGCATTTCGTCACAATGCCAAAGCATTTATGGTTTATGTTTTAAGTTGAATTATAAACTTGGACATGATGTACTGAAGAAATGTGGGCTAGACCCGAATCTTGTGCAAGAAGCTACAGGTCCTGAACGATAGCAGACTACAGAAAAATATCAAGAAATATTGAAGGAGATCAGAATAGAAAAAATGAAGCAAAAAAAAAAAGATGACTCAGGAGAAGAAGAAATTGTTGAAGGACAAGAACACTGAGGACGGTGTTAATTTTAGGGGGGGAGGATGTAATGTCCCTCCTGTATACTCCTAAGCAAATTGCAATTTCGAATATTATTGTATGAGGGATTTTGGGTGAGGAGCTCAAGGCCAAGGCCCCACCAGAAGAAACCTTCAAAGTTAGGCGATCAACTTCCTAAAACATCTAGACAACTTGACAACAGGAAACTCGAAAACCACTAGGTTGAAAAATAAATGGTTAGGGAGCCATAAAATTGATAAGGTTCTGAGCTTGGTGTTCGCACCGAAAATTATCCCGACTAGGATACCCTGACCTAGTAACCAAAGTCATGTTATCTTTAAGCCATGATAGAGGGGGATGCAATATGGTTTTTTTTTAACGACGACCTAAAAAAAAATCAAGGAGTCAAAATTGAAAGGAAGAATATCACCTTCATCATACCCCCTTTTGTATAACTAAAATGTGATATACCATATATAGAGGCTGAGACTTAACAAATATTTTATTAATATATATATATATATATATATTAAATGATAATAGGGAGCTCACATTAGCAGGCATGATGAGGAAAAATAATTTGATTCTAGTCTCTTTTAAATAAAACCATTATTTGATTAAGGATAAAAGAAGACGCATGCCTCCAGGTTAAAATGGACGGCGAAATTAAGTGGATAACCTGCCTAAATATTAAAGGCATAGTTTCAAGCCTTAATTTGTGGGAACGTTGCAAGCAGGAAAATGAGTGGCATTTCAGGCCTTAATTTGCGGCAACGTTGCAAACAGTAAATTAGTGGCAGAATTTCTGCCTTGAGTTATGAGAATCATGGTGCAAATTAAGGAAAGGGCCGTTTTCTTTTTGGGTTTTTAAATAGGTTGTGAAGGGCATATGAGAGGGTGCGCTCCTGGGGGTAGGGGATAGGGTTTCCGGTAATCCTCTTGGAGCGAGTGCGAATAGTGATCCCTGTAGCAGTATTGTATATTTCCTCGGAATGTATATCTCTGAGATCTGAGTTATGTTGCCTTCGAAGCCACGACGTAGTCTCGGCCGTCCCAAAGTGGTTTGGTGTCTAAGCGGTGAATGAAGGAACGGGTAAAGTTTGTTATCCTCTATAAGCGTATATGTGATGCCTTCTTAGTCATTCAGTGCTTTTATTTCTGGCACGTTCATAGATTTGTTGTGTGGATAAATTTATATCGTATTCTGAGTATGGGACTAGTTTTTACCTCAATTAAATCATAGCACTGCTGACCCGTCTAAATCTAAAGAAAATAATAGTAGGAAGGAAGTTATACTGTTGATGCAAATGCAGGATTGTTTTAATTGAAGGAATCGTAGGGTAGGGAATTATCAGGCTTTCCTTTAGCTATGCACAGGTGTGCTGTGGCCGCACCATATAGCGTAGTAATACAAACATAATGGGGCTTATTGACAGCCATTCTTTCAAAGAGAATCCCGGATACAAAATTGTCTAAGGTCTTAGTAATGTAGACCCCGAGAAACTACCCCAAGAACAAATTACTTTGCAACATGTAAATAAACCTGGGATTAAAGAAAAGGGACATGCCCACTATGGGTTTCATGCTTGTTTTCTGCTAGCAGCTCCTGATCCAGTTGATCGGTTTGCATATCACCTTGGGATTGTTGAACTGTTTCTTCATCGTTTGTATTTGCTGGAGCAGACCCGATTGATAACATTGGTTGAGAAAATGCTAATCCAAGGACTAGTTGATAAATCTTTCACTTTTAGTTTCTAACTTCTCAATTTATTTTTCTGATGGGTCACTTTCTCCAGAATCTCTGCATACTTAGTTTTCTACGCTTCATCCAGACTAAAGATTCTAGTGTTAAAATTGGAGATGGATACCTGGGTATCGGCCTGAAGATGCTCATGTCAATGTAATGCATGCTTCCAATTGGATGACTTACCAGAAAAGCACCTGCAGTAATTCCCATCCATATTTCCAGACCCCCGGATTTTTCTTTACAAAGAAAGGTTGGAGACCCACTTCGAAACCTGAATAGAACACCACGCACAACACTCCAGAAGTCGCAATGAGTGTGTCTAGATTACAGACCTCATATATGTAGGTTATCTAATCACCCTTTTATTTGGGTCTGAGCTTATATACATTTGCAATCTCAACGTCTGAGATTTTTACTCCAGAGAACAGGTCCAAAATTTTTATATATACATCGTAGATAAACACTTGATAGGGTCCACAAATAAACTATGACATATTTTAAGTGTCTACGATTTTGTCACTTCCTTTTGGCACTTTACTTTTATTTTAAAATGACCTTAACATTCAGATCTACCAACATTCATGCATGCTTCAAGCTTTTTATTGCTTTAAACTCAACCTTGATATAGGGATGTAAGTGACTGTGAAGAGACCAAAGACCCTATCATTGCTGAATGATGGGTAGGGATTCTTGATATTAAATTGCATTCATATGTTTGAGTAAGGATGGGTAAGAACCCATTAACCAACCAAGTTATCATAAGTTTGAATAATGTCTTAGTACTCGGTTTAGGATTCCGGAGAGAACTTGTTAAGACTTATACTGCATCCTAGCATGTGAGTAGCTTAGAAATACTCTTTGAGGAGTCCAAAAGTAAAGTGTGGCGACATGATGTCGACGATTGTAACCTTTTATGAAAATAAACGTCACAGGATGTGACCCTTTTGTGGATGTATCCCAAGGATTGGGTGAACCACATACATTGTTGTCTTTCTTGTTTTGTGTTCCATGTTTTCTTTTCACTATATTGCATTGTGTTTTTTTTAATGTGTTGTCATTAATTGAGTTATTACTGCATGATCAATGAAAGAAAACATAATGTTTATGCCGCACACTAAGTTGTTAAAGCACTATAGAAATAAATGTTTAAACAATAGTATATTTTTGTATCAACATGATTGGAGTACTATTGGATTTGAAATGGTGAATGTATGACATTAAAAACAATGAATGTGCACCCTCATGCTCCATCTAACTAAGAAATAAAAATTGGTTAGTCCCTTAAGTTGATGGGATTGCAGTAAAGGACTATTTCATGTAAACTTGGAATTTATGAAAATCTGATTGCTAAGGGTACTTGTTTTACTTCTTTTTCTTAGAGAGGCGAGTAATCAGTAATACAAGATGAAAATACATAAATGATTTTTCTACAGATTATGGATGTATATATTGCCATAAGTAATTAATAACGTGGCAAATGCATATCAAGACTGAATATGGTAGTGGAACGTTTTAACAATAGAAATAGTTTGAATGCTTGTAAAGAAGGTATGAATTGTTTACAGTATGCAGAAAGCCTAACAATAGGAGAATTGATATTTTGATGAATAAGAAACAACTTATTTATAAGTGGAGCAAAGGTCATAAATATCCCTAAGGTTCATTCCTAACTTGTTCAGTATTTTAAATATTAAATTATAGGGGGGGGGGGGGTGTTGCAAGGAATAAGTTTCACCTTGTTGATTCATTAAGTCGGAGACTAACTTACCTCTGTTTTAGTGGGTATAAGCCCATGCACAAAATCCTCAAAGATGAGTGTCCAAAATAAATAGCTTTTTGCAATGAAAAGGAAAATAGGTTACTGAACAAATAAATAAGTGTGAATCATTGTCATGTTTATGCTTTTTTTTATGCTGAAATGAAGCAAGTGGGGAGGGGCATAGGTAAGCACTTAAAGCATAGGGTGGTGGATGAACTTACAACTACCTATGCAAGATAAATGTATATATGTTGATTTTATTAAGGACAAGCTTCTAACGTTTAAGATATAACTTAGCGTGCCTTGCAAACAAAGGTAATTTAAAAACTTAAATTTTTCACAACTTATGATCATCATGTAGCGGGGATGTTACATCACCAAATATTAATATTACAACAAAAGCATGAGAAAGATGAATACAAGAAGTATAGTAATTTCTAACTTATTAATATTACAACAAAAGAATGAGAAAGATGAATATAAAAGCATGAGACAGATGAATACAAGAAGTATAGTAATTTCTAACTTATTAATATTACAACAAAAGCATGAGAAAGATGAATACAAGAAGTATAGCAATTTCTAACTTATTAATATTACAACAAAAGCATGAGAAAGATGAATATAAAAGCATGATATATATGAATATAGAAGTATAGTAATTTCTAACTTCATAGGATTAATAATTCCTTTTTTTATGTTCCAGTTCCTATTTCCAGGATAATTTATTTCATTGAAGTCATATTTAATCATTTTAATTGTACTCATATATATGGTTGTGATATTTAATCATTTTGAATGTTACTCATATACATGGTTGTGATATTTAATCATTTTGAACTATACTCATATATATGCTTATGAATCCATACATTGGGTAATGCATTACTCAGATTGATTAATAAGTGGATGACATGAGGATGACATCGTCATCACATTTTTTCAGGTATTTCTTGTTTTTGGGGTAGTGGGGTCCGTCAAAAGTATGCTGAATGGGTACTCGTTGGACGCAAAATTTATTTCGCATCCATGGAGCTCTCCCAATCGAAATTTGAGTAAAAGCACATGGAGATATGTCGAAAATATGAACAAAAAAATAGTTTTTTTATGATACCTATCCCCAAATTTATATTAAAAATTTGTTTAAGACCTATACGGTATTTCAAATTTAAAGAAATTTAATTGGATAACCCATGATGATATGGAATTTGAATTATGGTTAAAAGGCCCATTTTGAGTTGAAATTTCCTCTAATGGATGTGGGAACAAGGCCACGTGTGGGTGGCGTTAATGCGACATCAGTGTTGTTTCAACCATGTGATCAAAATTCAACAAAAAACTATTGCAGAGAAAATGAGTCTACATGGATAGTTTCTAAGCTGAACCGAGGAACTTAGTTATTTTTCTTTTAGTTTTGGCAAGGACTTGAATTTCTGCTTCTTTCTCACTTGTTTATAAATGGAATAACATCTCACTTTTTTATCCCACAAGGTGTCTCTAATGAGCTCGGAACATTTTCCATTTACGCTTCGATATATTTGCAAATGGGTTGGAAACATACTTGGAGGATATAAGGGAATCAATGGTCTAAAAAGTATTAATATTGGCAAGAACCTAAATTTTGCATACATCATCTACTATTTGGGAACGGGTCATTAAGGGATGTTGCTAGGTTAGGGAGATATTGGTTTTAAATGGGGTGTCAATGTAAATAGAAATTAGTTGCAAAAGGGTTGGGAAGTTGCACAAGGGTTGGGAACATACTTGGAGGTTCTAAGAGCATCAATGGTCTAAAAAGTATTAATATTGGCAAGAACCTAAACTTTGCATGCTTGCTTTTTGTAGATGATGTATTACTATTTGGGAATGAGTCATTAAGGGATGTTGCTAGCTTAGGGAGATATTGGTTTTATATGGGGTGTCAGTGTGAATATAAATTAGTGAGCACAAATCTTTCTCATCCACAAATGGAGTTTCATAGGAACAAGGAAGATGCTTCTTTCTTTAATCAAGCAATAAAATAGTGGATTTTAGTAAATGACTAGATTACTTAGTTTTTTTTTCAAATCTCACATAATATGGTACAAGAGATTGGTTAAAACTATACAAGTAATTAGATAGGAGATTCAAAACCCTAGTAAACACATTGGATTTACTTGGGATGGCTCACACTAGTGAAATCAATATTAAATGCTTATACCCTCTATGTTGGGACACTCAATAATATAAAGAAGAAATGATTTCTAAGGATTTGAAAGAGGAATAAACAAGGGACTCATATTTTCAAATGGGAAAAATTGCAAATTCAAAATCCTTAGGATGATGGGACATAAAGAATATACACCATTGTGGGAAGGTAGTGAATAGTTTGTGGACACTATCATATGTCAAGGGCTTTGGAAAGACTTTGGAAATAAGGTATCTAGTGAATATACGTAGAGATTATATTCATTGAAGTATGGATTGTTGGGCCCTGGAATTGTCCATTTTTCCATCACTTATTGACATATATTTCATCCATTTTCTTCCCATTATCACCCATTTATCATTCCATTTTCCATCCATTTGTTGTAACTATGCGTAAAACAACATACTACTTTCGTTGATGTTTTAAGTGGTTAATAATGATTATTTTCCTTTATCTTTGATGAACTGAAGACTATTATGCATAATTTTACTAATCATGGTTTGTGAAGTGATTTGTCATGTACATGACACTCATATCTAGCTGTTACAGCCTTAACTGAAAATGCATGCCACATAAGAAAACCTTGATTAGCGTCTCGATTTGCGGGCAGATGGAAATGAATCTAAAAACTCCGAGACATGGGTTTTGTGTGTAACTTGCTCATTTACTTGAAACGCAAGGAAATTGACAAACAAAGCCACGGTTTTCGATATACAGGTTGTTCTTCAAGAGAGTCTTTTCTAGATTTACTGTTGCGGCTGGTTTCAAAGTTGTCAGCAGTTACGGCTGTGTTTCAGTTGTTACAGATCGTAAGTCGGGGGTTCAGTTCCTCATTTCCATGAGATAATTTTATGTATAAATATGTAATCAATATCATTGAAAGGGGAGAAGAGAAATCGATGTTATGATGTAGGATTTTATCCAGATCCACTGTAATACTTTCATTTTGATAATACATGCTGGCAGTTTCTTAATTCTAGAGTTGTAGACTTTCATTGTGGAGATCCAGCTCTGCTTAGTGGAGGAAGGGCCCTCTTCCCTGAGAAGATGCTGATAGTGTTAATTGTAAGTGTGTTATTTTGTAGATTTGTTTATTATTTAGTTCATGCTTTCATTCATTAGATTTATCATGGTTGTTTTATTATTCAGTTCATGTTTTTATTCATTAGATTTATCAGTGTTCTCCTGTTAATTCATTTTCATAGATCATTGGCCAACATAACACTTCTTTTAGATGTATGCAATTATATATTATTTCATAAGAATTGATTATGTTGAAGTGTGATTAGATTTACAGTGTGATTTTATGAATAGGATTAGGTTTGATTTCTTTTCAAGTAGGTGTGATATAGTCTACAAACAGTTACGATTGCATACCAATAGATAACAATGTTAGGTAGAAATTGTGCTTGCATAGATCTTGCACGATAGCTTTGAAATAAAAGACTTCCTCGGGTTGATAATTTATGTTTATCACTCTTCATGTTAAGTTTTAATTAATTGACATATAGTGGGCCCAACATTTTGGTGCTGTTGCCGGGGAAGTTATCAATGGTGCAAAAGTACATGTGACGTTGTTTTATAGATGCATTGTTAAAGTAGGGCATGTAGGTTACATGATTACATTTCAGTTTATTGAATTTACTTTGAGTGTGTTCTTTTTCTTCTTTCTTTGCATTTAGTTTTATTTCATTTTCAATCTTTGGAGCATAAATCTTATCATTCCCCTTAGTGGTGTTGTAATCACCACCCATTCTACTAACAAGTTGACATGAACATTCAAAGAAGGAGCCTCAAGATAGCACATAAAGAATCTAATGAAGAGATGGCAATTAAGAAAGATGCAGAAGTTGTTACCTTCGAATTTCCCATCAGAGATTTGAGAGGAGTGGCACCAACGAAAAGAATTCCCCCACATGTTCTACCAAATTTTCACGATTTGAAAAATGAAGACCCTGATGTATTTTTATTTCAATTTGAAGTACTTTGTAGAGGATATGGTTATTGTGCTAATGATCAAAAGTTGAATGTGTTTCCCTTTACTCTAAAAGGAACAAACCTCCGATGGTTCATGAGCCTTGGTGGGAATTGTATACAAACTTGGGAAGACATGAAACATGTATTCTTGAAAAGGTACCAAGATTATTGCAGTATCAATGAAGACATCTTCAAAATGACATAAGGAGAAGAAGAGAGTCTGAAGGAATATGTAGAACGCTTTCAATATAACCTCCAAAGATCCAAACAAAGGAAACTAGGGAAGGAGACCTTAAAAACACTTCTGCTCAAGGGAATCCAAGCTGAATATTTAGAAATATTAAATCTGATGGGAACAAGTAATGTATTTCAATTAGCATACGATGATATTTGTGAGTTATGTAGAAGGTATTAAAGAGGAAACTTCAAGAATGGTAAGAATTATATGGAACTTTTATCTTTATTTTTGAAATCTGCTGCAAAAACAAGAGTTTTACGAGCTGAAATGAGCAATTTATTTGAAATTTCTAAAGCTGATTCACAATTGGATGTTTTGTAGGTTAAGGAAAAGCATGAGGAATTTGAAGAAATAGTTTTCCCTCGGTGTCAGAAGAAACATCTTGTAATGGAATTTCCTTTGGATAGTCTCACAATTTGTGGCATATGTGACTTGAATCATTTCACAGATCTTTGTCCCTCCTTACCAAGGATGAAAGAAACATATCAAAGAGATCTGGGAGTTGCATCCAACTCATTGCAATAGTCATGGAAACCGTGGCCTACATGTATGGTTCAAAACTATATCCCTCCATTTCCTTACTTTCATACTCAATCATTGAATACTCTTCCACCATGACAGTTGTTGCAGCCTCAATTTAACTCTTACCTACCTTATCCACAAGGTTGGAATGGCCTATCTTATGATCACATGGCCACTCTCCCTCATGTTGCAACACAACTTGGTCCTTCAATATCAACCTCACAAAACAATCATCTACATCAGCCACATCTATTTTCTCATCAAACTCCTTGGTATCCAACACAATTTCATGTCCAATACACCCTCCACCCTAATGATAATAAAGCAGTACAGTATGCTTACAGTGCTGAACTGCAAAATGTTCCTATATTTCCCTCTTGTTATACCTCACCTACACCATTGCAAAAAGGCTGTGCATTGTTGCATCAAATCCATACGAGGCCTGAACATGTTTTAAATCCAAGATTTGCATATGGAGTTTCTTGTAGTCCTCATAAGCAAGCAGACGAGATCAACATGCCACATGTAACATTTGATGATGGAAAAACATTGGAACCAAAAATTGAAGCATCATTTACATCATTAGATCTGAATCTATTATCCATTGAGGAAGACCACTTTACTAAGGAGCTTCATGGTGTCACATCCATGAGAAATCAAGGGAACAAAGACTATATTGAAGCTTGGTTTCAATCTGTCATTGGTCTGCAACCTCATTTCATACTTCACCAATTCTTGGCACCATCATTTCAAGGGAAGTTGGTCTCTCATATCCTAGCATTCATAAAGTTATATTTTTCTATTGGGAGTATGAGGTTGCTTGAGTCACTTCTTTGAAAGTGGCTCCATTGGAAATATGCATACACTTGAACAATTTTTATATTTCCAAGTAGAATAGGGTGGGATAGAATAACAGAATAAAACCATGATTTTGCTTTTTTAAGTTTTTTTAATTTTTGAATAAGTATGCTCTCTTCCCGCGCCTTGTTGCGATCTAGAAGATCAGAAAGTAGAAAGATAAGGAATGGGTATGAGATGTTTTCATGAATGCTTTGGAATTGTTAACTATTTGAACAAAATGCTTAAATCATTTTTGTCATCAATTTTCCAATTTCAATTTGTCTCTATTTGTTACAAATAAAAATAAAAATATCATGAAAACAAAATTACAGTAATTAGGGAAGGTGAATGAAGGATCCACAGGAAAATGAGCCAACTTTTATGGAAACCTTCAAGATTGAAATTGGGCATGAATTTGTTAGCTGCAACACTCAACTGTGACTGATTACTGTCAGCTGTGACAATAAGATGCAACACCCAGCTGTGACAGTGAGTTGCAACACCCAGTTGTGACAGTGAGCTACAAACTAGCTGTGACAGTGAGCTGCAACACCCAACTGCAGGTGAGAATTTATAATTTTAATACATGTGTGTATTGCGCATCATGACATGTATTTGGTTTTTTTTTATATGTAACACATCCATAAAAATACAGATGGTTTATTTCAACATTATGTCATTTTTTAAGAGTTGCAGCTGCGGCTGCAACAGACTCTGTAAGTCAATATAGGTGCTCAATGCTTGAAATTTTTGGTATGTATGGGTGTTATATTTAAATTTACATCACTAAAAACATCCACACCTATTCCAGTCACTTTTTGGGGGTCAAATTTCATTTATTAAATTTTTGGTGACATTTTGGCTTGAAAATTTTACTGAAATACAGTCGGGATAGTCCATTTTTGAGAGACCAAATGGATTTATTTTTTAAACCTGTTTACGTCCTAAGTATCCCTTTGAATCTAGTTTCCAAAACAATTTCAATTTTTAATATTGGGTATGAAACGAAAAACTTATGGCAAAAATATTAATGGGGTATCAAGCAGGCAGCTTAGGAACAGAGCTGGGACAGTCAATTTTTGGATTCCTTATTGGAAATATATTACAAAAATATTTCATTTGTATATTTTCCTATGAATCTAGTTTACAACTCAATTTGAATCACTCCATTCCGATATTGTATGCAAATTTTATGACCAAAATACCGACTTCCTATCACAAATCAAAATTCCTAAAACTCGGTTTTCTAGACTGTTCATTGGCTTATTTGACCCATCAATTCTTATTGGATTCAAAACCTGTTTCTAATGGAGATACCTACATGAATCTAATTTCATATCCAATTTGAATCACATCAATCCATTATCAAACGAAAACGTTAAGCCTAAAACTGTGAATGTTGGTCTAGTCCAAAATTTGAAAAAACACCTTGTCATGCACGCTGTTACTGAGTGATTTGGAACATCATTACATCGAATTTTAAAAATATGTTTCTAAGGGAAATAGACCTATAAATTTACTTGCATTTGGATTTGGAATCACTCAAATTGGACAAGGAATGAAGAGGCTATGATCAGAATACCCTTGGTGAGTCTAGATGGACATTGCTCTCCCGTAGGTATAAAATGGATTTTGCTTTGTTAATTTTTATTTGGATTTGTTTTATAAGTCATTACTTGTTTTTTTTCTTTCATAAGTTTTGGGTGAAGAGAGACCAGTCATCTCTCTTCTTCCATCATCTCATGTTTTATTGCAGGCAAGTGCTAGGTTTTTGCAGGTCCTTGGAAGAAGAAGGTCTATACATGCACAAGTGACTCTTGAAGAATTTTTCTAAATTTGCAAATGGACTGAGCACATAAAAAAAAATGGAGAGATTGATGTGAAAACCATACAAATTCCAATGTTTTCGAAGTCAAGTCTCATTGCTACATGCCAAGAATCCTTGTTAGACACCTGCCATACCAATTGTTGCTGAAAGAAACCCCTCAAGAAGCCAATTGCACTATGGTAGATTCATTCACCCTCCTTATTTAAAAACCATAAAAATATAGTCATGTCGAAGTCCCATTTTCCACTACTTATGTGGTCAACCTTAACTGTTTTATTTGCCATCACTACTACATCATGACTTTAATATACTTTCCACTTCTGATTTTCATGTTGGTTCTATTTTTCACTATGATTCTTCACAATCATTTATTTTGTACTCGTATTGGATGACGTGGAATTCATTAAGGTCCACCTTCTAATGGTCTTGTCCCATCGACTCTGACACATTATCTGGGATCGAGATTAGAGTTTTTATAGTGCCCTGGTATCTGCATGAATCAATGGAAGATTTCCTTCTTGTTAATCACATGGGGGATTCACTTGTTGACCAATATCCTAACACGTTAGTTCATATTGTGGGTTTTAAATTTCTTAAAAATCAATCCAATATATTGCAGGTATTGGGGGGGATGAGGGGTTTAGGGTGGGGGGTTAGGGACGTTTATAAGGATTAGGGTATAAAAAAGGGTGGTGGGGACATTTTAAATATTGGGAGGGGGTTTCAACAAAAGGATTTTGGACCAATATCTACATAAATTAAGGGTATTATTTAATACCTCATGATTGCACGTGCTATGTGAGAGGTTCACTTAGTGAAGCCCCCGTGGTTAATCATGGGGATTCATCAATGCCTCTTGATTGAAAAATCTTGTAGGTGACTCAACTCTAGCACATCCATTTGTACCTGTCAAGATGCACTAAGGTACTTTAGAGCTCACTATCATCAAAGGTGAGTTGCTTCACATTGGTTAACGACATACATTAATGGCCGGTAATCCAATGATTTCTTTCCATGCTCGACTTCAACACATTCATTCGCATGGTAAGAATTGTACCTCGGTTTGTAGCAGTTGATGATTATGTGATCTAATGGTTTCAACAGTGACTTGCAGCATCATTTGTTTCACTAGTTTTGCAATTACTTTACATTTTCATTCTAGCAGTTGATTTTCAGAATAAGGAAAGGAGCTTTTTGCTTTTGTGGTAGAATTCCTCCTCATCAATTGTTCCAGCAGTTAGCAGTCTTATATGCAACCAACACAACATCATGGATCAAATTCAGCCTCATCCAGTTTCAACTCTCATATACATCTGTCTCAGCATCAAATCGGGCTACATAGCTCCAGCATACACCAGTCCATTCATGTCAACCAAGGCTTCCATGGAGTTTTTGATTTATTAAAGATTTAGGGAAATGCCATGAATAAACACTAAGTGTTAGCCATTTCCATTTTCTATATAGCATTTTATGTCCATACATTCCCATCATTTCCCACTCAATTCTAACACTTCATCATTCATGCACATCCACTTCAAATTCCTACCCAACATCTCACCAACCCAACTGTCCAAGCATAAAAATAATCGAAGGATACCTTATTGTTGTCACACAAGAACCAACAATAGGAAGTCTTGCTGCTGCCACACAAGAACCAACAGTAAGAAAATAAGTCTTGTTGTTGCCACACAAGAACCAAAAATAACAAAAACGGTGCTTTATTGTCACATAAAAATAGTGAGGAGAATTAAAGCAGCTGATACACATATTAGAAGAAAAGGATAGGCTAGCCATAAGAACCCGCAACAAGCAGCTAATACACATATTAGAAGAAAAGGATAGGCTAGCCATAAGAACCTGCAATAGGAGAAGCCTGTGCTACCATACAACGGAGGATGCATTTCAAAGGTATGTGTTTCTTGGTTCACCTAATATATAAATCGGTTCAAAAGCATGGATGTCGTGGCTACACATAGAAGGAGAATATAGGGGGATTAGTTGCAAGTTACATGAATGGCTCTTCTATCAAAAACCACATATCAGCATTTCTAGTATATACAAGATAGAAGGAAAGTTTGATAGCAACAATAATATGAAGTCTTATTACTGTAAATGTGAGGAATGGAAATCACACCATGGTATGCTTGGTTACTTCTACCTCTACTAGAAGCATACTTTTTCAGCAATTTTTTGTTGTTGTATGGGACTGTATATCAGATTTTGAAGGTAGATTATAACCAACATTCCTGTAGCAGTGCATACCAGCGTTATCTTGTATAGTCAAGGCATGGGAATGATAACATTTATGACTATTTCTAATCTTTTATGGAAATTCCTTTTAGACATCCACTGTATACTCAGGCTTTAGCATGCTATTGCAGTCTTAGAGCGAAGTCTATGGTAGCATTTGAACAATGTTTGGTATTCCTTTGGTCTATTTTCACTAAGTCTGAACCAGTAAGGATTAACAACAATAGAAGGGTATAATTTTATTGGTACAAGGAGGAAATTTCAGATGACGATCTACAACACTTTTGGATACTCCCTTGTATTATTGTGACCTTATATGAATGCATCACTAGTGAAAATATTGATTTCCTATGCAAGAACTTTTATCTCATGAGTAATACCAAGTGTTATAAAATTTCTACCTTGTGAAGATAATGATCATTTCTGTCAACAAGTGGATCTGAAAGGAAATCCATTTAGGAAGAAAATGCCTTTGAGAATTCAAGCGACCTGGAAGATTAGCTAGCTCATGAATGAAATGAGTTGCAAGGAGTGTGACATAAAAAAGAAAAAAAAAAGGAGCTTCAACATTTATTAAGTAAGCATTCCATGGGCATATTTCAAAATCCTCCACTAAGCAGCTGTGACTCTATCAAATTCTGTTACTCTCCATTTCTTCTTCCTGCAACTGTGTGAATGGTAAAAACAAGGAACAAGTGAATGGGTTCTTCTAGTTGGATGCTACACATGTATTGGGTTGCATGAGGACGTGCAACAAGTTCAGTTTGAGGGAGATGTTGGGCCCTGGAATTGTCCATTTTTCCATCACTTATTGACATATATTTCATCCATTTTCTTTCCATTATCACCCATTTATGATTCCATTTTCTATCCATTTGTTGTAACTATGCGTAAAACAACATACTACTTCCATTGATGTTTTAAATGGTTAATAATGATTATTTTCCTTTATCTTTGATGAATTGAAGACTATTATGCATAATATTACTAATGATGGTTTGTGGAGTGATTTGTTACATACATGATGCTCATAGCCAGCTATTACAGCCTTAACCGAAAATGCATGCTACATAAGAAAACCTTGATTCACGTCTCTATTTTCGGCCAGATGGAAACGAATCTCCAAAATCCGAGACATGGGTTTTGTGTGAAAAATTCTCATTTACTTGACCCTCGAGTAAATTTCCAAACAAAGCCATGGTTTGCGATATACAGGTGGTTCTTAGAGAGGGTATTTTCCAGATTTACTGTTGCGGCCGGTTCCAAAGTTGTCAGCAGTTACGACCGTGTTTCAGCTGTTACAGATCACAAGTTGGGGGTTTAGTTCCTCATTTCCATGAGATAATTTTATGTATAAATATGTAATCAATCTTAATGAAAGGGGAGAATATAAATCAATGTTATGATGTAGGATTTGATCCAGATCCATCGTAATACTTTCATTATGATAATACATGCTGGCAGTTTCTTAATTCTAGAGTTGTAGACTTTCATTGTGGAGATCCAACTCTACTTAGTGGAGGAAGGGCCCTCTTCACTGAGAAGATACTGGTAGTGTTAATTGTAAGTGTGTTACTTTTTTGGATTTGTTTATTATTTAGTTCATGCTTTCATTCATTATATTTGTCATGGTTGTTTTATTATTCAGTTCATGTTTTTATTCATTAGATTTATCATAGTGTTCTCCTTCTAATTCATTTTGATATATCGTTGGCCAACATAACACTTCTTTTAGATGTATGCAATTAGATCTTGTTTCATAAGAATTGATTCTATTGAAGTGTGATTAGATTTATAGTGTGATTTTATGAATAGGCTTAGGTTTGATTTCTTTTCAAGCAGGTGTGATCTAGTCTACAAACAGTTACAATTACATACAAATAGATAACAGTGTCAAGTAGAAATTGTGCTTGCATAGATCTTGCACGATAGCTTTGAAATAAAAGACTTCCTCGGGTTGATAATTTATGTTTAGCACTCTGCATGTTAAGTTTTAATTAACTGGCATATAGTGGGATCAACATGGTATAGAAGTATTTTAAAAATGTTTAATATGCCATCAATCATCTCAAAGGATTTGGGACTACCCCTCCTTATTTAAGGGAATTTAATTGCATGGAAGATTGTATATGGAGGAAGGGTGAGAAAAAGAGTTGATACTTGCATAGGACTGGTAATGATGGGATTGGGGTGCAATCTAGGATATATAATATCATGGTTTAATACAATATTTGATGGAACAATCTATTCATGTTTGAATACATGCATCATATTGAATACTTACACACTTTGACATGAGGAATAGAGATCAATTGATTTTTTAAAGTTGGGAGTATTACAAGCAAGGAGTGGATAATTTTTATATATTGATTTATTGTGTCGATAGGTCCTTTTTTTAGTCCACTATGAGGGAGATGTGTAAATCCTTGCATGCTCAACATGGAGTTGGCAAGTCGCTTTTGAAAAACATCAATAACAAAAAATATATTTCATTGTCATCCATAAAATAAATATTAATATTTCAACTTTTAATTTAAGTAAAACATTTCAATATCAAAATTATACACACACACACACAGAAATAAATTGAAAGTTAAAAAAATATTCTCCTAGTTATTGCTTTCTACCTTTCAATAAGAGGGAGATGTGTAATTCGTTAACTATGGATCCATCATGGTTAAGAAGACTCAAATCCCTCGATATGAAACCATTTATAGTGTGATGATTTGAGAAAATACTTGGATGTCACTCTATGTGTAATAAGTCGATAGTTAATATGGATCTAGCTTGTTAATAAGCGACTAAAACTCAAGATGAAATAATCCATTAAAACTCAAGATAAAACACTATTGGCATCAATTCCACTAACCAAAATTCAATTTTCCCTTCCATCCAAAAAAATCCTATGGCACTGGCTTGGCAACATGTAACTCCATTGGAAACACCTATGACGCAAGTGAAGTCTCACCCGAGATACTTATGGGGACTGCGAGAACTAGGATTTTACAGTTATAGAAGGGGATTTCTTCATGGCAATGTTAATAGACTGCTCAACTAAAGTAGAGAGATGGGAATCCGCTAACACATAGACAACATATAAATTATACAAATCTAAATCATGTATACCATCATTTTTATCAAATTCCATAGTATTATATCAATATAAGTGCGACAAACTCATAAAGATTCATTGTGAGAAAAATCCTACAATAAATAATGAAAATGCATGATATAACATAAATAGTGGAACAAGGAGGAATTTTATCGATCATAAGACACTTTGAGGGAGAAACCTCCTTTAAGAAAGCGAAATACAAATAAATCATGGATTCCTTCATTGGCCCCAAAACGTACTTATATACTAAGTCTAATATAAACAACTATTACTCCCCATGAATGTGGGATAATACAACATACTCACGAGATGACTTACAAAGCATATGCATCCAACAACAATATACTAACAAAGTAAAGAGAAGGGTTGGCATGGGTTCCTAACATCTCTTCCCTCTTAGAAAATTTGTCCTCAAAGATTTATATGTGGAAACTATCATTGAATATGAAGGAGTGGTTCCCATATAGAGTCCTATGGTTGCATTCTGTGCCATTGAATTGATACCTTTTTGATTGATCGAGAGTGAATCTGACGAGTGTGCCTATTGAGGATGGCCTCTAGCTCCAAAATGATAGATACTTCATTATCCAATTTCGGTAAAACAATTTTTTCTCTGATGTTGGTGCCAATACCTTTTTAAAGACAAGACACATGAAATACTAGGTGAAAGCAAGAAGGAGGAGAAGGTTCCAATTTATAAGCAACAAACCCAATCTTTTGAAGAACCCTATACGGACCATACAAATTTGGATCCATCTTACGATGCCCTTTGAGTTGTAGGGAGGATTTCTTATAAGTCTGTAGACGAAGAAAAAACACATCATCGACTTGAAAAGTGTGTTCATAACAATGTTGATTGGCTTGTTGTTTCCTTGGGTTTCTTGCCATGCGAAGATTGTCCTGGAAAATGTGAATAATATGATCTCAGTTTTCGAGAATTGTGTCAGCTACTTGAACTTGTGAACTACTAGGGGTGTATGGAAGGAGTACTGGTGGTGCTTGACCATAGACTACTTCATATGGACTCATTTTAGATGCAGTGTGGTAGGGGGTGTTTTACCACCATTCAACGAGAGGGAGGCACTTTTCACACTGATGTTGTTGTTCAGAGGGGAAGAAATGTAGATACATTTCCAAACATTTTTTGATAACTTATGTCTGGCCATATGTTTGTGGGTGATACCCTGAACTCATCTTCCATTTGGTGCCAGTGTGGAGAAATAGTTATGTCCAAAAATGAGTTATGAAATTTGCATTGCAATATGAGACAATGGAAGAAAGGATTCCATGAAGACGAAATATCTGGTCCATGAAAATTTGTGCAACTATGGAGGAAGTATATGGATGTATGAGGGCATGAAAGTGACTATATTTGAAGAGGCGATCAACCACAACCAAAATCACTATATTCCCTCCATATTTAGGGATCCCTTTAATGAAATCCATCGAAATATCTATCCAAATATGTGTAGGGATGGTAAAGGGTTTGAGCAATCCCAAAAGGAGAAGGTGTTTCACCCATGTGGCATTGGAAGGAGGCACATTCAGCCACCATATGTTGAATTTACCATTTCATTCTCTTCCAAAAGAAGATATGTCGTTCCCACACATACATTTTAAGGAACCCAAAGTCCCCCGCCGATGGAGAAGCACAGAGTTCATATAAGGTAGCTTGTTAAAGATCTGTGCTCTAGGGAAGCACCAAATGACCCTTGTACCTCAGTGAATTACCATCCTAAGAGTAATGTGGTAAAACATAAGGGTTATTGGATAACTATTGGATTATTTTAGATAAGGAAGAGTGATTAACATAGCCTTGATGAACAAATCACAACGAATTTGGAATATGCATGGAAATGGTTGAAAGAAAAATGTGGTCATCAAATGTGAGAGAAAGAGCATCTGCCACAAGATTATCCTTCCCTAAAATTTGTTGTAGATCCAAGGGAGTAGTGGAGACCGCTTATGGTTGCATCTGAATGGAATGGAGTTTAGTGATGACACTGTGTGAATTCTTCTTAAAGAGATTTTTCATGTGATGTGAAATGATGATGCTAAGAGACCTCAGTTGTAATCCCCTCAATGCGTGTTTTTCCCATGGACTGGAAAATGCATCCAAAGTTTAGCAAAATCCCATAATATGGTTCAAAGTGCAGATAACCATTGAGTGCCAAAAACCACATCACATCCACCTAAAAGAAAGGAAAGCATGTCAGAGTGCAATTTATAATATCCAATAGAGATACGTGCATAGTGATACTTCCCCTTGCAAGGTAAGGTGCCCCCATTACTAATCATGACTTCAAAGCTAGAGCAAGGATGGAAAAAACAATAATCATGTTTAGTGATCTGATGGTTTATGAAGTTATAACTTCTACCATAATCAATGAGTATTGCAAGAGGGAACTTCTTGAATAAACCCTTGACCCGCATGGTTTGTGGGGTGGTGACTCCGGATAATTCATGGAGAGATATATCTAGTTGGTTGTACTGAGAAGGAGTGTAAACAGGCAGCTGCTGAATGTCAGCCTCATAATCTATTGTATCTTGATCATCTTCAAATATTTTAGGTGCAGGCAAAAAAATCCACATCCAAGTGATAGAGATTTTTCTCAACACATCTATGTCCCTCGGTGAATTTCTCATCATAATTATAACAAATCCCTTTTTCTCTACGTTCCCACATATCAAATTTAGAAAAATGATCGATAGTAGTGGTTCTAGGAGCTGGCGTGATTGGAGGTATTTGGGAAACCATATTTCTGAATGGATCAAAGGTTGATTTGGACCATTGTTGAGCTATGATATTTTCCTCTGCAAACTTAGAAAACCCTATGGATTGCATCATTTTGTTAGGGATGAACATTTTAACCTTAGATTGGATTGCAAGCTTTAAACTGCTAATAAAAAAACTCATGTAGAATGCATTAGACAATCCTTCTATGTGATTGGCTAGTTTCTCAAATTCTATTTGATACCTTCTAACAGTGCCAGTTTGATGAATTTTAGTGAGTGCTCCTATGACTCCATCAAAATTACTAGGGTCAAATCGTTGCCAAAGGATGGAAAAAATCTGTCCAGTTTGTTGCTTCATGATCCTTGATGTACAAATATAACCATTCAAGGGATTCATGTTCCAAATGAAAGGATGTAAGTGATACTATGTTGACATCAAAAGTGTTATGCAGTCTAAAATATTGGTCTTCCCTATATATCCATCCAGTTGGATCATCACCAATTGAAGCAAGGAAAATCAATCTTCGGCCCATGAAAATTGTTGGAAGAAGAGAACCCAATTTCTATAGAAGACTCTCGATGTCATCTATTGTTTATAGTTTCAAAAAGTGGTAGATATTAACACCTGCATGTTTTGGTCTAACGGCTTCAGAATGTGGATTTTGGGATAGGATGGTTGAGAAAGGAAGTATGTAGAATGGAATTGCAAGGGTTCAAGTGAATTTTCAAGGAAAATAGAGCTAAAGCAAAGAAGATATGGTGAAAAACAATTATACCTTTTTTTTTCGGTGTAATTGATATTTGACGGTTCTATACAGAGGCAATATGTTATTTATCAATTGGAAATAAATATGTACCATGAGTATGTTTGGTTTCCTAAAGGTTCATGGGATTCACTCGGCCACCAATGATTCCTAACGATTTGCATATTTGGGAAGTACCCCTCACTCCATAGATTAGGTAAGACTGATAACTTCTTTTCCACAAATGAGAGCTCTTGGTTTACCTCACGAGTGGGAACTAGTTAATTAGGCAGGGGGTTTTTCCATTTTCTATGGTTGGCCCTCTCAATTGTTGGCTACTTTAAGGTTCATGTGGTACTCCTCACAATGATTTTTAGGGCTATTCCCATGTACTTACAACAATTAAATGGATAGGGTTTATTCCCTAATTCGAACTTGCAATTGAAATGAATAATACATATGAAAAGAGGAATAAATATTGCAATCATCACAGCGTCAGAAATCCACTGCGAACATAAAAAAAATGGCAAAAATTTCACCTTAACAATACCAAGCGAGCCCAAAAACTCGTAATAGATTTAGGGTTTTGAGACGAAAAAATTTAAAATGAGCATAACCTAATCAATATTACTAAAAATCTATATTATAACCCATTTATGTAACTCGAAGATCTACTCTGCATCTACCTTCGCAATTAGAACATAAATATGGGCACCCCATCAAAATATATTCGCTCTGCAATTTTTGTGGCCATCACTGAAAATATGAAAATAAAAAACTGATTTTAAATCAGCGATAACTCCTTTTTTCTGAATTCCAAATGAGATGATTTCTTTTTTGAAAATGCATATTTTTTCAAGAGGAATTCATATCTGCAACTTTTTTCTTTTAAATATGCACAAAATTTTTGATAAATTGGTTTGAAAGTGACCACCCAATTTTTCCCAATGTTTTTGCCAAAAAGAATAAAATTGTTTCCACTTGTGCCAATGAAAGTGCTTTCATACTAGATGAAAGAACTTTCTTGCAATAAATAATCAAAATGCATGATATAACAAAAATAGTAGATCACAAAATAAATGGGGAAAACTCAAGGGGGAAACCTCGTTTTTGCAAGCTCAATATAAATAACTCATGAATGCCTTCATTGGCCTCAACAGGTACTTATATACTAAGTCTAATCTAAACAACTATTACTCCCCATGAATGTGGGATATTATAATATACTCATGGGATGAATTAAAAAGCATATGCATTTAACAAAAATATACTAACAATGTAAAGAGAAGGGTTGAAACGGGATCCTATCATTCACACACAATATACATAGATATCATAGACACACATATTTAACATGGAAACCCATACGGGAAAAACAAAAAAGGAACTCTCCATCTGGCATGAGTTATATTTAGAATGATTTTCGTCTATGGACATAGTCTGCAAACATCTCTCAATATCTTCTTACACTATATGAGTTTTATCTCTATTTCTCATGCTCTCATCTCTTATTCCCCTTCTTGTACTCTTCTTCTCAGGATCGTCATCCTTGTCATCGTATAAGATGTAAGAGTCATTATAAGTGTAGAAATTGCAGCTCTGATACCATGTAAAAATAAATCCTTGATGTAAAGAAGAATCACGGGAGGTAGATCTTACTATAAGATAATTCTCACAAGCATGCAAAAGGAAAACATAGAGAAAAAAATAGAGAAGAATAAAGAGATTGAATCACATGAATATGTGAATAATGAATAATTTATTATCGAATCAATGACGTTATTGATTATTACAATAGTAATTCATCCTTATAAAATAAAATTTAGTTGGTGGAAGACAACTCATGCTAGATCATAAATTAGACTTACCAAATATGATAAACCCCCATAGGTGGCTAAATCACTTTCCAAATCTGTCAAGGACCTTATGAATTAAATAAAGCATTAGTGAGTTGTCATGAGTGATGGAAAAAATTCTAATAATGGAATCTAGAGATAAATTCATGGAGGATGGGTTGGTATCAAAAGATAACATTTTCCTAGTTGAGTAGCTTTACCTTATCCATTGAAAAGATGGAATAAAGCAGTATAAATATAGAATCTATAGGAAGGCATAGTTCCTAATTCTGGTATTCAATAAAGTGGACACGGTCAAACCAAAATAAGGATAAAGGCACTCTTGGGGTATGAATGGAAAGTGTTGACCATGTGGTGCAAGTGGATACTGATTGTCTAGGATAGTAGATAGGAATTTAATCAGTAATGCTCAAATATTGTTATCCTAAGTATGAAGTGGGTTTATAATATCTCAAAAATAAGAGAGATATAAGTCATGGTCATCCACACATAGCTTACAGATCGACCTTATGTACTTTTCACAAATCTTCTTTTAATCGTCGACTAACTCTCAAGTAATAGTCATCTAATTCTCTAACTAACCCAAGAAATCCATTTATCCCTTTACATTGATAAAGGCTCTATTGTACCAATTTACATTCATTCACATTCCCAAAATAGACTACTTGTCTAAATTAACTCACTGTTTATATTTAGTATTTCCTCAAAACATGTGGAATTCTTGGATTTGACTTGCTCCTTTTCCATTGTGGCATCACTCGCCCTGTGACTAGATTCTTCAAACTTTAAACCAAAACTCTTATGAGCTTTCCTAGGGACAACAAGCACCCAAAACTCACCTATGGCTTGTCCCAATCCATTTCAAGCAGAGATCATCGAGTTTATTCTGAAGCTCCTAACATGTTTTAATCACTTCTTCTGCTTGTTTATGAACATATCTTTAACTTCTTAATCTTTTCTGTAAGTTTGGAACTGATAGGTTCCAAAGATTCAACTTATGTCGCTCCCAATTCCTGTCGCAACCACTTGTGGACCAAGTGGATGGTTCTTGTAACTTATTATGATTCAGACTGGGTGTTTGTGACATATTCAATTTGACGTTGTTGTTGTATTCACATTTTGGTGACCTATTGCTACAATGTTTTCAAGTCAACAACCTTGCTCATTTCTTGATCAACATCAAATTATTTAATGAATTTCATTGCCCAATAATATTTTCCTTTGTAGTATGAAGCTTGTCTTTCACTTTCTCTAATTATGCATCATCCATAAAGGATTCCAAAGAATGAGAAACATGTGCATATTCTTTGGCACTGTGGGAATATAATAAAACCACCTCATAACATAGGATAAAATATTTAATCAATTTTAATTAATTCCCTGCTCACTAGCTTAGATAGTTGGAATCTCCACATGCACCACATGGTCAACACTTGACATATATACCCTAGGAATTATTTAATCCTAATTATGGTTTGATCATTTCCACTATATTGACTGCCAGAATTAGTAACTATGATTTCATGTAGATTCTCTCTTTTACTGCTTTATTCCATTTTTTCTGAGGATAAGGTAAAGCTAGCAAACTAGGAAACTGCTATCCTTTGCTGCAAACCCATTCTCCATTGTTTTCTCTCCATAATCCAATATTATCAAGTCTTTCCATCACTTATTATCACTCACTCATCCTTTAGCTAATTTGTGATGCCATTGATATATTAGGAAAGTGCTCTAGCAACCTATGGGGGTTTATCATATTTAGTAAGTCTGATTTATGAGCTAGCAATGGGTTTCCTTCCATGAACTCAAATATCCTTTATAAGGATGTATTACCAATGTAATAATATCAATTATTTATTGATCATTCCTTAATTTGTGTTCATTATTCCTCTTCTTCTCTGCTTATGCTAATTCTATGCAATTCCTAATAAGGTTAATTGTGTGCTTAGATTGTTAGCTTGTTTATAGAATTATTTCTACCATCAAGGATTTAGAATTCTAACATGGTATAATAGATTTGGGATATCATCAATTAATTCTCATTTTCATATTTGTAGGTTTATTTTTCAGGTGCAACAACTACAATATGGATTCAAAAGTTCCTCTATAATCTCCTTTCAACTATGTTGATTGGAAGCCAAAGGTGAGTGCATACTTGAAGAGGCAATATATATTTGATGTCTCCATTGGTTCTTTGAGTGAGCCTGCATCTTATGAAGAGAAACGTTTTTGGATAAATAACTGTGATAGAGCTTATGGAATTATGTGTTTGGTAATGTCTCCAAATATACATCATCTCATAGATTCCATTGAGTATCCATTTGATATTTGGAACAATTTGGACAAATATTTTGGTATGCATGAAGAAGAAGATGAAGCATGGAGAGAACCTAACACATTGTCATTTTCTCTCTCTCAATATGTCTCGGCCTCTACATTATCTGATAAATTTGTCATGATGAAGAGGTAACTCGTACACTTCCTGTTGCAGTCACCCTCTTTGATTTGAATGCTTCGACTTTCACTCAAGAAGAAAATATTGAGGAGCCATCATTTTCTGTATCTCTTGAAGTTGAAGATCATGATTCATATTCTTGTGATTATGATGATTAAAAAGAAGTGACTAATGGAGTTTCTATTGCAATTGTTGATGATTCATTCACACATTTAGTGTTCTCTATGTCTTCTATGATAGATTCCAAGTTATATATTTCATATCTTTCACAGCTTGTGCATACCTCTCTCCTTGATGGTGAGCACCTCAGTGTCTTCCTGGATGATTTCTTAACTAGATAAATTCCTATTAGTGTCATGCCACTTTCCATACTTGATCTCATGTGCTTCCACATATCCTCCTTTGTTCATGGCATCAATACTTGGAGCCTCCTTGAATATTTTGAACATCTCATTCCTTCCTCCTTTCATACTTCTAACACAGAGGATTCTTTTACAGTGTATTCCCATGAGTCTACTGATGTGTTAACATGTGTTCTTTTGGATATTTTGGAATCTATATCAACCCATGAGTCTATGCATTTGCAGTTTCCGATCCTAAGCCTTATCTTTGTTCCTACATGATCACTTGAAGTTGGATACCTAATGCATTCGTGTGGACACTTATGTCACCTATCTGGATATGATTTCGTCTCTACTAGTTTGAATTTAAAGTCATCTCATCATCTTGGAGTTTATTACCACTCTCAATATCTTTCAGTCCTACTTACATATCATTGGATCTCAGTTGTTCTACATAGTTCAGTTTCCATCCTACAGTTGTTCTTGATCCATGTGAGCAGGTTTATCTTCTTCCTAAGAAGAATATTCCTCTAGACCTCATCATTTAGTTTGGAGCATCATGAGTAGCAGTTCAACATTTTTTGTTTTCCTTTCATGTCCTTTCTTGAGGGAGGATTTTCCCCATGTGGTCTTGCCTCTTTCCTCAGTTATTTAGACATAATAATTGTTAAAGGGTGACCATAGCCTTTTTTTGGGACCTATATAAGCCTATATTTCTGATCATTTCATAGATATCATCGTAAATTCAGACTTAAAGGGGGTGTGGGAATATAATAAACCCACTTCATAACATACGATAAAATATTTAATCAATTTTGATTAATTTCCTACCTACTAGCCTAGATAGTTGGCATCCACTTGCACCACATGGTGAAAACTTGCCATATATACCCTAGGAACACTTTAATATAGATTATAGTTTGATCCTGTACACTTTATTGACTTCCAGAATTAGTAACTGCACTTTTGTGGATTATGTCTTTTATTGCTTTATTCCATGTTTTTTGTGGATAAGGTAAAGCTAGTCAACTAGGAAACTACTATCTTTTGATTCCAACCCATCCTCCATTATTTTCTCTCCATATTCTAGTATTAACATGTCTTTCCATCACTTATCATCCTCACTCATGCTTTAGCTAATTCGTGAGGTCCTTGACAGATTAGGAAAGTGATTTAGCCACCTATGGGGGTTTATCATATTTTGTAAGTATGATTTATGAGCTGGAAATGAGTTGTATTCCATCAAATCAGATATTCTTTATAAGGATGTATTACCAATAATATAAATTATCATTTATTTATCATTCCTTAATGTGTGTTCGTTATTCCTCTTCTTCGCTTCTTATGTTAATTCTTTGCAATTCCCAATGAGGTTAATTGTGTGCTTAGATTCTTAGCTTCTTTAATATAATTCTTGCTAGGTCATCAATGCTTTATAATTATAATGCAGCACAAAGTTCCTTGGCCTCCTGAATCTATGGACATGCTCACTTAATTCCTTTCGTCACTCTTCTAGTAGTTTAGGAGGTGTATTGAGAGGCAACTTTTATTCTAAGTTTGTAATGCATTGGAAGAAGTCGACATCTAATTTATCAAGCTAAATAACTTGTGATTCTAGGATAATTTTAGGTGTAATTTCCTCTTTTGAAAATTTGTGACATGCAAACGCGACAGTTTGCTCTAGTCTTTGCTTCTCCTGCTTCCATATCTGATTTTTATGCTCTTCTCTTGCACTTTTTTCTAGAGAGACGTGGTGTTATTATTTGATTGTTTCATATGTTCATCTACCGCTTTCTCTCTCTCCTTTATTTCATCTACTACATCCTATTGAATTTTGTCTAGTAGAAGCATAGGGACAATATAAAGGTTGAAACTTAAGTGATCGATATCCTTGATCATGGCATTATGTTCCAGTGTCCCCAAATCGAGTTCCTTAGGAGACACTTGAGCCTTTCTATGCTTTCTTGGTACTGGTACTTTGACTGGTCAATTCACAGAAGGAATGGATTCTTGATACTACGACGAGAATGGGCTCGAGTAACTGCTTCTTTTACTGCGACATAGAGAATGTGCAGTAGATAAGTGATACTTCCCATCAAGTTTGTATTTTGTTCATCATTTTTTCTGGAAGGTTTCATTATCATGTTTCACCATTCGATCAACAACAAAATTATAGTTGTCATTTTTAAGGACACCACCTACAGAGGTTTTATTAAAATTTCTTTCCTTATGACTTTTCTTCGATTCTTTAGAATCTTTTCTATTGTTTCCCAATTCAGGATATTTTGGGGTTGTATTTGATTCTTCCTTGCTTTCATGGGGGGGTCACATGGGATTTATTCTTCTTGTTGATCACCTCCTTGAGCTCTCGATGTTCTATCTTGTCGCAAGTTAGTTTCAGGAGATACTTGGTCATCTGTGATAGGTTGTCTCCATTCTTTGGGCTAGTCATGAATGATCATATCAATGTCCTCATCTATCAACCATTGATGCTCGAGGTCTTGTTGTGGTTGCAAGTATATGTGGTGATCCCCGAAAAAAAATCTTATGACATTTTGGTACTGATGGACAGTCTTTGCGACAATTCGTGATTGGTTCCTAATGTGATTACTCAATGCCTCAACATGTAAATAAAGCTCAACAATAGTCTCTAGCATTTGCATGAAGAGTATGCCACCATAATAATTCCTATAAAATATTGCAAATTATTTGTTTTCTTGCATAGTGGCGCCTTTTAATACCAACATGTGCTTCATTTAACACCATTGGTCACTCATGTGCCAAGTCACAATGATAGAGTATTTCATTTAGTCCCATATTATATAACTTCCCAGTGTTCAGTTGGAAATCTTTAGCTTTTAAAACTAGTTGCTTCTTTTGTGTTGTACTGAATTCTTCTGGTGCATATCCTGTAGTCAAGAGATGTACAATGTATTTATAGTTATCATCAATCATTTTTAATGGAAACAACTCCGCATCAGGAATACTATTATCGAGACTAGTAGGATCGTCTCCACTTTCTAACTTCGCATATGGTCAGGTCCTGAATTCAGTTAGCCTGGCTTGAAAATAATCTCAAAATCAAATTCTTAGAATAGCATAATCCATCGACATATATTCACCCCCCCAAAACTACCTTATTGACCAAGTATTTTAATGCATAATGGTGTGTAAACATCTTGAAATGACCACCCAACAAATAATGTTAAAACTTCCTGAAAGAATATACCATATAAAGTCCCTCCTTCTCAGTAGTGGTATAGTTCCTTTTTGTCATCAACAATTTTCTACTAGCAAATGAAACGAGGTGATCAAGAGAACCCTCAGATTGTTGTGAAAGTACGATGTACAGCGCAAAAAATTATGAGTCAAAATGTACACGAAATTCTTTTTCCAGTCTATAAATACCACTATAGTAGTTGACACCATCTTGTCTTTGAGAATATCCACTCTTTTGACACTGCTCATTCCATTGGAATTTAACATTTTTCTTCAACAAATTTTCCATTAGATATGAGAGGTCTACATAAACCACGATAATTTTTCAGTAATATCATGTATTCCCTAAGGTATTTCTTAACTGTTTAACTCACGTGGGTGGGGGTAGGTCGACAATAATTGCAATCTTGGAAGGGTTCATCAATATGTTGTCTTGAAAGAACACATGACCCAGCAAAATACAAAAAGGAGCACAACATGGGATAATTTGGTCTAAAACATGATATAGGATCCCAATAGACTCTCACAAATCGAATTACTTGCAAAAACCAACAAAAAAAGATTGAAAGAGGAACAATTTTACATACATAGTGTGAACAAAAACTGAATATTATTGAACTGTATAACATTTGAATGTGTTAAGAACAGGTTTATATTACATGTTCATCAATTTTTGAGGATTAGGAAGCCAAATCTTAGTGTACATGTGAAATGGCCAAAATTGGCCTCAATCCCCCCTAGGTGGACCAAACAAGCTCCAACTCATCCCAAACAGTCATGAATGTCTATGAGGGTGTGGATGAAGTGTGATAGGGAAATCATGACTCCATGGCATGTGTGGGTGAGCAAGTAGATACGAGTGGGAGGCTCAAGGTGGACAATAAATGCTCCAACAGTCCAAAAAATGGGCTAGAAACACCCCTAGCTCCCCTATTCCACCAAATATCCTTGAAAATATGAATGAGAGTGCTCGTGTCATTAATGAGTGTGTACAGGTGAAGGTTGACTGATATGGAGCACTCCTATAGGTGTGAAAGCACCAAAATAACTGGTTATATTGTTGGATTAGCTTCCCCAAGTCCAAACCATAGCATATTGCTCCATAAATGCAAATAAAATTGACTAGGTCTATAGACTATGGTACTAAGTGGTGGATTAATTTTCTAGCACCCCCCTTCACCAAAACTTAGTACAACTCATCAAAATATTATTGGAGGCCTTGGTAACAAAGGCTCAAGTCACCTCAATATAAACATAAATTTATTTGTCCATGTAAAAATGTGTAAAAGAGGAAAACCTCATGGGACAAAAACTCCCTTGTAAAATGGAGATGGGGATGAAAATATGCAAAAAATAGCAGCAATCACCATCCATCACTCACTCAAAGTAAATTTCTCAAGTGATTGAAGGTCTTCTCAGTAAAAATATTGGTGAATATATCGGCAGTTTGCTCGGTGGATGGGAAATACTGCAAGGAAATACCTGTGTCATGCACTATAAGGATTCCCTGGATGTAGTACATATGGATCTCTATGTGATTTAGCAATCCTAGATCTGTCATTGCAAACTCACTATGTAGGGATTCCTTGATTGATCCAATTTGTTTGTTGCAGCTCTGTGTAATTAAGAGGTCACCTATATACAGTAAAATAACCTGAAATACAACATCAATTTTCTGCAAATACTCATTTGGATCATATTTTCATCGAATGAAACCAATTGAGAGCAAGAAACTATCCATTTTAGCATACAAATCCCTGGGGCTTGCTTGAGCCCATATAGTGATTTCTTCAACCTACAAACAAGTGAAGGATCCTCTTGGAAACATTCAGGATGCTGCATGTATATCTCCTCCTATATTTCACCATGTAGGAATGCACTCTTGACATCCATATGGTGCACTTCGCAACCTTTACTACTAGTCATTGCTAGAACTAGTCTTACTGAATCCATCTTTGGAAACGATGCAAAGGTATTTGTATAGTCTACACCTTGGAATTGAAAGTATCCCTTAGAAACAAATATGTCGTTTTACTTGAAATCAGAACCATATGCAGCAATTTTTGTTCGAAATACCCATTTGCATTGCACAAGTTTCCTCTTGGGAGGAAGGGAAACCAATTCCCATGTTTCATTCTCTTGAGAGAATTGAATTCAATTGCATGGCTGATTTTTAACTTGGATCATGAAACACTTTCTGATATGAATTTGTATCAGATACAATCATCACATAATAGTTCTCAGCAAGAACAATTTCACTAGCATAAGAAGCATTGTGAAATTGGGATCTTGTCTTCCTAGGATCTAAGGGATTTCCAGCTAGATCCCATGCATCTTGTATTGTTTTCTCAACCCATTTGGGCCTTGAAGGTGACTAATGTAAAGATATTTCATATTCATCCATTTCATTATCAGAATTATCAGAAAAATAAGATCTTGAATCATGACTTACATCATCATGGTGTTAGGGAGAAGAGCATTCCTCCGGTGCAAGTTCAAAATATGGTATGATATCCTCTTCGAATTGCACACTCCTCTCAATGAAAATATTGAATATGGATGTGTAAAAGATCTTATAACCATTTTTTTCCTCACCATAACCAACCAAGATACATTCCTTTCTCTGTGGCTGCAATGCCTTCCTCTTTTTTGATGGAATTCGAACCCATGCCCTTCAGCCAAAAATTCTGAAATGTGAGATATTTGGTTTATGGAAAAACCAATCCTCCTAGGGAGTTTTTCCTTTGACAAATTTATGTAATTCCCTATTCTGTATATATGTAGCACAATTGATGGCCTCGGCCCATATCTTGGGACTTATATCCCCTGCTTCAATCATGCATGTAGCCATCTCTTTGAGATCCCTATTTTTCCTCTCTGCCACACCATTTTGTTGTGGTTTGTAAGGAACTGAATGTTGCATTTGGATTCCACATTCCCAAAAAATATGCTGCATATTTTTATTTTCATATTATTTACCATTGTCAGTCCTAATTATTTTTATCCTATTCCCACTTTGGTTCTCCACTAAGGCCTTCGAAATCTTCAATGTCTCAAAGACTTCAGATTTCAATTTTAGGAAGTATAACGGACAGAACCTTGAGTAGTCACCAATGAAGGTGAGTACATACCTTGATTCTCCATAGGAGTGTTAGAATAATCAACCCATAGTTACCTACCTTAGACATTAATTTTAATTATTTTTGTCTTATTACCTAGTTTCCTAAATTCCACTCTATGCTAGTTTCCTTCTACAAGTCCTAGAAGTCAACACATGCTAAAAATGAGTCATGGAGCTCTTGTGAAACATCTTGGAAACCCAATTTATCATGTATTATTTATTCCAGATCCTCCAAAGCGCATATCTTTTTTTTTATTTAAAATTGACTGTTTTATTAAGATTTAAGGCAAAAGGAAAAGCTAGACTAGGTATAGTTGACTTGTTTTTTTACCACATCATCCTCCATCATTTTCTCCAAATAAAAGAATGTATGAGTTGTATTTCCATCCCTCATTATATTTCCTACTCGACTTAGCCAATTCGTGATCATCTTGGTAGATTTGGAAACTGCTTTATGCACCTATGGGGGATTTGACTAGATTTAGTAAGATTGTTTTTTGAACATTTCGAATGGAATCCTCATGCATTAGAATATCTCATGTAATTATATATTTAAGAATCCTATTACTTCATAAGCTTCACCATTGTACACTTATTGAATACAGATCAGTGTTATGCTCCAATTTCAGTCTCCTTTGGTGTGAATTTTGCATGTTTGATTAGCCATTTTGTGAGTGTAATTGTTCTATATCTTGGGTTCAATTTACACATGGTATCATAGAATTTGTATATCGATTTATCTCCTTCCTTATTTCTATTGCAGGCTCAACATCTTGACTGGGAGTGCATTCTGATGGCTGGAGGGCACCGTTTCTGAGCTATGGACCAATCTCAGAAGATCATCTTGACTCCATTCAATTTATTTGATTGGAAAGATGAGATGGATATATTGTTGAGAGAGAAAGTTCTCTATAGGGTAACTATGGAAATAGAGGGATATCCCAATGCAGTTGTAGAGAAAATTAACTGGCACAACAGGAGGGATGATGCCTATGGTCTTTTGTGTCTGAGCATTTCAAGAGACCTCCTCTTCCATCTTGATGGATTGACATCACCTAATGAAGTGTGGGAGAAGATATAAGAGATTTTTGCAAAGACAGATGAGATGAGAGGACATCGAATCAAGAATGAGTTGATCTCCTTGAGTCCCAGTAGCTGCAAGTCATTGCAACTCTACTTTTCCAAGTTTAAGGCCCTTGTTTTATAGTTGAAACAGTGTGGGATTGAAAAGAAGGAAGAGAAAATATTTTTGGCCATACTTTCTAAGCTTGGTCCTAACTATTCAGTGTTTTTTTCAACGTTGCATGCCACCAAGTTGACAGTTCGAGCCTGGAAGATTCCTAAGCTTACAGAGTTCACGGAACAAGATAAATTGGTGATGATGGGCACCATCAAACTTTCCAAATACCAAGCTTTGGTTGCTGGAGATTCAAGTGTTGATTCAAAAAGCAAGAAAAAGGCTAAAAATCCACCTGAGCAAAAGAGAGACAAGAACAAGTCTCAAGAGCAGCCCTAAGATTCCAAGAAGAACTCCCAGAAGAAGAAGAACAAAGGAGAAATGAGCAAGTGTGCATACTGCAGTAAGGGATATTATCCTGAGAGCTCTTGTATGAAAAAGAAAATTGTCATGTTGACCCAAATCCTAGAGAAGAATAACCTCCCTTCCTGATTTCTCAAAGAAGAGGGAAGGAGGATCAAATTCAGAGAATAGAGAGAGAGTACATGCCTTGGTTGCTGGCACATCAAGCTCACCTAACTTCATCATAGACTCTTGAGCTTCTAGACATATGGTTTCAACAAAAGAGATATGTTCCTCTCTTGACATGTCGAAAGGTCCACCAATAGTTTTGGGAGATGACTCTCTCATGACAGTTTGGAGAAGGGAAGGATTGATCTTAACCATGGTAAGTTCAATAATGTGTTGTATGTTCCAGATATTGCCTCTAATTTCTTTTCAGTGTATCTGATGACTCATACTGGGTCTCCAAATAAGGTCATCTTCTCCCCTGATGATGTTGAAATCACTGATATTTCGAATGGTAAATTCATAGCAAAAGGTGTTGTACATCACACTTCGAAGGTATACAAGTTTTCCCATTTTCTACCGTACTCAAACCCCTCTGCTCTTTTGATTCATGCTAATGAAGAAATAAATATTTGGCATGAAAGATTTGGCCATCTTAACTACAAGTATATTTCTGATTTGAGTGAAAATGATATGGTCATAGGGTTACCAAAGATCAGTTTTTCTAAGGGAGTCTGTCAAGGTTGTATCCTAGGAAAAAACCCAGAGCACAATTATGAGAAAGATATTCATGAGAGAACCTCTGCACCTCTTGTGCTGATCCACAGTGACATTGCTGGTCCATTCCCTCATATGTCCATGAGTCAAGCCAAATATGCACTGACCTTCATATATGAATTTTCTAGGTATTGTTGGGTTTACTTCCTAGAGCATAAGTCTGAAGTTTTTGACCTCTTCAAAGTCTTTAGTGCCTTGGTTGAAAACCAGTCTAGGAGGAAACTCAAGATCCTCAGATTTGAAAATGGTGGTGAGTATGTCAAGTTTGATTTCATTCAGTATTGTAAAGATGTAGGTATTCATATGCAACATCCAATCCCTTACACATCACAACAAAATGGTGTTGCTGAGAGAAAGAATAGATCACTGAAGGAGATGGCAACCTGCATGATGGAGGCTAAGACTTTGCCACCAAAGTTTTGGGCTGAGGCTATAAAATATGCATCCTAAATCCAAAATAGGTTTCCTCATAAGCTGATTTATGGTATAAATCCTTTCAAATCTTGGAGTGGGCACAATCCAGATGTGACCCATTTCAGGATTTTTGGCTCAATGGCTTGGGCTAGAATTCCAACTGAAAAGAGGAAGGATTTGCAGCCCCAAAGCCAAGAGTTCCTATTTATTGGGTATTCTAAAGATTTAAAAAGGGTACAAGCTGACCAACTTGAGCACTAACAAAGCTTTCATTCAAAGAAGTCTTCAGTTCCAAGAAGAGCCTTTAGTAGCAGTTGAAGTTGGAGAGTGTTATCACTCTAGGAGACTCCTCTAGGTTGCAGCTCGAGGATGCCTGGTAACTTAAATGTTTTTATGGTTTTCTAAGTGGATCAAGTCAGGTGACCTACAGGATGTCACACTCTCAAGACATGCATGAAACTCAATCAGGGATAAGGCTTCTAACTACCACTATTCATAGGTTTGATAATATGGTGCAGAGATGGAGAACTTATCATGCTAGAAGATTCATACATAAAACATATATATATAAATGGTTAATCATAAAAAGGAAAGTACTTATAATTCAAATCATCAATATTCCAATAGGATGACAACTATCAAACATCAATTAACATGAATAAACCTGAATAACAAATTCAAGCATAAGCACATAATAGACAAGAAATGGAAGCTAAACATATGATAGCAAAAGAGCTTATATTAGGTCCTGAGCAATATGAGAAGCTTGACAATAGTAATGGTATACAAGTCCCCGAAGTCAAACCTTTTCTATAACATAAGTCTTAGGCTTTATAGCCTTTACAAAAATATTCAGATCCTGAAAAATTGGATATGATTTACTAAAAATAGACAAAATAATTGTTTTTTCATAATTAGGTCAAAAACCCTAATTTAACTACACTAGTCTATCTAACTATAGAACGCATTCACTGTTTGAACCCTCTGATCACTAAAGTGAGTAATGGGAATAAACTATAAACTACCACTAGTCCTTTACTAGATAATTCACTGTTTTACTAGACAGCTTAGTGTTTGTGACCCTTTCTTCCTTTATGCAACTGCAAAATTGAAGTATACCTTCCCTGATGCTGTTCTTCAGCACCCTTCATCTTTATACTTCATCCTTGAGCTATTTGATCCTGGTCCTTCATGCCAAAATTTGATCCTGTGCCTCTATATGCTTTCAGTGGTTAAGAGATCAAAATGTCGAGTCTGTTAGCTAGTGAAAGCGCTTCTTTCGGTGGCTAATGAACTCCTTCAGCATCTACCTAAGCCACCAAAAGCCCTGTTCTGGAAAAATTCTTAAGCAAACTCCAAAATTATTCTTTTAAGTTCTGTTTGATTATCTTTTTATTCAGCATGCTCCATGTTAGGAAGGTTAGTAGCATCCTGGCTTGATTCTGGATGCTAAAGGCTTACTGTAGCTTCATCTAGGGTTTCCAGTGTGAGATGAGTGCCAGGGTTTGGTTTGGCATCCTTCATCTACAACCTATGAAGCCTGATCATTATGTACAGCCTTGTGTTGTCCTTCATGTATCTTTTGTTTAATATTTTTAGAAATATATACCTTTCTCTCATCTTTCGGTAAGAATTGTGCATCTGCTTATTCCTCTTGGTAAATATATCATTGTTTTTATTTATCTCTCTTTCTAAAATTTCCATTTCATACACTTGTCTCAGCAACTGATTTATCATCTGTGTCCTGGGCTTGCTAGAGGAAGCCTTCTCTGCTGGTTCATCTTGCTCCTTTGGTGTAGGTGATGGGATTTATTCATTCTTTGTTATAACGTACACTGCTAGGTCAGCAACTTCCTCTCTTTCCTCTTCTAAATATGAGAAGGGAAGGCTCAAAATGTTTCCACTATGTGCTGTGATTTCCTGTCCCTTTTCACTGAAATCTAGGTTTCTTTTGACCTGCTTGGTTTTAGAAGATGAAGGAGGCTATTCTGTTGTTGTTGGGGAGATATCCCTTCTCCTCCTCTTCCCACTCCTTGGGGTGCTATACTTTTTCAAAGGAGACTTTCCCTTCTCTTCTGGTAGTAGGCCTGTTTCAAAACCATTCCAAAACAAGAAATGTGTCCAAGCCATATTTCTCGTCTTCAGCAATTCTTGGATAAGAAGTTGTATAAGGCCATGGTGAGACAATATTCCAGCAATATTAGTTGGCTGAGCCTTAACCTGGTGTGCCATTTCTACCAGGATCCTCTGTAAGTAGAAAGGTAAATTCAGTGGGCTCTTTCCTATGAAGTGGTTCATTAATTTGAAATGGTAAATCATGGCCCTGTTGTATCTTCCTTCACAAGTTATATAGACCATAATGGCCTTTAGTAATTGCTTCCACCTCTCTTCTATCCAGGTGGATGGGACACTTTTCTTCCACACCACCCCTTTGTTCTCATGCTTCAAATAATATTTGAACTCCACATCCTTTGTAATGGTGGTTTTAAACCACTTCTCCCCAGTTCTAGGGAGTTCAGTCACTTCTGCAATTAGGGTTTCATCCACCATGAATTCCTCCTCACCTATGAGTGCCTTGGAGGCATCGAAAGCGAGAGCAAATGCCTCATCCACCTATTGGTGTGAACCTTGAAATTTCTCACAAAATTTGTAGTAGCCAACATCTTTGAAGAAATGGAAGACTTTTAGATGTGCTTCCAGGTAGCCAATGTCTCCTAATTCTTACCTGAGAGCAGGGCCTCCCTTCTTCATTTTGCTGAATGTTCTCTTGAATGCCTGCAAAAATTCAATTCAAGATTTGTGCAAGAGTTTTAGCAAGTTGAATTTCAGAGGCGGTTTCTATTGGTGAGGATTCATACAATCGAAGGTGGAGTCTACTGGGGGATTGGGCACTGATTATGAGGGTTTTAAATGCATAAAAAATTCTTGGGTGAGAAGATTATGGCTTTTTTTGATATTTTCGAGACCACTTGCCTAGCAATCATGTTTAATGCAAATTGGATACCCAGTGGAGATCTTCTACAGTTCGTTGGATAGATGGAGGGAAGAGTAGGGTTTCAAGTCACATCGATCCTCCTTAGCTAAACAACGACCTCCTCAATCATTTATTCATTCCTTGATGTATATTTCTTGTCTTTTTGATGGTTTATCGTGCCCTTTCATGCTTTCTACTGTGCTGACGAGCCTTGATTTGATAGGCAGTTAATCGTTTCTTCTTTCGGCCTTTTCGGGGGTTAAGGCCCCCCAGGATTTTGTCTGCTAGCTTCTAAAAGCTGAGCTTTCAGTGGCTAATGAACTACTAACCTGTTCTCCTAAGACACCAAAACGTTATTTCCAAACGGTCTTGTCAAAATAGATTTCAGTGGATTATAGTCTCCCTGGATCTCCTCTTTTAACCGCAGAAAGACAGGCCTTTCAGTGGCTAATGAACCATCAATGATTTCACCTAAGCCTCCAAAACTGACTTTTTCCCCAATGCATTTCACTTTATTTAGATGGTTAATGCCCTCCTTCAACCGTTCACTAAGCTGCTAAAATCAACGTTTTTTGGTGGCTAATGAGCTGTTTGAAAGCCTCACCTAAGCCATCGAAAGTCCTTTTAACAAATAATCAATCAGGACAACTTTTGATGGTTAACCCTGATCCTGTGTTAAAATGTTAGCTGCCAAAACAAAGCTTTTCGATGGATAATGAGATGTTGAAAAACTCGCCTAAGCCACCGAAAGCTAAAACTTTCAATTTTATCAAATATAGAAAAACTAGATATCCTTAACTTGTTATTCACCTTTAAATATTTCATAACATGATGTGAATTCTTCATCCTATCTTAAAACTACTGGAGATAACATCTGGCTCCTACTTGGGGATGGGAACCTTCCTGTGAGGTCCCGAAAACCCTAGACCAAAATTCCTTTCCTGGAAAATAACTAAAAAACTTAAAACTATCATCTATTGTTCCATTGGGCATGGAGTTTATTTTGTAAGCAAAAACAACCTACTAACTAATATTTTACAATAACAAGGCCTCAGAGCCTCAGATAAAATAGAGTTTCAGAAATCGCCCATTTACTGGGCCATCAAACACCTCCTCCCATTCTAGATTTTGCAATTTGAAGGTGTTGTTCTTCTGTATCTGAGCTATCACAAAAGGGCCAATCCACAGAGCGTCAAAATTCCCATGTTTTCCCTTGTCCTTCCTGATAGTATCCCACTTGAGGACCCAATCTCCAACCTGAAAGTTGTCCACTTTTGCCCTTTTGTCAAACATGACCTTGATCTTTTGTTGATGAGCTTCTAACTTTCCTATCACTTGTTCCCTGACTTGTTGCAACTCTAGCAAATCCATCATCCTCCTCACCATATAATTTGGTTCATATTCCTCCTCTTGAAAGAATTTTTCTACTGGCAGAATTAGCTGAAGGGGAAAAATGGCCTCAGTACCATAAACTAAATTGAAGGGAGAAAGTCCCTATAGATCTCTTATCTGTTACCCTATCATCCCATAAAGCAAACTTTATCTTAGAATCCCAGCTTTTATGATTTGTCTCCAATAGTTTTATGATGATCCTGACTAGGCTTTTGTTGGATGACTCTGCCAGGCCATTGCCTTGAGGGTAGTAAGATGTGGAATGCACCAGCTAAATGCCCATAGACTCACACATGTTAACCAATGCCCTAAATTTGAAATCTGGTGCATTATCACTCACTAACCTTAATGGGAAGCCAAACCTGATAAAGATATTCTCATATAAAAACTTCATGATGACCTGATGAGTTGCATTCCTGGTGGGTATTTCCTCTATCCACTTGGTGAAGTAGTCTATGGCTACTAGGATCCATTTATGCTGACCACTGGATGAGGGATTTATTTCACCTATGAAATCAAGACCCCATTGCTGGAAAGGCCCATTCACTACAATAGGCCTAAGGGGCAAGGATCTGAGCTCCTGCTTCCCTATAAATCTTTGGCACTGGTCATAGGCTCTCACAAAGGTACACACATCAGCAAAAAGGATAGGCCAATAGTACCTAGGCCTCAGAATCTTTTGGGCTATGCTCTTCCAATAATTATGGCCTCCACATGTGCTTGAATGAAAGTGATGCATGACCTAAACTGATTCTTCTTTATCTAGACAGCTCAAGAAAACACTAGACAAATCTTTCCAATACAACAGTTTATCTATTACACAAAATTTAACAGACTTTAGTTTGAGAGCTCATTCTTGATTTGGAGTGAGACTAGGAGGAACTTCTAATTTTTGCAGGAAATGAATAATACCTGAGTACCACTCACATGAGTACAAGTTGTCAGCCACTTGTTGAATGCCATTCTGATCCTGAACTACTTCTACTGCTACTTTAGTTTGCAAATTTGCTGAATTTACACAAGTGGAGTTTATCCCCATTGGTTCACAGTTTTATTTAGCCATGATCTTGGATAGACCTTGGCCTCTTACTAGCTTGGTGGGATTTACCTCTATGTAAAAATCAATAAGCTTAGAAATCCATTTAGCTCTCTTTCCATCAATGTCAGGATGAGTCAAAACATCATTTACAACAACTGAAGGGACATAGGCAAGGACTTTTGCATGTAGAATGTAAATCCTGAAAGTTTTCAATGACTTTATGAGAGCATAATCCTGCTTCTCAATGGGATCATACTTCAATTCATCATCCCTCAATGTCTTGCTGAAGAATGCAATTGGATGATCGAGACCTTCCTCATCTTTTTGTAATAGCACAACTCCCACTGTGTCATAGGATGCAAAGGAGAAGATCTAAAAACTCTTGTTATAGTACAGAGTAATTAGGGTGGGGGATTCCATGATAGCCTTCTTGATGTCTTCAACCAAGCTTCTTACCTAGTCAGTCCATTTGATCTCTACATCCCTTTTCAACATAGATGTTATGTGCTTTACCAACTCAGAAAAGTTAGGGATGAACCTCCTGACAAAATTTATCTTACCCAAAAATGACTGAATATCTCTTTTTGACCTAGGTATGGACAACTTCTGGATTGTTTCAACCCTAACCGGATCAATCTTCACACCTTCAGCTGAGACTATGTGACCTAGGAGTTTCCCCTCATTGAGTGCAAATTGGGACTTCTTAGGGTTGAGTGATATCCCAAACCTCCTACATTTCAGAAAAACCCTCCTCAAGTGCTGCAAATGTTCATGATGGATGTGAGAGTAAATAGTGAGGTCATCCAGGTATATAAGCACAAATTTATCTTTCAATCCTACAAAATCTATCCCCATGGCTCTATGAAAAGTGGCCCCAGCATTCATCAGTCCAAATGGCATTTTGGAATACATGAAAGTGCCCTAGGGAGTGGTAAAAGCAATCTTCTCTTGGTCATTAGGGTGCATAGCAACTTGGTTGTATCCAGAGAAACCATCCAGAAATGACATGACACTAGCCCCTGAGACTCTTTGCAACAGGTGTTCCATATTGGGTAGTGGATAGTTGTCTTTTTTGGAGCATTTATTTAGATTTTTGAAATCCACACATAAACTAGTCTACCCATTCTTCTTCCTTACCACCACTAAGTTTGCAATCCATTTGGAATACCTGAGGGGAATTATGATTTTGGCTTTGAGGAGCTTATGGATTTATTTTTCAATTACAGGTAGTAGGAGAGGACTGATGGATCTCAGCTTCTATTTGAAATGGATGGTGTCCTTCTCCAAGAGAATCCTGTGTTGGATGATATTGGTGTCATAGGTTTTCAAGTCACTGTACTCCTAGTAAAATATATAAGCAAATTCTTTTATCAGGCCACAAAATTTGGACCTTCGATCAGCAATCAACTCAGTGGATAGATTTATAAGTTTTGGATGTCTTTGGCTACCTATGTTTTGCTCTTGGACAACAGGGTCTTGCTCCTTTTTTCCAGGCTTGAGAGGGATATCATTATGATTGAATATCTCTTTCAAGGGTACGATACCCCGGGGTATATAATTACTGGGTAATTGAACAATATTTTGATCAGCTACTTTATCTTTCAACTTGAGCTACTGGGATTCTTCCATGTCTAGGTTTTCTTGATCTATATGCATATCAGAGAATTCATCTACTACCTAGAGGAATTTACTAAGCTCATTATAATTCTCAAACACCCTCCAAAATTTCACATTATCTAGTAAGGAAGGTCTGTACTTGACTTGAATGTCATAGCTGAGCCTAGGAGATAAAGGGGGAACAAACAGACTGGTAGAGACAACAAGGGAATCAACGAGGTGATTCATAGCCCTAGGTATATATGACAGTTCAAAAAAATATAAAGGAGTCTCTGAGTTTCCATACCTCATCCGTGTAAGCCTTTAGTCTGACATTTTTTTCTTGAAAGGTGTTATTGACCTGCTATATAATAATGTTTGCATCTCCAAATATTTTCATGCACATGATCCCCATTTCGTTGGCAGCTTTCATTCCTAATAGCAAGGCTTCATATTCTGCTATATTATTAGTGGTTTTAAAATCGAGCTTATAAGACATATGAAAATTCTCTTTGGATGGAGAGATCAATACTACACCTGCACCTGCTGAGTTTCGAGATCTAGCCACATCAAAATACATGTTCCAGACTGATGTGGTCACTTCTTTGGGCTGCTGACAGGTGGGATTAGTAAGCTAGAGTGGTGTTTGCTGAGAATCATCTATTTGCAGAATGTATGACCCAAAATCTGTGTCTACTGCATAGATGGGGTGGTTCATTGAATTTTTTTCATTGCTTATGATGTAGGAAAGATGATTCTCTCTGTAAAGCCTCCTGCTCTCCCCTCTAAACATTTGGATTGTTGCATATGTAAGGTCCATCTGAAGGGTGCCACCTAGAATTTTGCTCCACGATCAAGACAGTAAGAGACCAAATTTAGGAGGGATATTAGCCACTACAATGTCCATCACGATGCTTTTTGAGGGTAGCTGAGATAGGTTTACAACAAGGTCTTTGATGAGGCCCAAGCACTTGAACTTTCTGGAGTGAAAGGAGAACAAATCATGGCAGGGTTTTGTAATGCTGAGGCCAAGCTCATCCATCATATCTTTTGGCATTAGGTTATGTGAAGCTCTGAGTCCAGTGAACAATTATGAAGGACTTTATCATGGATATTCAAAGATATGTAGAAAGGTGGGCAAGAATAATTTAGCTCTTCAATCATAGGGCCTAGGGTTACAATAGGTTTATCATCTTACATATTGACAAAGTTAGTATCTATATGTATCTTCGGTTGAACGGACTTCAGTATTGAAGATTTGAATGCATAATTTTTCATTAGCTCTATTAATGGGAAAGGGATCTTCAATTTCTGAATCTCTGACTCAAGGTTGAAAGAATAATTCAGTTTATCAAGAAACCTTACCTCTTGTACTAGATCTTTGAGTTGGACAGGATCATAGGTTGATGAATGTACCGGTTTTTGCAGCTGTTTGGGAATGGCAACCATTTTCTTTGGTAGAACAATAACGCTTTTAGTTGGTGCAGCAGGCTGCTTTGCAGGAACAACATTCTTCTTAGGGGGGGCAATTAGCTTGGACCTCAGATTATAACCTCCTTAACCATATTCCTGATATACTGCTTCTTCAATGATCTGCTCCTCAATTAGGGCTTCCTCATATTGTGTCTATGTCAAAAAATAATAGTCAACTTCATCCTCCATGCAGTTGATATTGTCTTCAGCCTCTCCTTCTTCTTGAATGAACTCTGGTTCTTCTTCTAGTACAACATTCTAAAAGGGAGCTCTAATTCTCTGATCTTCAACTTGACTCCTTTCCCTTCTAAGGATGTGGATTGGGGGTTGCCTCTTCTATAAGGGACAAAATTTGGGTTTCAGGGAACAAAATCACTTGGCCCTTTACCTCTCACAAGTATCTTCCCTCGGTCCTTTAGCTTGGAGATTTCAGCAATCAAATTATCTAACAGTTTGGCCATTTTGTCGATCTTGTTCTCTGATGAAGAATCCCCAAGAGGATCTGTGGGTTGTTTCTTCCTATCTATCTTTCCTTTGACCTTCTGAGTTGCTACAATGTTAGATTCTACCTCTAGGGGAGCATCCTACATGAGTGATAGGGAGGTATATCTCCTCTATTTGAGAAGTAGGAAGAAATCAGAGTCAAAAGAATTTGCATAAGTGATTCTGGCCAAGGTATTAGTGGGATTGATCTCAGTGGGGATCTTGCTGTACATATTGTTAAACCTCTTGGTGAAGTTGGAGATAGACTCCCCATTCTCTCTTTTCAAGTTGATAAACTCGATGATATAATAGAGGTGGTATCTCCTCTCTCCCCAATGCTTTAGAAAGATGTCATCTAGGAATTCAATGCCTACTACTAATCTAGCAAGAATTTCTTCGAACCATTTTCTAGCTTGACCATCTAGGATTTGCACAAAAACCCTAGTCCACACATCTTCTTGTTCTATATTTATGTTCTCAGCATAACTGTAGAATGCCTCTAAATGTTCTTCAGCCATGAAATCTACCTATCCTGTAAATTTAGGCATGTATTTGAGATAGTCTCCAGTGGGCATGGCCAAGAGGGGGTTAGGTAAATTCGGGGGGGTGTACCTAGCTACCAGGATCCTTTCCATTTTGGTCAGAGGGGCAGCCATGTTGGAAATGGGTATGGAAAGGGTGGAAGAAGGTACTACTGATGTAGTTGGTAGCTGAAAGAATGATGGTGGTAAACTTATCCCAATGGAGTGACCATGGATTGGATATTCACAAGAAGTAATGCTTGAAGATACCCAAACCCTAAAATTTTTTGATGTATTTATAGATTCCTGAGAATTAAATGTTTCAGCAGAAGAAATAATAACAGGAATATTTCTTAAAATACCTAATGTAACTTCCTTTAAAACACTGCTAGTCTGCCTTAGTGAAGCCTTATCTCTTCTCAAAATCTCTTCTGGATCTGAAACAGGTGTTGCTGGTGGCCCTTGAGGGTTTTCTCTAGTACTTGGTCTTCTTGAAGCCACCTTATTTCAATGGAGTCACTAGATATATGATTACAAAAAAAATAGTGTCCAAAATTTATCTATCATCAAAGTAGGATCTATGTCGTCTCCCATGGAAGATGAGCTTCAATCTCCTCTCCCCGGCAATGGCGCCAATTTGTTGTCACTCCAGGAAACTCCTCTAGGTTGAAGCTTAACGATTCCTGGTAACTTAAATGTTTTTATGGTTTTCTAAGTGGATCAAGTTAGGTGACCTATAGGACATCACACTCTCAATACATGCATGAAACTCAATTAGGGATAAGGCTTCTAACTACCATTGTTCATAGGTTTGGTAATATGGTGCAGAGATGAAGAACTTATCATGCTGGTAGATTCATACATAAAACAAATATATATAAATGGATATTCATAAAAAGGAAAGTACTTATAATTCAAATAATTAATATGCCAATAGGATGACAGCTATCTGACATCAATTAACATGAATAAACCTGAATAGCACATTCAAGCATAAGCACAAAATAGACAAGAAATGGAAGCTGAACATATGATAGCAAAGGAGCTTATATTAGGTGATGAGAAATATGAGAAGATTGACAATAGTAATGATATGCAAGTCCCCAAAGTTGAACCTTTTATATAACATAAGTCTTAGGCTTTATAGCCTTTACAAAAATATTCAAATCCTAAAAAGTTGGATCTGATTTACTAAAAATAGACAAAATAATTGTTTTTGCATAATTAGGTCAAAAAACTGTAATTTAACTACTAGTCTATCTAACTGTAGAACTCGTTCACTTTTTGAACCCTTTGATCACTGAAGTGAGTACTGGGAATAAATTGCCACTGGTCCTCTACTAGATAAGTCACTATTTTACTAGACATTTTAGTGTTTGTGACCCTTTCTTCCTTTATGCAACCACAAAACTGAAGCATACCTTCCCTAATGTTGTTCTTCAGCGTCCGTCATCTTTATACTTCATCCCTGAGCTATTTATGTTTTCCCAAAACTGGTCCTTCATGCAAAAATTTGATCCTATGCCTCTTTCTGCTTTCAGTGGTTAAGAGATCAAAATGTCAGGTCTATTAGCTACCAAAAGCGTTGCTTTCAGTGGCTAATAAACTGCTTCAATGTCCGCCTAAGCCACCAAAATCCCTGTTCTACAAAAATTCTTAAGAAACCTTCAAAATTATTATTTTAAGTTATGTTTGCTTATCTTTTTATTTAGCATGCTCCATGTTAGGAAGGCTAGCAACAGCGTGGCTTGATTCTGGATCCTGAAGGCTTACTGTAGCTTCAACTAGGGTTTCTAGTGTGAGATGAGTGCTAGGGTTTGGTTTGGCATCCTTCATCTGTAGCCTCTCAAGCCTGATCATTCTGTACAACCTTGTGTTTTCCTTCATGTACCTTTTGTTTAGTCTTTTTAGAAAGATATACCTTTCTCTCATCTCTAAATAAGAATTGTACAGCTACTTATTCCTCTTGGTCAATATATCATTGTTTTTCTTTATCTCTCTTTCTAAAATATCCATTTCATACACTTGTCTCAGCAACTGATTTATCCTTTGTGTCTTGGGATTGCTAGAGGAATCCTTATCTACTAGTTCATCTTAATCCTTTGGTGTAGGTGATGGGCATTCTTCATTCTCTACTATAAACTACACTGTTAGATCAGAAGCTTCCTCTCTTTCCTCTTTTGAATCTGAGTAGGGAAGGTTCAAAATGTTTCCACTATGTGTTGTGGTTTCCTGGCCCTTTTCACTGAAATCTAGGATTCTTTTGACCTGCTTGGTTTTAGAACATGAAGGAGGATGTTCTGCTGCTATTGGGGAGATATCCCTTATCCTCCTCTTCCCACTGCTTTGGGTGCTAGACTTTTTCGAAGGAGACTTTCCCTTCTCTTCTAGCTGTAGCCCTGTTTCAAAACCATTCCAACAAAGAAATGTGTCCAAGCCATTTTTCTCCTCTTCAACAATTCTTGGATAAGAAGTTGTATAAGGCCATGGTGAGACAATATTCCAGCAATCTTAGTTGGTTGAGCCTTCACCTGGTGTGCCATTTTTGCCAGGCTCCTCTGTAAGTAGAAAGGTAAATTCAGTGGGCTCTTTCCTGTGAAGTGGTTCATTAATTTCAAATGGTAAATCAAGGCATTGTTGTATGTTCCTTCACAATTTATATAGACCACAATGGCCTTTAGTAATTGATGCCACCTCTCTTCTAGCCAGGTGGATGGGACACTTTTCTTCCACACCACCCCTCTGTGATAAGGATTCAAATAAGATCTGAACTCCACATCCTTTGTAATGGTGTTTTAAAACCACTTCTCCCTAGTGCTAGGGATTTTAGTCACTTCTGCAATTAGGGTTTCATCCACCATGAATTCCTCCTTACCTATGAGTGCCTTGGAGTCATCGAAAGAGAGAGAAAATGCCTCAACCACCTGCTAGTGTGAACCTTGAACTTTCTCACAAAAATTGTAGCAGCCAACATCTTTGAAGAACTGGCATAATTCTGGATGTGCTTCCAGGTAGTTGATGTCTCCCAATTATTTCCTGAGAGCATACCCTCCCTTCTTCATTTTGTTGAATGTGCTCCTGAGTGCCTGCAAAAATTCAATTCAAGTTCTGCGGAAGAGTTTTAGCAGGATGACTTTCAAAGGTGGTTTCTAGTGGTGACGATTCATACAATCGAAGGTGGAGTGTAATGGAGGATTGGGAACTGATTATGAGGGTTTTAACTGCATGAGAAATGATTGGGTGTGAGGATGATGGATTTTGTTGATATTTTCAAGACCACTTGCCCAACAATCATGTTTAATGCAAACTAGATACCCAATGGAGATCTTATCTAGTTCATTGGACAGTTGGATGGAAGAGTAGGGTTTCAAGTCACACCGGTCTTCATCAGCTAAACAATGACCTCCTCAATCATTTATTTACATCTTGATGCAATTTTCCTATGTTTTCAGTGGTTAATCATGCCCTTTCATGCTTTCTACTGTGCTGACGAGACTTGATTTGATAAGCAGTTAATAGTTTGTTCTTTCAGCCTTTTCGGCGGTTTAGGGCCCCCGAGATTTGGTCTGCTAGCTACCAAAAGCTAAGCTTTTGGTGGAAAATGAACCACTGACCTGTTCACCTAAGCCACCGAAAGGTTATTTCCAAACAGTCTTGTAAAACTTGGTTTTGGTGGATTATAGTATCCCCGGATCTCCTCTTTTAACCCTCGAAAGATAGGCCTTTCGGTGGCTAATGAACCATAAACGCTTTCGCCTAAGCCTTCGAAACTAACTTTTTCCCCAACACATTTCACTTACTTTCAGTGGTTAATGCCCTCCTTCAACTGTTCGCTAAGCTGCCAAAACCAACGCTTTTCGGTGGCTAATGAGTTGTTTGAAAGCCTCACCTAATCCACTGCAATTCCTTTTAACAAATCACCGATCGGGCCAGCTTTCGGTGGTTAACTTTGATCCTACGTTAAACTATTAGCTGTCGAAACAAAGCTTTTTGGTGGTTAATGAGACGTTGAAAAACCCGCCTAAGCCACCAAAAGCTAAAACTTTAAATTTTATCAAATATAGAAAAACCAAAGATCCATAATTCATTAGTCACCTATAAATATTTCATAACATGACTTGAATTCTTCATCCTATGAAAATAAATTTATTTTGGGAGATAATAGAGAGTCTTCTTTACCACCAGATCCATTGATTATAAGTGGATAGAGTAATGAGTTTGCTAATTCTGATATGTCTAATAATGATGATTTGATTACATATCCTAACAGTCCTACAAGACCAAAATGGGCAGAAAAGACCATTCATGCAGCTAGGGAACTAGCTGGAAATCCTAGTGACACTAGGAGGACTATATCTCAGTTTGAGAGTGCCCTTTGTGTGAAATATCCTCTATTTGTTGAGAAATGCTATATGATGGTTGAATCATATCCACAAATATATGAAGATGCACTAGATGATCCAATATGGAAAACAACCATGAAAGAAGAATTCAGCTCGCTCCAAAAGAACAACACTTGGGAACTGGTTGATCTTCCCCAAGGGAGGAAGCTAGTTCAATGTAAGTGGGTTTTCAATACTAAGTTTTCTGTTGATGGTTCACCTTTGAAATATAAGGAAATATTGGTAGCCAAGGGATACTCACAAGTACATGGTATTGAATACAATGAAACCTTTGCACCAAGGGAAAAGATGGAATCCATAAGGCTAGCTCTAGCCATTACAGCTTCGAAGCAGTGGGAGGTACATCACATGGATGTGAAGTGTGCTTTCATAAATGGAGATCTCACTAAATATATTTACATGCAGTAACCTGAAGGGTTTTTTTCTAATCCATATTTAGTGTTCAGGTTAAAGAAATCATTGTATGGGCTCAAGAAAGCCCCCAGGGCTTGGTATGCCAAGATTGATGGTGTTTTGCTATCACTGAGTTTTGTTTGATGAAAGTATGATCCTAATGTCTATTTGAAGCTAATTCATGGTTCTTTGATGATTATTGTCTTGTACGTGAATGACCTTCTGATTACAAGTAGTTGAAAGAAAGAGATTGCCTCCTTGAACGATGCAATGAACCATGCATTTTCCATGACAGATTTGGGATTGTTGAGCCAATTATTGGGTCTCGAAATTGATCAATCCCAACATGGAATAAAATTACATCAGTCCAAGTATGCTCTAGATTTTCTGAACAAGTTCAACATGAAATATTGCAAGCCAAGCAAGGCTCCCTTCCTTTTAGGAGTAAAGCTTGAAGAAGTGGGTTATTCTCCTATGGTTAATAATACACTGTATATGCAGTTGATTGGGTGTCTGCTTTATCTTACACACACTCGACCTGATATATCTTATGTAGTTAGTGTGGCTTCAAGATAAATGGATCAGACTCATGAGATCCATTGCACAGAATCCAAAAGGATCCTAAATTTTGTTCAAGGAACAAGAACTCATGGGATCTTCTACAAAGCAAAATCTGATCTTGATTTGATTGGGTTTACTAATAGTGATTGGGCAGGTGACAACAAAGATCAAAAGTCTACATCACGATATCTATTCATGCTTGTAGAATGACCAATGAGCTGTTCAAGCAAGAAGCAGAGTGCCATAGCACTCTCATCTACATAAGGAGATTATAGAGGATTTGTAAATGCAACAACTCAATGTTTGTGGTTGCAAGGGATACTTGGACAATGTGGTTTTGAATTAGATTTTTCAATTATTATCTACTGTGATAATTAGAGCACCATTTTAATTTGCAATGATCCAGTTCAGATACAGCGAACCAAGCACATTGAGATCCATATGCATTACATCAGACAGCTTGTGCATGATGGCACCATTGATCTACTCTTCTGTGCATCTTCAGATTAAGTATCAGACATATTCACTAAAGTTTTTAGTGAGAAAACCTTCAGAAATATCAAATCACTTCTAGGGATTTCTGATCATGCTGTGAAGCATGATTGATGACACGATTTCCAAAAATTTTGTTTTTCCTATCCATGTTTAAGGGAAGATTTTCCCATTGGGTTTTTGCCTCTTTCCTTGGTTATATGGACAAACAGTATGTAAAGGGTGACTAAGCCTTGTTCCTAGGCCCTATATTTTTCTGATATTTACTCATAAATTTAGGATTAAGGGGGGGTGTTATAATAATCAACCCATAGTTACCTACCTTAGACATTAATTTTAATTATTTTTGTCTTATTACCTAGTTTCCTAGATTCCATTCTATGCTAGCTGCCTTTACAAGTCCTAGAAGTAAACACATGCTAAAAATGGGTCATGGAGTGCTTGGGAAAGATCCTGGAAACCCAATTTAGCATGTCCTCTTTATTCCAGATCCTCCAAAGCACATATCTTCTTTTTTTTGAAAAACTGTCTGTTTTATTGAGATTTAAGGAAAAAATGAAAAGCTAGACTAGGTGTAGTTGACTTGTTTTTTCCCACATCATCCTCCCTCCTTTTCTCCTAATAAAAGAATGTATGTATTTTCTTTTTATCCCTCATTATCTTTCCTACTTGACTTATCCAATTTGTGAGCATCTTGGTAGATTTGGAAACTGCTTTATGCACCTATGGGGGATTTGACTAGATTTAGTAAGCCTACTTTTTGACCATTTTTAATGGAATCCTTATGCATTTGAATCTCTCATGTAATTATATATTGCATCAGCCTATTACTTCATAAGGTTGGATATTGTACACTTATTTAATACATATCATTTTTATGCTCCAATTTTAGTCTCCTTTGGTGTGAATTTTGCATGTTTGATTAACAATTTTGTGAGTGTAATTGTTCTATCTCTTGGGTTCAATTTCCACAAGGAGGGAGTGGGAAGAGGAACAATGAGATCTTAATGTACCAATCCAAGTGTTTGTGTGTCTCTCCTTTCCTTCCCCTTCTCATAGATGTGCTCTGGATGCTTCCCAAGTACACAACGAATGCAAGCTCCATTGGAGTATTTGTTTGAAGGAATCCCTTCCACCATCTCATCCTTGTTCAGTGCTTGAAGATACTTGTAGTTCATGTGTACAAATATTTCATGCCATATATTGGAGGTATCATTGGAATGAGATAGGAGTGCTTATCCTTTGGAATTAGGAGAAATTTCGAGAACTTGTACATTCTAGCTTGGTGGTCTGCATACCCCAATGCCACAAATTTGTTGAAGGAAATTTTTGCTATTTCTACCAAGTCAGGAGTAAATGTTATGCTTTTGGATTCTCCTGTGTGTGTCATTTGATATACTAAAAAAATTTGCTACCAAATCATGTACATAGAGGATATCATTGAAATATCGATGCTCCAAGTCGATCCTACCAACTCCTTTGGTGTGGATCTTAGTGTCATCTCCCATTCGAACAACTGGGCCACTATTCTAATGCATGGAGGATAGTAGCTTTCGAAAAGAGGTCATATGTATAGAATCTCTTGAATGGATAATGAAGGTGGATGGACTAGAAGAACCTACTACCAAGGAATGACATTTCTACTTGTTCTCAGAACCTGAGCTGCCATCTTTCTTCCTTGTGCCATTTGGGAAAGGGATGTTTTTTTTCTCCAGTAGCTATGCTAGCATGTCAATGGTATTATTCATGTAGGATCTCTCTAGATTCAATCCCTTATGGAAATATGTGCATTTCATTTTCTCCTTCTTTTTCTTGTCCTTATCCTTTGATGGATTCAAACCCCCATTAGGATTCTTGGGTATGTCATCTTTCTTCTTCTCTGGTTGTTTCGAATTCTTTTCCTTCTGCTTGCATTTGGAGCCATTCAAAGCACCAGCAACAAAGGCTTGATCCGTGATTGCTTTGATGGTTGCCATCTAGACTAGCTTGTCCTGCTCCTGGGTTAGGGACTCCATGAAGGAATCTAGTGTTGGCATCTGCCAATTTTGAATGGTTAGCTTTCCAGAGAGGAATGTGCTAACAAACACTGGATATTTAGGCCCCAAATTCTAAAAGATTGAAAGTATCAACTGTTATTCCTTCTTCTCAATAACACACTTCTTGAGTTGAAGTACTAGGGACTTTATTTTGGTGAAGAACTCCTCGATAGTGTCAAAATGTGTTGGGATCAAGCTAATGAGATCATTTTCAAGATGGTGGCCCCTTATATAATTAGTTTTCCCAAAGAGATATTCGGTCTTCTGCCACACCTCATTTGGGGTTTTCAAACTATCAACATGAAACATGATCTCTCTTGAAATTATTAGACACAGCAGATCAAAAGCCTCATCAAGTATATTGAAGTATTTCGACTTCTCTACTGCAGAGTTGGGTTCCACTTCTATAACCAAGGTGACCCTATAGAGACCCTTATATCTCATTTGGATAACCATATCAACCTTCCATTTGAATTAATTGAATGGGATGAAAAGGATGTGGTTTTCTCCCATCTCTACTTGTGCTAGTGGTGAGATTTTGCTGATAGATCCTACAAAAACACTCAATTTTATCCAGAAAATCTCTAAAAAATGCAATTCAAACAATAAATATTGATCTAAAACTCCAATAAGCTCTGATACCATGTGATAATTTTTTCTGCAGCATGATCTAGGATCCCAAGAGACTCTCACAAATCAAATTACTTGAAAAACCCAGGAAAAAAGGCTTGAAAGAGGAACAATTTTACATACACAATGTGAACATAAAATAGATATTATTGAACAATATAACATCTAAATGTGTTAAGAATAGTTTTATATTACATATGGATCAATTTATGAGGTTTAAGAAGAAAAATCTGAGTGTACATGTGAAATGGATAAAATTGGCCTCAATCCCCCCCTAGGTGGACCAAACAAGTTCCAACTCAGCCCGAAAAATCATGAATCTCTATGCGGACATGGATGAAGTGTGCTGGGGAAATCAGGACTCCATGGCATGCATGGGTTAGCAATTATAGGTCAGTGGGAGGCTCAAGGTAGACAATAAATGCTCCAACGGTTCAAAAATTAGGCTAGAAACACCCCTAGCACCGCTATTCAACCAAATATTCTAAAAAAGAGGAATGGGAGTGCTCCTGTCATTAATGAGGGAACACATGTGAAGTTTGACGTAGATGGAGTGCTCCTGTAGGTGTGAAAGCACCAAAATAACTGGTTATATTGCTGGATTAACTTCCCTAAGTCCAAACCATAACATATTAGTGCATAAATGAAAATAAATTCTACTAAGGCTCTAGAATAAGGTACTAAGTGGTGGAATACTTTTCTAACACAAAAAATACACTTCTTCAACTGAGATAAATATGGAACTATCTACACCAGCCGAGCATCATTCTGAGATTCTCAATGTGATTTTTAACTATCCCATAGATCATCCAATCATCAAAGTATACGTCAATAAATTTATGGATAAAAAATTTAAAAGAAGATACCTCTATTCTAGAAAAAATAGCTAGGGAATTCTTGATTCCAAAGGGAATTACAATATATCGGAAGCATCCCCATTCTATCGCAATGGTTGTCTTGTCCTAATATTCCTTTGCAATCCTTATTTGATGGTATCCAAAGAATCCATCAGTAAATGAGTACGTGTCTTGTCCTCCTATGCTCTCCAATACTTCATGTGTGAATGGGGTATGGAATGGATCATACAGGTAGGCAGCATTCAATTTTCGTAGGTTGACAAAAATAAGGACTTCGCTAGTTTTCTTGTCTTGAACAACCATATGCATAATCCTTTTTTATTCTTTGCGGGGTTCTATAATTCATGCATCTAACATTATTTATAACTCTATCTTTACCTTCTCCTTATATCTTAGATTTATTCTATATGGTTGCTACTTGACAGGCTTTACGTTGGGCTTCAAGGTAAACTTCATTTCTCGTAGATCACCAATAATCCCCTTCATTTCTAAAAACTTAGTACGGAATAGATCCTAGAAGTCATGCAAAATTTTAGGTTCTATGGAGAACCAGTATTCACCTTCTTTATTCTGAGGGGATTCAGAATTTTTTCATTTTATAAGCCTAGTGCCTCCGTTGCTTGACTACACTCAGACTCAGGAATATGTATATCACATGGACTATCATCTCAAGAACGCTAGTTATGCTATAACATTCCATCCAATTCTAAACTGTTGCACTACTCTGAGGGAAACTTGACATTGGAATAGGTATGTCTTCAAAAATCCTGGTTTTGATAAGTTGTAGAGTAGCACTAATCGTCAAATTGTCATCAACAAAGCTAAAATTATGTGTGAAACGGGTAGCTAGCTCTTCCCATTCAATAGTTTGTCCTTGTAGCTCAACAAATTTATACGAGTTTCTTAGTATCATGTCCAAAGTATTTATGAACTGATGACCCCATTCATTTTGTGACGATTTCTTCCAAGTCACGCAACAATTTTCAATGTGCTAAATACGATTTTTCAATCTTGTATATTTCTAGCTAGTATAAGACATATTTTTTTGAAATCTGATTTCTAAGAGATGTCGACATTGGGACCATTCTGAAATAGATTTCTTATGAAAAACCCACCACCTGGAGGGTGTATCTTTCAATGCAACATCCAATGCTAACTAGAATTGAGCTTCCAACACTTTTTCTTCAAACTCTAGAAGAAATGTGTCTAAGTTAGGTAATATTTCATATGTAGGTAGATCACATACCTTAGTACCTACGCATCGTACAGATTTTGTGATTCTTGCACACTTCCACATTGATACTTCATGTAGTCGATTTGTCCAGTTTTCCATATCTTCTCCTATGTTTGACAAACAAGAACTAATACTTCACTAATTTAGTTTACCATCAATTGTCCTGTTGACATAATCATCCATTGCAGAGGAAATATTGTAAATATTATCCATATATACTTCTTTTCCTTCACTATTTATTTGCTTGACATATCTTTTTCCTTCCAAAGAATCAATTGGGCCAACCACCCATAGTTCTATATCTTCAAATGATAATATTCTCTTTTGAAATTAATGACTATTTGATTGTCTATAACCCAGTCTATCCCTAGAAGTGCGGGATACATATTTGTATCATCGACAACATCTGTGAATTAAAAATATGCATATGTCTAAATTCCTTCTAGCTCGACAGGAACCTATGTCAGTCGAGCAATAAGAAAGAACTTTGACTGGTTGGCTAACCAACTTTTAACAAGAGAACATACCATTCTTAGATTTCCCATTCTTTCCCATGTTTGTCTTGTTAGAATATTAACATATGACCCCAGATCCAGTATGATAAAATCCATATCATAGTCACCTATTTGAGCATTCATTCGTAACTCGCGACCAATTTTCGGTCTTTTACCAATATCGTTAAATTTTTTCTCTGGTTGCATACTTGGTTGGGGTTCCTTAACTAGATTTGATAGTTATTCCATAGCATCCTTATCTTCTATAAGCGCTAAGCAAATATTAAATAAATTATTCAACTTGATACCTTCTTTGTCATCTTTCTTTGGAATAACAGATCAAATTTTTGAGGCATTTCCAGGATTAGTCCATCATCTATTGCTAGGATAGTAGCAGATGTCAACATTTGATTTATGTTGGAAAACTCATCATGTGCATCAAAGAAGACCCCTTTCTCCTTCTAGACGTCAAACAACACTTTCTTTTTTTGTGTTCGGTCAAACTCTCAGATTTATGCATGGCGCTCCTTGATATTCTCCAATCGCAACACCTCCTCTTGTTACAACAACAATATTAGGTTCTCTAGGCTCAATAGAAATATTCTAAACATTTTGGTTTTCATTTGGAGGTTGGTTCTAGTTTCATGTGATTCTTTACTTCCATTTAAAAATCAGCTGCAATCACTCTTCAACAGTGTGGTCCAATTCTTTACAATATGAACACGTCAATGTAGGATTAGTGTAGTCTTTGGAAACGTGTCTTGTCTATCCACAATTATAACAAATAATTTCTCCCCTTCCATGACCAAATCCTTCTCCATTTCCTCGGCCTATAAAAGGAACACTCCCCCTTGATTGAGGGTATAGTGCATGAGCTTTCTCAGCGCATCTGTTCACCATTTTTTGTCCAATATGTGTCGACCGTCTTCCCTTGCAACAATTGGTATGCTCAACAGTATTTCTGATTATGACCCACATATCGACTAAATTTACAATATAATATATCAGGCTCACTTACTATATTTTTTAGTTACACACATTCCTCTGATCCATGACCTATCGTATGGCGAATTCGACCGTAGGGAATTCCTTCTGAATTTATTGGATTTGGTGTTCCTCATGCAAGATAATTCAAGAAAGTTGGACATGAATCTCTATGATGGACTTGAGTTCTACATCTTGTACACCATACTTCCTTATTTTTTTACCTTTATTGATATCTTCTATTTGGAATGTTATATTGGCGAGCTGCGACTAAATTTGCATCATTCCAGTGCAATTTTCTCCAACCAACAAAGCTTCCAATTTGATAGAAATATCAAGAGATTTAATATGGGATACAATCATTTGCTGCATCAAGGAAACATAAATATGAGGTATAATTGTTGCAATAAACCATTCTTTATGCTAAATTTTAGATTTATAGAAACTCACCTTATCCATAAGAGTTTTTAACCTTTGGTCGAATTCCTGTATAGACTCATTCAACAATTGTTTGATTTCTTGTAAATTTGTGATACATTGTGAGTGATACTTGGGTTTCTCGAATTCATCTGTCAGTCCAATTTAGATATGATCTAATGAATTTTGAGGGATTCCTATGGGAACCAAAAAAAAATTTCATGTACCGATCAAGAGCATGGCCTCTAAAGGTTGTGATCATCTGGTTGCTTTTTCTAGCTTCATCGTGGACTTGTCAAACTATAAATACAACTTCACATAAGAACTAATGTTGCTCAAGGTCTTCCAACCCATTCCCATTGAAAATAGGAAACTTTATGTCACTCCCAGACATTTTTTTGTACTTGGGGTATCGCTAAATTTAAATTAAACATTCGACCAGTAGGATCTCCCTGACTACTATGTCGATTATTACTATTAATATGATTTGAAAAGTCACAATTTGATGCACTTTTGGGTCTTACCTTATATGATGGATATGTACATGGGGTTGTTGGTATGTCGTAGTTTTGGTCTACATTTAGCATTTCCTCTTTATATTCATAAATAATCCAATATTCCTCCTCTTCATCCCAATATTCTTTGTCGAGATGTAGTGCCAACTCGCAGTCCCTTCTTCTGGTCATGCTATAACTATATCTTCTTGTCATAGTTCTTTTATTTCCTGACCAAAATATTCTTCCACTTGTTAGGTGGCCACCCTATTGCTCATTCTCGATGTCGACTGAGATCATCTTAGCTTACTCTTGTCCATCTTATCCAATACTTTCTTACGACAACACCCACATCCTCCACACACAATGGTTTACTTGTCAGAATCCATCCTCAAGATCCTTTTTTCATAGACCAACATCTTTATCCACAGCTTTAAATATTTTAGGTAGCATCCTTGAGCTTCTTGGAATAACTCCCTTTCTATATCACTATATAATTTTATCGTGTCGACTGTAATCTCAGTAATATATCCCTCCAAAATGATATCAACCCAGAAGTCGAAAACCCTATAGGTAGGATTACTGACTCTTTCCAATGGTTGGAGTAGCTGAGGAGTCCACTCTATGATTTCTCCTCCTTAAAAATATTTCCTTTGAGTTACTATCTTTTCCAACCATTCATGCATCATAATAAGAAATTCACTAAAGAAAATTTCATGAATATCTGAGTAAATATACCTTTCTAACCATTATGTCAGATTCAATCATGACCCCTTACTTTCTTCTTATGCAAATCCTGTCGATTTGTAGTCCACACAATCTTAAATATCTAGTTTTATCAAGTGCCAAAACATGTCCCCTTGAAAATGATCCCGGTCCCGACAATGGAGCCATTTTGTTGGCATTGATTCGACTAACCCAGGTTTAGTTTTCCCTTCCCATCCAACAAATCCCAAAGAACCATCCCGATAGAATGTAACTCTGTCGACAACACCTGCAACTCAAGTGAGGTCCCACCTGAGATACATATGGTGACTACGAGGACCATGCTTCTATAGTTATAGAAGAGCATTTCTTCATGGAAACGTTAACAAACTACTCAACCAAAGAAGATAGATGGACATCCATCGACAGATACACAACATAGAAGGAAAACCGCTCTATTGAAACATAAAAATCATATAAAGTATACACATCTAAAGCATGTCTACCATCATTATTATCAACATTCCACAATATTATATCAATATAAGTGCAACAAAATCATAATTATTTAGACACAATATACATAGATATCGGTGACATATTTAACGTGGAAATCAATTTGGGGAAAACCACAAAAGTTCTCTTCATCTAGCATGAGTTATATTTATAACTCTTTTGGTCTGCAGACACAACCTGCAACATGGATAGTTTTAGGGGATATATATATCCCATGGTCTATATTAAGGGGGTTACAAAAATTTAGTGGGCTATTTTCTTATATGGAAAGGGTGTTTTTAGCTAAAATATATTCTCCCAATATTTACTAGAAAAAAAAAAAATCGGAAATGAATAGGCTCTTGTATATTAATGAGGAAAATGAAAAAAAAAACTATTTTTTGGTCCTAGCAAAATATTTTGTCTTTCACCCCCGATTTCTAGAGAAAATATCATGAAATTACTCCTTCACCCCCAATTTTCAGTAATGAAGGCTCCCATGGGTTATTTCTCCGTCCATTTTCCTTTTTATTCAGGAATATGGTTACGTTCGCTTGTATTTTTAGTCAATTTCATGTGATACCTTCTTCGAGCGCTTGATTTCCAGTATTGGAGTGAAAATCATGGGTTATTTTGTTATATATAAAGGATACAACGATTCATGGTTCACCCACATCGAATTGTGCTTTCACAGTGAAGGGTTTGGTTGATGCGATTCCACTTTTCATTATTAGTTTTATTGACATTTTAATCTTCACATAACATCTCCGTTGCCAAAATCTTAGGTCTTGAAGGGGCATGCCGCACTTGTAGTTTATCAAAGAATACAAACTCACATTATGATTTTTATCCAATAATTAACGTGGTATGCTTTCTATGCATAGTTACAATAGATTATTATATTGTAAATATCCCTTTTGTCATGCTTTTTATCATGGATTTGTTTTTAGGCCTTTTGAATTCTAGGGAACTCTTGATTCTTAGGGCTAATTCGGTGTTATTAGCGTTTTATTCTATTCTAGGAGTATTGGTTCTATGAAAGTGTTATAGAGATCAAAATATATGATATATTTTATGCCTTGTCATGTTTAAACAATCAAATGACATTTATATATTGATAATGGATTCTACTCTTTATGGAGAGACGTCACATGGGTTTTATATATTCAAACTAAATTTGACCTAGTTTAAAATGTGCCTTTATTAGGATCTTGTTCTACAATTATTATTGGACGTAAGGAGTTAATGGGAGTGTATATGTTCATATTTTATGTATGTTATTGTTTATGTTTGGGACGTTTGTAATATAAATTAATGCACATTGATTATAATGGCGGGGCTACAATGGAATGGTCATTATTTTGGTTATCTTGTTGTAGAGTTGTCCAAAGCATACTAATAGATTATTTTATTTGTATTGAGAGGTTCATGGCTGTTATATTATTTTATTCATATAGCCAAGTTTGTCAATTTTATTTGTGACCTAAATTTGTTGGGTTCGATACTTGTTTTATGATATTTTGTTTTTTGTTAGGGTCATTCAAGATTAATTTTTTTTGGTGATTTGTTTGATGTGTAATTTCTATCATCATCTATAAATGGATCTAATTATGTATGATAAATATATTATTTAGTTGGAGCACAATACTTCATTTCCGTCATGATTGTATATAATATGTACAAGGCATGTTGGACCTGATATGTAGACATTATGCTATTTGATATCTAGTCTTTTGTATTCAATGAGGGTGGTAAAATAATTTTAACACATTTTTCATGCATTTAAAATTTTCAAGGATATGGATATAAACACATCCTTAGTTTATCTGAGAAAAAATAATCTGTAACAAAGTAGTTCTAATGATATCCATATTGATGCATTAATGTGCTTTCTATTCTTGTTAGTGTATGTTATTATTTCTAATAACCATTGCAAGTTTCTAAATAATTGTAAAAATTATAAATCAAATGACATAATTCATTTTTTGATTATCAACAGAAGAAAGGAAGAAGTGGCAATTGTATCTATAAACGTATAAGCAAGTTATTTTTCTTAGATGGTAGCTTAAAAATGAGAGACTTGGAAAAGAAGATAATTCAGAATTCATACACTATATTAAGGTTGCGGGTCTTGATAACACTCAACGTTGTAAAAATGGTTTGTGGGTGCCATAATCACTCCACAATGTAAAGTGTTCAATTTTATTAGTTTGTTGGTATGTCAATATTTGGTTCCCCACATGTCCAATTGACCATTAAGGGATGAGATAAAAATTGGAGTCTCCACTTGCCCTGAATCTAGTTAGTGTAGTTGTGTTTCACCAACATCTCTATTTGTGAGTGACCCAATACTGCTTGTGAAATGCATAAATAAATCCCTTCTCTTCTCATTTATGCATTTGTTCATTTGAGGGTCTAGGCGTCGAGAGAGTTGAGCTCTAGTATATGATCTTCTATTGAACTACCTCGGTAATATGCAAAATAAAAAGTTGAGTCTTCCTAGCAAACGATTCACCAAGACGTTACAAGGTTTTATAATTTGATGAAAGATTCACCAAATTTTTACAGTATTTTATAATTCAGTGAAATATTCACCAAGATTTTACAATATCTTATAATTTACTGAAAGATTCACCAATATTTTACAAGATTCTATAATAAAATGAAATATTAGAATATATATATATATATATATATATATATACACACACACACACACACACAAATATATGCATATTATATTATTGATAAAATAGCCTTAAATTTTTCCAATATATTAGGGAGATTTACCCATTTATTATACACATAAATATAGGGAATGTTCTTAAAATTATACCTAGCTTGTAGACATCTCTCAATATATTCTTACAATTGTGGAAATTAAGCCTAGTCTTATATTAATTAAACTCGCAAAAAAATCTAGAAAACATGCAAAGATTCGCTCAAAATTGGAGACTAAAATTGGTGCATAAAACTATCTTTCATTGCATAAGTGTACATCAAAAACCCTTGTATAAGAATAGGTTTTTGAAAAATATCATTAAATTAGGTATTTGACTTCCTAAGGAGGCAAGTTGAATCCTAACAATAGCAGGATTACTAAAAGTAAAAAATCCCCCTAGGTACATAAAACACTTTCCAAATCAGCCCAGGATTGTCACAAATTAGTTGAATGATGCATGTCAACTAATAAGTGATCAAAAGTCAATATACTCATGCTTTCAAGAGAGAAAAATAAGGAGGTTGAGTTGTGCAAAAACATGGCAGTTTCTATGTGACTAGCTCTCACCTTTTTACCTTAATGCTACTAAAAAGAAGTCTAAGTATGTATAAGGTAGGAAAGAACACTTACTAAACCGAGAATTCTATGTAGTTTTCAAAATCTTATTTAGAATATTTTAAAGGTACTTCTAGAGTAAATTTTGACATGTTTTGACCAAGTAGTGCAATTGGATGCCAGCTAGCTAGTATAGTGTTATAGTTGATTTTACCACACTTGGTAGATCACACCTTTATGGCCTTCCATGTCCCTCTGCAGACTCCTTGGACCCCCATTGCTCAAGTTATACTTTGATGAACCAAGAAAGTACCTAGAAAACACATGTTTACGTGTATACACAACTTTTAATCAAATATCTGCGTGTACATGCGGCTTTTGAGCCAATACCCGCATACATCAGGAAATGTGCATAATAACAAAAAGAATTGGAGTTTTCCTCATTGAGTCCCAAATAAATTGACTCTTGGCCTTCCATATGCATGGAAAATGATTAGATACGACTCTCCATTTCCTATTGGCGGGCTATATATTGAGCCTCTTGGATGCATTGAAGGAGGAGAATCTTGGAGAGAATCTACTGCAGATTGTCCGGAAAAACCCTACATCAACTTAACTCACCGCAGAAATCTACAAACTGAAAAAGCAAATTGTTGTTCATTGTTGCCTCACTTGTTTATGCTTGAGTCTGCATCCCTTTGTCCCTTTGGAGCACACATTGTTGTTCTTCCCAAGCTTTCCATTTCCTTGTAATATTTCCATTGATATGGAGGACTGAAGTGGTGGAGGCCCAAGTGGAGGACTCAGTTTCTCTCTTTCGAGGAGGTGCCGACAGAGTTTGTCACTGTTCTATCTATGTTTATTATTAATAGAAATATCCATTTCTCGTCCATTTCATGTGTTTGACTATCAATATTTTGTCCATGGATAAAGTTATATTTTATTATACATGATGGTTTATATATGCTAGAGTATGCCTAACACTTTGATATATAGCATGCTTGTCGTGTTTGCTATTGCTGAGAGCAAATTATAGATGCAAGCGTGTTGGTAAAGCTCAATGGATATCTACATAAACCATCTAGAACAAGGCACACTTAATATCCTTTAGTGTTAGATGTATTTATTTCTCTTGCATATTGGAATTGATTGATTTTTGGTGTCATTTGGTTTGTTATGGTCTACCCCAATCCATAGGAAGTTTCTCTCCATAACAGAATTGGAGACTCTGCTGGGGAGGTTCCTTGTTTTTATTTGGGGATTGGGTGCACAATGTACTTGAATTGCTCTATCTTTCTCTGTGTTTTTTTTTCGGGTCCAGAAGTATGTTTTCCCATTAGTGTATTGTGGAAGTCATTTTAGTATTATCCTATCATTTTACCCCCTCTTTCTGCCTATATGCAAGTTTTTTCCTCATAGCTGCGTATACACGCAGATTTTGTCTGAATAGCCAGGTATACACGTAGGTTTTCTGCAAACAATTGTGTATGTTTCTCTTTTGAGTTTGATTTGGATGAGGGAGAATTGCTGGGTGAAGTTTGAATTTTGTTGAGTCTTCCTGGGTACAGTTTGTGTCTGTCTAGTGCCTATGTTTCTAACCAGAGACCCTTTTTATTTTCTTTTGATTAGAAGTTGGTATTATCATCTTATTTCCCTTTTGTCTTGGTATAGGGCGTTAGATTTATTTTATCTCAGTGTCTTGCTTGGCTCCTATGTGAGATTTATTGCAGAGTCTGAGAGTTGGAGATTCTTTTGTTGCTTTCACATATCATTTATTTCAAAAATAAAAAAAATATTTTATTTTTGGCATGTTTATGCATTTTTGCATTTGCATTTGCATGGTACTTGCATTATATTTGCTTAGTTGAGTAGTAATCAAGATTTCATATAGGAATGGTTGCATTGTCATTTGAAGAAAAAAATATGCATATCATGTAGTGGCATACCCTGTTTTCTCATTTAAAGACAAAATTGCACTTGGCATTGTTTGTTAGATGTGCATATTTACTTTCACTACTGATTCATAACATCATTGGTTGCATGGTCATTTCCCCTGAGTAATCACAACTCCTAAAATCTAAGATTAATTTAAAATTAATTACACATTGTTCTTTGATAGGGTACATGAAAAACATTAGGTTTTAGAGTCTTGGAATAGGTTGTGTGAGTAAAATTTTCCAAGAATACTAAACAAAACAAGTACATGCTTGTTCAGGTGAGAGAGTGAAATCTTTGGTATAATTACTGTTCTCAAGAGGCTCCTCTTACATAGGAGTTAAGCACGAGGAAATGTACATGTTTGTGGTTGGGATAGCCCCTGGACACTCTCTATGTAGCACCAGATATATTTCTAGGATCTTATTCATATATGGGGGATTTTGACATACCTTTGATTCTTTCGAGCTTCGGGATTTGATACCCTTCCTATACGATAGATTCTGCCTGTGACTATTCGCCTAAGCATTGGTTATATTGGGGTGACCTTAGTTTCCTTACCTAGGTATCACAGGGGGTACTTGGAGAGGTTATTCTATGAGTGTCCTGGTCAGGTAGGGGACGAACAACATAGTCACACTACGAATTGAAGCTGAGGGACCCTATAATTGGTTACACACCTCCGCTTATGGTGTATGAGAATCTCAAGCCTCTCCTAGGAGAGACATACCTCCTACATTCGGGAGCTCATTTATCCTCCCCATGTCTTGCTTGCATTTTGGATTAGATTCTCTTAGGAGTGTGCTCTGTTTGTGTTAAAATTATTTAGGGTTCATAATTAGTTTGAGTCTCTTTATTTTTTTGGAGTCACCATGAATGGAGGAGCAAAATTTCTCCATTCTCTACGTTTAGCATGTCTTCCTCCTTCTATGTATCCTCCTCCTTCACGGAAGAGAGCTAGAGAATCCAGGGGGACTCATACTCACCGTGATTCACACATAGATCTTACCATGAGTCATACATTTGAGATATCATAGGACCCTCCTTCTCCACCCCCTGGGCGGAGAATGTGCCAAATAGTGTATATGGGAATCTGAAAGAGGCCGATCCTTTTGAGGTTGGAACATCATATCATGCACGATCCTAGTTTCCAGATTATGTAAACACTGACTGGCAATCTTCTTCACATAGGTTGAGCGGTGAGACTCATCTGGTATCCTCTATCATTAGCCCTTATATATTTGGCATGCCATAATTTTTGGAGGCCTTTTCTATCATTTAATGTCGGATCTGCGATTGACTTCGGTACTACACCGGGGGACACTGCCATTCCTTTCCATGCAGATAGGTTTGGTAGTGGTCACATTGCACCTTCCACACCTATTGTGGGAAGACCTTCATACCCATTACCTAGGACTCATACTAGTGTCTCCATGCACAGAAATGGACCTAGAAATGTGAACATTGGAAACACCACTTATATCCCATCTTATGTCCCATCATCTACTGCGTTGGTTCCTTCGAATGCATTTTTAATGATGCATCCTCCCCATGATTGACATGGTCCTTTGGGACGGAGTACTACCTCTATCCATGTTGTTTCCTCATCTTCTCGCATTGTAGTGTCACAAGGTTGTGTGCCTACTTATGTGTCGACAATTTATGTACCACCTTATGTGTCTGAGGGTCAACTTGCTTTTCAGTCTCACAATTATGGCTATGTAGGACCTCAAGCTCAAGGTATTCCTAGTTACAACATTCCCATGTATCCTTTTATGGTTCAAGCAGGGGGGATGCTATTATCCCACTGGCTAAGGCCATGGTGTTTACAACAACCAGATCTACATGAACCAATATTATCAGGGAGAATGGAACCAGATGAATCAACCTAGATCCCTTTTCCTAGCGACGATGAATTTTCCTGATTTGTCGAGATTGACTAATGATCATGTATCTCATGATCCGACATGGTCGGTTTTTCCTGCTAATATTTCATCAGACATTCCAAAATTTGAAGGTAATATTGGCAAGGACCCTGGTGAGCATGTTACTACTTTCCACCTATGGTGCACTACAAATTTGTTGAACCATGATTCCATTTGTTTACGACTTTTTCAATGCACCCTCACAGGTCTTGTGGAGAAATGGTATATAGAGCTTCCTGGGGGAACATATTGGACGTTTAATGACTTATCCATGACTTTTCTCAACCACTTTCAGCAAACCGTGCGTTATGATGCTAATACTAATCCCTTATCAACATTTTGGCAAGATAAAGCAACACATATCTCTAACCATATTCAAGAGTGGCATAGACAAAAGTGGTTTATTAAAGCGAACATTCCACTAGAGTTTCTTTCGGAATGGTTCCTCAAGATGTTATTTCCATATATAACAAAGGATGTTTCTACATATGGAGTGATGAACGAGGAACAACCTATTTTCCGAGCTCAACAACTAGACTTGATTTACGCTTAGTTTGGGATTTTATATGAGATTATTCTAAGTGCACTGCGGTCCAATTTCGATCCTAATTTCAAACCTGGGCCACATGCTGATGTCAAAGTTGGATTTGCGAGTATTAAACCCATAGACTCGGTTACGAATCAAATTAAAATTATGTCTATTAACTAGACTACTTTGGAACTGTTGCCGCCTTTCACACACTTGGGTCACGTCGTGGAAATATATAAGCCACTCGGTGTGTCCTTAGGGGAAAATCTCGAGTCAAGGCTATCACCTTGTTCTTGACTCCTTTGTTTAGGCTCAACTCTTAATGAAGCCAAGGGGGGTAGACCTTATTAAGTTACTAAGGAAAAATTATTTTGTATGATGATGGTATTAAAGAGTATTTTTTTCAGAGTTTTGACTTAACAATTGTAAACAACAAATAACCAGATAAGATAATCACAAGTAAGCATGAAATGACACACAATCGCATATAGATTGAAAGAAATAAACAGTTGACCAGTGCCAAAAATGGAGTCGAAAATATTTTCAGAGTGCTTGCAAGTGCTGAAATAAATATTGCGCAATTGTAACTTGGTTAATTTTAAATTAATGTGAAGATGAATAATTTAACTTAGGTGAGGGGACTCCAGATATACCCAGGGGGTACTTGAAGTATGTCCAAGACTAAACAGTCACGGCTAACCGCAAGGAGTATGTGGGTTGCATGGAGTCTCTAAGGTTATTGTTCATAATGCACTTGAAGGTGTAACAGAGATCGACACCCCGAGGTCACTTTTTAGGAGTTCCCACTTCCTTTGGGTATTTTTCCACCGTAATGGTTTGATTGAGGCGTTAGATTTTCGCCTGATGGTTTGTCAATTTGGGGAGAGTGAATCCTAATTATTCTAGTCACTCAAGTGCTTTTGATGCAGCTTGACTAATTAGACGAACCACAGCCAAGTACAGAGCATACACGCTTGAATCTTCATTATTTTTAGTAAATTTTAAGATAGGTGTTCTTGTTAAAAAGAAAACCCTCCAGGAACCTCTTTCGATCCAAGTGGATCTCAATCAGGGAATCAAGGAGGGGTTAATTTTATTATCACTAAATAAACAAATGATGATAGAATATGAAGCATAAAAAGATAAGAAAACCATAATTTTCTAATTAGACTACCACGACCCTTTCCTCACCTTTCGGCTCAAAAGGAGGCTCGTGGGGTAAGTATTAAAATTACTTTGAAACCACTAGATATGGAATATGGCAATGATTATAAGTCAAATTATACTACCCTACATATTATAACTATTCTAGATTGAATAAATATGAACAAAAAGTAAAAAATGACACAGACGCAAATCCCCCAAGGGGGGATGGTGAATAGGCTCGAAAGAGCCTATTCGATTTTTTTTTATTAGCAGTGATTTACAATATCAGAAAATGGAAATTAATTCACTTTGGTCCTTGTTATCTAGGATCCAAAGGCTTATAGAAAGCTTGTAACAAGCTAAACTAAAATCACAGTGGTGGGGGAAGCTTCCAGGAAGTTCTGGTTCACCCAAGAGTAAGAAAATGGGCATAGTCTCCTTCTCTTTTTTGTTAAACCTGATAAAAACAACGAGCAATTAAAATCAAATCTGCCCAAAAAAACTTTAAGAGTGTTTTGGGTTACCACGCTAGTTACCGAAAAAAAACTAAGTAAAAAATTGTTAAAAGGGAAAAATCTAGTTTTGCGAAAAAGGAACCAAGGAAAGCAAGATTTCCTTGGGATCTTGGATTTGTTTTTCGGCAGACAATGAGATATGCACTTTTCTTGCAGAATTTAAATCTTTAAAGAATGAAAAAAAAAGCTACCTTATGAGCAAGCTTTAGATCTATGATTTAGGTACTTGCACAAAAAAAAAATTCTACACCTAGATCTATCTTTATGAAATGATATTTTTTATAAAATTACACATCTAAGAAAAAAGACTCTTATGAACTAGATATAACAATATATAATCATTTCTTAGAACTAGATCTGATCATAAGAGGAAGAAACAGGTAACCGAAAGATTGATTTTAATAAAAAGGAGGAAGAGAAGGGGAAAGGCCCGTTGTTCGATGGATCTACAATGGAAAATTGTTAGTGGAATACCGAGGGGAAATGCCTTCACAAATTTTTTGGATGTAAAGTGGAGTCAAACTAGATCCATGGCTCATCCAATCCTTGCTACCTGAAAGCTAAACACACAATCCTGCACGAAACCTCATGAGATCTGGATATATATATGAAAAAGAGACAAGAATTACATGCAAATAAACTTATTAAACATGTATAATCTAGATATTCAAAAAATATGCTATGAGATATAGGAAAAAAAAGTAACCATACTTTCCCAACTATACTCCTATTGATTCAACTGAATCGTTCACGCCAGACAGGGTTCAGATGTAGAAATTGAGAGAAAAACCAACAACATCAATAGTCGTAAGACAATGCTTAATCCACACACATGAGAGCATTACACCATTTGGCCTCCAAATCTTCTTTATTCCAACAATCAAAACATTACAACAGTATTACAATAGTAATCTCTTCAATCCAACTCTAACTAGCTTGGAAGAGACATCCTGTGCTTTATTTATACAAAAAATAGGACATCCAGCGCAGGAGGGGTGCAAATCCCAAGGAGATAGACCACTGCAGCTGAGGGAGAGTCAATCAATGCTGATTTGAAGCCAAACTGAGCCTACTTGTCAATCGGGGGGTTGATTGAACTGACACATCAACCCATAAACCGACACATCAATCCACAGAGCTTCCAGGAGAGCCCACACGTGTGGAAGAGAGAGAGAGGGTGCGATTCCCCATAAAGGATGTTGAAGATCAACTCTGGATCTGTCCAGATCACCTCCTTCAGTCAGGGATTTGTCAGATCCAGTTAATATGGTCCAGATCTGACTGATTTCAATCAAATCATCTGAGAATCCACTAATCTAGGATTTTGGATTTGCTCCATTATTAATCAATTTATTAATTAAAATAATCAATAATTGATTTTTGGGGATTTTTGACTTGAGTGATGGAAAATAATTCAAAACTTGAAAAAAGTGGGACCATGGGTTTACATGGTGCTCTTAGCTTGAAAATGAGCACCTCCATGACTGAAACTGATTATTTGGCCCACTTTTATTACAAAACCAAATTTTTTAATTAAACTATTAAAAAATAGCCTAAGTTTTGGAAAAAATAAATATTAATAAAAAACACTAAAAAAATTAAAAATTTAAAAAAGTTGAAAAAACCTATGGGGACTTAGACATGTTCATATGAATCGACCATGATGCCTAGCATGTTTATACATGGACACATAGACTCTAATAACCTCAATAGGCCTAAATGCCAAGCCGACCACCCCAAATTTGGAGGTATGGAGTGAAAAAATCGGAAATTATCAGTCGTTTATTCAATAACCAATAATAACCAAGGAAAAAAACACCCTGGGCTGATCAGATTGACAAATAAAGTCTAAGAGACCGAGTCTTTTATAGACACTATCATGCTATAATATTTATTACAATTCCCCCATGGGGTATGAACATGTGATATAGTACAACAAGCACTTCCCAAAAGCACTTCCGAAGGTCTTTTGAAGTTCGAACAAAAAATATTTGTCCGGTTCACCAGGCTCACTTGATAAAAAACCACTAAGTACAACTTAGGTGGTAACATTCTGGCTCCAATTGCAGGACGTGTGCTCGATCTGGTCATAGGGCAAGGAGAGGATATGAGAACACCAGAATCTCTGGTTTATACACCCTATAAAAACATCTCAACTTGACAAGAAAACCTCAGTAGCAAAAGATTTACATAAAAAAACAAATGAACCATTAAGCTGATTTATTTAAACAAAATAAATCTAACTAACTGAAAAAATTGTTTGATTATAGCTAAGTACAAAACAAAAAATGTGGAAAGTAAATGCTCTTTTTCAAGGAGCTTATTTTCCTACTCTAAGCATGATATAAAAATGGTTAAGTGTAATCAGAAATCCAATGTAACCACCTAAGCATTTTATTAACATAAAAAATGTTTCCTTGTCTTTGGTTACCAGCCAAAGCAAGGATACTTTATTCAGAAAATGTAAACCTGCGTGATGATTCGGAAGGGGCGGGATGGATGGGAAATCATAGGCATGAATAATGTCGTCAAACTTCCTCCCAAAATGGTAAGTGATTGCAAAGGCTGCTTCTATCCATGACTGGATAGGATTGATGTACAAATTGGAATAATGACGCAGATTGACTACACCATCATACTGATCATCAAGGCTTACCAGATGATAATTCACTGTATAGGCCCCAAGCGGCTCCAAATCATCAAGAAAATCTATATGTGAAGATGATAGTTGAGACTGATATTCTACTAACTGCATCACATCTGTCTTTTCACAACACTGCTTCTCTATGTCTTCATTATTGATACCTTTGTGTGGCTCTACATGATATGACTCTGAATTATCATATAAGAGTTTTGAATGTTGCTTTTCCATATTAGGATTTTCCAAGGTCTCCAAATCCATGCTTCCCTCTATGGAAGTATAGTAGATTGGACTTCCACAAATTTATAAATAGACACTCCCCTTACTGGATATAGCATATATAGGATTCTTAATAAGATATCCACAAAAATCCCAATAGTCATCACCATCATCTAAGTTAGATGTGATGGATTCCCCATTGCTGATATCAGGATCCGATATCAAGTTCTCTTTGTGTTCATTACTGATACTGATATATGGCTTAGACTGATCATGTGGATAAACTACATGCTCTTTTTTCATATCAAGGTTTCCCAAGGCCACATGATCCATGCTCTCTCCTTTAGATATGCCATAGATAGAAAAATTAACAAAACCATCAAAATTTTCTAGTTCATTATTTTCCTCTTTATTCATGTGATAGACTGGGATTTCCATGAATGTCCAGGACTCATCAACATCTTTGTCGGGGATAAGGGAGTCTCTGTCACTTGTATCATGCTCCAAGCTATACTTTTCCTCATTTTCATACTCATCCTCTTCAGAGAAAAGGTCACAAGGAAGTAAACCTTCCATACTATCATCATTATATGGAGAACACATAGGAGTCCCATCCGAGTACATTACAGTTTTCATCGTAAGTTTCACTATAAGATTCTACAATGGTTTCATCCTTAGATTTGTACTGTTTAGTTGGTGACAAAGGGTATGCCTCACCTACCATGTATATATGATTAGGCTCGCTTGAATTTGTTTCCTGATTACTGACCTCGGGAAGTCCATGTTCCATGACTTGATTTGCAACATAACAAGTGCTTTCTTGGTGGAATTGTTCATAGGGTCTACACCATGGAATTACTTCTTCTACCATGTTAGATGAGTCTAACTGGTTTGGAATCCTAGGCTCTTGCTGAAGAAACTTCTTTTGATACATGATTCTACCTAGGTTTAAAGTTCCTAGGTCCATTATTTCTTTCCATTGTGATTATTCTATTGTGCATAAGATTTAGTTGTCCAGACTGATTTTCCATAAGTTGGTTTTGACTAGTAACCAAGTCTTTTATCATGTCTGATACTTTTTCCATGCGATCTTTAGAGGCTTCCTTTTCTTTTGATTCAATGTATTTTCCCTTTTCTTTGTTGTATGAAGTGTTTCCTCTAGTGTAACCTAGAATGTTGGATTTCCCTGAAGATTGCATATTCTTTTCTATTTTCTCGGCCAATTCCTGAGTAGTTTTTAGATTGGTCGGCTCTTTGTCTCTTAACTGGTACCTCAGATCACTACTGAAAGCTTTGATGTAAGATATGAGGATGGAGGAATCCTTTGGCTTGATTTCTTTAGGGAGGTCCACAACCACACGCCTGAATTTAGTGTTAAATTCATCCATGGTTTCATTCTCCATCTTCTTAATGTTATGAAGGGCAGCAAGCAGATGTCTTGGCTCTTTCTTTTCTCCTCATTTATTCTTAAAACCCTCTAGGAATTCACTCAGAGTTTTATATGAATCATCATCTAGGTCAAGGTACCATTCTTGAGCATCATCTTCTAAGGATAAAACAAAGAGATTCATTTTGACATCGTCATGGTCATGGGTAGCATCATTGCAATAACTGACCAGGTGCTTTTCAAACTTTCGAAGGTGAGACTTGGCAATGATGGCGTTATTTCCCTGAAATATGGGGAGCTTCTTGATAGCATATTTTGGAATGGCATGAGGAGCACCTGCTATTTGAGAAAAGTCAAGGGGTTTGAAAAATTCCATCATTTCTTGAGATTGGTGAACATGACTCTCTACAAATATGTGATGGATATCTGAGAGGGATTGGTCTGCCTATTTAATATTTCCCTAATAAACCTTTCGGGATCAGGGAGAGGATTGAATATTTGTCGGTGATTTATTTAGGTAGAAGTTATTGAAGGGATGTTAGATAGTGGAGTCACTAGATGGATCAAGTTTTAATTTTTATGTTTTCTTAAAGACTAGATCAATAAAAAAATTCTATCTTTTTAGTTGTTTAGAAAAAATCTAAGCTAAGTCGTACTCAGGAAATAAAAAGATTTATCCCCGGCAATAGCACCAACAAGTGTTGCTGCCTTTCACACACAAGTGTTACTGCCTTTCACACACCTGGGTCATGTGGAAAAAATATTCAAGCCACTCGATGTGTCCTTGGGGGAAAATCTCGAGTCAAGACTGTCACCTTGTTCTTGACTCCTTCGTTTAGGCTCAACTCCTAACGAAGCCAAGGGAGGTAGACCCTATTAAGTTACTAAGGAAAAATTATTTAGTATGATGATGGTATTAAAGAGTATGTTTTTTAGGAGTTTTGACTTAACAATTGTAAACAACAAATAACCAGATAAGATAATCACAAGTAAGCACGAAATGACACACAATCGCATATAGATTGAAAAAAATAAACAGTTGAGCAGTGCCAAAAATGGAGTCGAAAATATTTTAAGAGTGCTTGCAAGTGCTTAAATAAATGTTGTGCAATTGTGTCTTGGTTAATTTTAAATTAATGTGAACATGAGTAATTTAAATTAGGCGAGGGGACTCCAGATATACCCAGGGGGTACTTGAAGTATGTCCAAAACTAAACCGTCATGGCTACCTGCAAGGAATATGTGGGCTGAATGGAGTCTCTGAGGCCGGTGTTCATAATGCACCCGAAGGTGTAACAGATATTGGTGCCTCGAGGTCACTTTTCAGGAGTTCCTGCTTCCTTTGGGTATTTTTCCACCGTAATGGTTTGATCGAGGCATTGGATTTTCGCTTGATGGTTTGTCAATTTGGGGAGATTGAATCCTAATTATTCTAGTCACTCATGTGTTTTTGATGCAGCTTGACTGATCAAATGAACCGTATCCAAGTACATATCATACACACTGGAGTCTTCGTTATTTTTAGTAAATGTTAAGATAGGTGTTCTTGTTAAAAAGAAAACCCTCCAGGAACCTCTTTCGATCCAAGTGGATCTCAATCAGGGAATCAAGGAGGGGTTAATTTTATTATGTCTAATGAAACAAATTATAATATAAGATGAAGCATAAACAAATAATCAAACCACAATTTTCTAATTAGACTACCACGAGCCTTTCTTCACCTTTCGGCTCAAAAGGAGGCTCGTGGGGTAAGTATTAAAATTACTTTGAAACCACCAGATATGGAATATGGAAATGATTATAAGTCAAAGCATACTACCCTGTAGATTAGAACTATGCTAGATTGAAAAAAGATGAACAAAAAGTAAAAAATGACACAGACGCAAATCCCCCTAGGGTGGATGGTGAATAGGCTCGAAAGAGCCTATTCGAAAAGATTTTTTTTTATTAGAAGTGATTTACAATATTAGAAAACTAAAATTAATCCACTTTTTTCCTTGTTATCTGGGATCCAAAGTCTTACAACAAGCTTGTAAGAAGCTAAACTAAAATCACAGCGGTGGGGGAAGCCTCCAGGAAGTTCTGGTTCGCCCAAGAGTAAGAAAATAGGTAGAGTCTCCTTCTCTTTTTTGTTAAAACTAATAGAAAAAGAAATCAATTAAAATCAAATCTTCCCAAAAACACATTAAGAGTGTTTTGGGTTACCACGCTAGTTACTGAAAAAAACTAAGTAAAAAATTGTTGAAAGGGGCTAATCTAGTTTTGCAAAAAAGGAACCAAGGAAAGCAAGATTTCCTTGGGATCTTGGATTTATTTTTGGGCAGAAAATGAGATATGCAATTTTCTTGTAGAATTTAAATCTTTAAAGAATGAAAAAAGAAGAAGCTACCTTATGAGCAAGCTTTAGATCTATGATTTAGCTACTTGCAGAAAAGGAAATTTCTACACCTAGATCTATCTTTATGAAATGATATTCTTTATGAAATTACATATCTAAGAAAAAAGACTCTTATGAACTAGATCTAACAATATATAATCATTTCTTAGAACTAGATATGATCATAATCGGAAGAAACATGTAACCAGAAGATTGATTTTAATAGAAAGGAGGAAGAGAAGGGGAAAGGCCCATTGTTGGATGGAGCTACAATGGAAACTTGTTACTGGAATACAGAGGGGCAATGCCTTCTATTGCAGCTGCAACTTTTCTCCCCAAATTTCTGAATTTTGGGACCCTCCTCATAATTTAAAGTTGTTTTCATCGCTGGATGCTTGAATCGTTGGTTGTGTTTTATGTTGAATGATTTTGAAGATTGGTTTCCAGCCTACTTTAAAGATTGCCTGTGTATCATTTTTATGGTTGGTCACGGATGCGAGTTTGGTATGCCTAGCCAAGGGTAAATTGTTTTTGCCTTTGAAGGTTCGTTGTCTCAGAAGCAAAAGGGTTTCAACCGTCGCTGGTTTTATAGTTTCGAAGTACTTAAAGTTTTCTTTTAGATGGGCATCATCCTGTGTTAATTCGGCGGCTGATGTTTGGTTTCTTTTCCTTCATTGCGGCCCCTAATCTGATTGACCATCTGAAGATTAAAAGAGCCCCGACTACTAATGTGTGTTAACCTTTCCGTCGTGTGTCCGAAGACTATTTTCTTCCATCGTTGCGGCCGGGGAATCCTTTTCCCTTTCGATGTCAAAGTATTCTGATCCCCGATTAAATTTGTTCCGCCCGCATCGCTTGTCTCTAACCTTTTCGCTTCCATCGTTGCGGCTCCCAAAATGATTTGGCCTCCGAAGTAGAAGTTCGTCCGACGTCCGATTGAGTTTCCTCCCACCGTCGCTTTCCCATAGTTTTTCCTCTTCCGCCGTTGCGGCTAGGAAATCCATTTGGCTTCCAATGTCCAAATCTTGCCAGCTTCTGATTGAGGAGTTTTTCCCGCCCTTCGGTCACTTGTCCGTAGCCTCGTTCCTTTCCGCTGTTACAGCTGTAGTGGGACTTTTAGCTTTCGATGCTATTATTCTGAGTATCTGATGAGTCCCTGCTTCTTGTCAAGGTAGTGGTGCCGGTGTTTACCTTGTGGTAGTAACGCGGTGCATGACCTTCTCAATGCTTAGCCATTTTTGTTGACATCATTTGAATGCGTTTCCAATGAATGATGCTAGTCGTTTGAATGCAGGTGGGTTACAGAAATCGGTCAAACTACTACAGCACGAAGGAAGATGGGCCTAAATAGGGACAAATGAAGGAAGAGACAAATGAATAGCGATGGGGATGGAAACCTGGAAGGTCCATCAGTTACCCCTCCCATCATGAGCATGTGCAGAAAAGATTAAAAAAAAAGAAGGTTCTGAAACGTCGGAGAAACTGAAAAGCCACATGTTTGGGGGGGAGCCCAAAAGGCCTGCTGTGATAGTTTAAATATTGTAAAGTTAGCACTTAGAAGGGGAATTTTTCCCTAGAAGAACTTGTAAACCATTTTTCTTGTAAGAGGAACAATTTCGTTTTACAATAAAAAACTGCAACTTTTTCCTGCTGGAGAAAGTGAAATGTGGAATGTATCAATGTGATTAAATGAACAATGTTGAAGGGGAACTATTTCGTTTTCAGTTGTGTTTCATTAACTGTGAGATTGTTTAACTTCTTGGACCTATGTTCTCGTTGAATGCTCTTCAGTATATTTTGTGATACTCTCCACTGTGAGTAATAAATGTTTTGCATAAAACGATTGGCTATCTGGTTGTTTAAATATCTGTAATTGTCCATGTGTCTTGAAAGAAGTATCAGCTATCTGTACTCTTCATTATGAAGGTACAAAATGTATTACTCACTAATAAATGATAATCTTCCTCCCTAGGGATAGTTTACGTAGTTAGTTTATTTTCTTATTGTATGAGATCTAGATGCTAGTGAGTCTAAGACGAGATGTAAGAACATGTGCATCACATTGTGACTGCTCCTGGCATCTTATCACCCTGCATGTTAATTAGGCAATTGCATTTCATGATTTAAGTCAAAAAATACAAAAAACTCGGTGGACTGGGCCGTAACCGGTGAAGCCTTTGTTTTGTATTTGACCTACGGTAGTCGGACCGTAAACCGGGCGGATTCCCTATACCAAACAGTCAACGGGATAGTTGGGAACGTTGATTGGGGAGAATCCCTTACTGTTGTTGCCCTCGAATTTCGGGGCCCCAACAGTTTTGGTGCTAGAAGGAGGGCCGCCAGTGTATGGCTAGCCGAGGAAACCCGTTTTCCCGAGAATATTCCACCCGTAACAGTTCTGAAGGCAGTGGGTTTCAAAATCCAATTCTGGAAGAAAGAGAACATCTATATTCTATTGGCAAAGAAATTGTTAATGATATGAGAAGACACACCAAGGCATATGTAAAGAAGAATGGAGGATTTCCAATCATCCTTGAATTGCCCAGAAGAGAGTATAAAAAGAAAGATCATCCTATAGCGGAAGACTCAGTGTTGGTTGGAGACTGGGAAGAACTTGTAGAGACAGCCTTATAGGAAGTTGTGCTTCCTTTGAATCAAGAAGGCCCAGAAACCCCTCACAGTTCTCCTGCTCATACTCCAGTTGGTTCGCCTCCCCATTCTCCACCCAGACTCATGGCTGGAATAAACGCAAACCAACCACCTAACCCACCAAATCCACCACCTGCATGGAGAGCCAGATCACCATTAAACCTGACACCTCCATTACACGAACTGCATCAAGCCTTTGACAAGATGTTGCCCAAGTTCGACCCAAATGAGAAAATACTAGTAGATGATCATCTACAAAGTTTCTACTCGGAAATTGAAGGATTAAGGGTAGGGGAATATGAATATGTAGTCTGCAGACTGTTCTCGCATACCCTTAAAGGAGTTGCAGCATCATGGTACTTTGGATTACTTGCTAACTCTATCCCTGATTGGAATACCTTCAAAATAATTTTCAAAAGTAAGTATACAACTCAGAAAACTCATGCAACTCTCATGAAAGGGCTATGCGCGTTGAAGAAAGAAAGAAAAGAAAAGGTGCACAGTTTCACACAAAGGTTTGCAGCCTATCTCAAGAATTTTTCTGAAACAGATAAACCTTCAGACAAAGTTCTGATTGAATACTATACTTCAGCTTTAGGCCCTAATTTGGCCATGTTTTCCAAAGGTAGGGCCAAGCCTACTTTGACAAAAACTTATGAAGAAGCAGAAGTGGTGGAAGCTGAAAGAGAGAGCATTGAAGACTACCCAGAACAGTCAGGAGAGAAAGGTGTGGGAAGAAAAGCCTTATTGTTTACTAATCCTAAGGAAGAAAAGTCACCAGATTTGGAAAATATGGCCAAAATGATGCAGAAGCTGTCCAACAAAATCATAGATATGGAGAAAGAAAAGGAAGCAAAAAAGTTTTATAAGCCATATTATAAGAAAAGAGAGGATAACCATCAGTCTCAACCTCCTCCACACAATACTGCATCTATGAATTTAACAGAGGCAGGCTTGGACAATTTTTGCACTTTCCACCAACAGCCACACTCTAAAAAGAATTGTCCTCAATGGATAAATTCGATGACGTTGGTCATGAATCAACTGTTAGATTCCAGATTAACAGAAGAGGGAGATGAAGAAAGGAAAGAGAGTTCTACTTCTACTTCTACTAAAGAACAGGAAGAGGAAAACATGGCTTTATGGAATTCGGTCTCGTTATTTGATGCTGAAGATGAAAAGACTCAGGGGTACAAGGACATTATGGAAACCAACATAGCCACAAGGAGCCAAGGGGTGGTTAAGGAAGACAGTCTTATACTCCCAAAGATTAAGAGGCTGCAGAGAAATGTTAAGAAGAAATTTCAAAACAAATATTTGGTTGATAAAATTCCAGGGTTCACTATTACCAGCCAAAATCCTAGGCATAATGAAGCGTGAGCCAAGCCAAGTGAAGAAGATGCTGATAAACCCCATCCCACTGAGCAGCTGATAGATTATGACATAGTGGAGGATTTAAAAAAGGTAAAAGCAAATGTGCCACTATTCGAAATGTGCAAAGTGCTGCAACAAAAAGAGAGATTGTTGAAAGCACTTGAAGCGCCGGATGAGAAGCTGCCTGCCAATAATCAACCTCAGGAAGAAGAAGAAATTGGAGAAACCAGCATTGGAGGTAAGTCTAAAAGCAAACATCCACCTTTCCTCCTCACGTTTGAAATTTTCAATTATAATTTACACAATTGCTTGGTAGACTCAGGGGCATCGGTAAATGTTATGCCCCTATCAGTCTGTAAAAAGATCAATGGGCAGCCTAATTCGTCCACATGGAGGGTGGTTCAATTGGATAGAATGGATGTAAATGTGATTGGTGAGCTGGAAGATGTCCTATTCCGTATGGTATCTAATGACAAATTTTTCCAAGTTATTAACATCGTGGTGGCTGATATACCAGACGCTTACGGTCTTGTCCTGAGCAGAGATTGGTCGGCCAAATTAAATGGATATTTCACCTCAGATTGGTCCCATATTTGGTTGCCAAACAAAGGGAGTCCAAACCAGATTAAGATTCTAAGAGAGCCTCACATGAAGTACAATGTTACTCAGCTGGAGGAGAAGAATGTACCGGTGGATTCTGTACTGGGAAACTATTTTATCGAGTTAGAGCCAGGGAATTATCAAGCGGAAGAAGCCAGAAACACATCAGAAACTCAGCCTGATCTCCTTCGATTCTCACAGGATGATGAGATTGACTGTAATATAGTAAGCTTAGCAGTAGGAATAGATTCACATTCAGTAGTTAGTGATTTTTGGATTTTGTTTTTTGATGGCTCTAAGACATTAGAAGGGGCAGGGGCTGGCTGTGTCCTGATCGACCCACAGAAGAATAAACATTTTCTCTCATGTAGATTAGAGTTTGAATGTACTAATAATACAACTCAGTACGAAGCGCTGGTGCAGGGCTTAAAGAAAGCAATTGAATTAAAGGTAAGTAATTTAATTTTTTTTGGAGATTCAGAAATAATTGTAAAGCAAATCAGAAATCAAATCCATTGTGTTTCCCCTCACTTGAAAGCTTACCAGAATGAGGTATGGGACCTGCTTAAATGTTTTAATGCATTCAATATTATTTCAATTCCAAGACTGAAAAATGCAGTAGCTGACTTATTAGCCACTTCAGCAGCTAGGCTTGTACCCACAAATAATCGGTGTTCTGTCGAACTGCTTTTCAGGCCCTCAGTACCGGATATGATCACCAACTTGCGAGTGTTCGACGATGATCATCAAATCATAGAATGTTTGACAAATGATGAGGTGTTTAAAGGAGCGATTATAGACGATGAAGAGCATCAGGCCGAGATGAAATATGACAATTTCATTCCTAAAGGTGTCAGAACGTTAGAAAAAATGTTCGATTTAAATGAAAAGTTCAGAAGACCAGCCAACGTGAAGACCCACAACTCATCTCTACAGTTCGAGCTAATAAATTTAGGGACTGAGACGAATCCCAAATTTGTGAATCTCGGCAAGTGTTGTTCACCAGCAGAAAGAGACAAATTCATCAGTCTATTTAAACAATATAAAGATGTTTTCGCATGGACGTACGAATATTTGAAAACATATGACACCAGCATCATCAAGCACATTGTTCCCATCAAACCTGGAGTCAAGCCGTATCAACAGCCTTTGAGAAAAATGCATCCAAAGCTGGAGCCACTGATTCAGAGTGAAGTGAAGAAATTATTGGATGCTAGAATCATTTTTAAAGTTAGACACTCTGAGTGGGTATCAAATCTGGTACCAGTTAGAAAAAAATATGGAGAGATCAGATTATGCGTTGATTTCAGAAATTTGAACCGAGCTTCTGATAAAGATAATTACCCGGTGCCACCCATGGAGCAATTGCTCCAAATGGTCTCAGGTTCTGAACTGTTTTCGTTATTGGACAGTTTCTATGGCTACAATCAAGTATTAGTAGTCGAGGAAGACAGGTTGAAGACAACGTTCAGGACCAAATGGGGAACCTTTGCCTACAGAAGGATGCCCTTTGGGCTTATAAATGTGGGAGCAACATTTCAGAGAGCTATGGACATAGCTTTCCGTGGATTGATCGGCCGCAGAATTGTAGTTTACCTTGAGGATATTACGACATTCTCGAAAAAAAGAGGAGAGCACGCATTTCACTTAAGGCAGATTTTTGAACGCTGTCGGAAGTATGGGATCTCACTCAATCCTAAGAAATGTGTGTTCGCTGTCACAAAAGGCAAGTTGCTGGGTCACATAGTGTCAAAGCAAGGGATCTCCATTGATCCAGAAAGAATTAAGGCTATTGAACAAATCCCATTGCACCATAATAAAAAGGGGATGCAATCATTCATGGGAACCATAAATTTCGTACGAAGGTTTGTGCCTGATTTCGCTCAGACTATTAAGCCGCTGTAGTAGATGGTCAAGTAGAATGCACAATTCAAGTGGACTAAAATTGAGAAGAACACTTTTAGCAAAATTAAAACTGTTGTTGCACACGCACCCTCCTTGAAAATCCCAGACTTTGATAAAGACTTTATTCTGTATACATTTGCATCCGATGATTCACTAGCAGCCGTGCTCACCCAAAAAGAAGAAGGGGGGGATGAATTCTCAATATCCTTTATGAGTACTAGTCTACAAGGGGCTGAATTGAACTACCCAGCTGTTGATAAACAAGCTTACGCAGTATTCAAAGCAGTAAAGCAATTCAGGCCTTATATATTAAAGAATCGAACCAAGGTAATAGTTCCCTACCTAGCCGTAAGATATCTTCTTATACAAAAGGAGTTAGGAGAAAGAAGAGGCAACTGGGTAACAGCTCTTCAAGAGTACGACCTTGAATTCAAGCCAGCATCTATAGTTAAAGGACAAGGGTTGTGCAAACAGATGGCTGAAAATGGAAAAAATGAGGAACACGCCTGGGAAGATGAGGCCAAATTACATGTAATGGAGGTATGTCCTTTGTTTACAGCTCCCGAGTCTTGGTATAGAGACCTTGTGCATTACCTGCAGGCATGGCTGTTTCCAGAACATTGGAGTTCCAAGCAAAGAAGGGCACTGCGTCTTAAATCAGCCGCCTATCAGCTTGTTGAAGGAGTATTATTCAGGAAAAATTATGACGGAGTACTCCTGAGATGCTTAGAAAAAGAAGATACGAACAAAGTAATGACAGATTTGCATGACAGTCCTGCTGGAAGACATTATTCAGGGGATACCACAGCCCACAAAATCCTCAAGGCAGGTTACTATTGGCCTACGCTCTTTAGAGATGCACACGCACATGTCAGGAAGTGTGATATTTGCCAAAGGTGTAGTGGGAGACAACCTAAAGCCGCAGCACCTCTAAAGCCCGTGATGATCACTGAGCCATTTGAGCAATGGGGGTTGGACATTATTGGAGAAATAAAACCGAACTCCTCTTTGCAGCACAATTACATTCTGACCGCTACTGATTATTTCACTCACTGGGTCAAAGCGATCCCGCTGCACAAGATAAATGAAGATGAGGTCATCAGCGTCCTACAAGACCACATCATGACCAGGTTTGGAGTTCTAGTTTCATTAGTCTTTGATAATTCTAAGTAATTTTCATCAATTAAATTGACTGCTTTTGCTCATGATAAAGGAATAAAATTGCATTATTCTTCTAATTACTATCCACAAGGAAATGTCCTGGCTGAATCCTCCAACAAAAATATGATTAGAATTTTAAAGAAGATTGTAGTAGAAAACTAGAGGAGTTGGCACTCAGCATTACCAAATGCCCTTTGGGACGATAGAGTCACCCCCAAGTCTGCGATTGGAGTGTCTCCATATACCCTTGTCTATGGTAAAGAATCCATCCTTCCTCCCAATATCATGCTACCATATTCCATACTAGCTCAAGAGTCTAGGGGATCGGATGATGAAGTTTTGCAAATAAGAATATACAATCTCCTGAAAGTAGAAGAGGCTAGATCTAAAGCCAGAGAATGCTTCAAGCAAGATCAAGAGTTAGTTAAGAGATGGTTCGACAAGCATAAAGCTGGAACAAAAGACTTTGAAGTAGGAGACTTAGTCCTCAAATGGGATCACGCCCATGATGAGAAAGGAAAGCACACTAAATTCCAGAAGTTGTGGGTAGGCCCTTATCAGATAGCGGCAAAGCTTGGCCCTTCTACTTATAAATTGCAAGATCTGCAAGGATGGGAAGAGAACTTACCAGTAAATGGTTTGGTCCTCAAGCCGTATTTTTCCTGAGTTTGTTTGATCTCTTCTATCTTGTATATAAATAATCTATTTGGTTGTCTTTTGAGTCATGTTTTACAGTTTGTTTTCTTGATTCTAATAAAGGGAATGAACCTGCGGTTGTATGGAGAACCTTAAAACGTTTGGGAATGATAAACATTTTTGGGTCTCAGACTGTGTGTTGTGTATAAAAGAATTTCCTCCAGTTTAGTTGTTTTCTCGAATAATTCTGTGTGCATTGAAGTCCTTCTTAAACCCTGTGAAATAAACCGGATTCAGAGAGTCTGGAATACTATGTTGAGGCTCCATCCACGTCACACTTAAAATGTTCTAAGGAGCGACAGCGAAGGACCCATGGAAAGGAGCAAGGTGAACAGTATATTAAATATAAATGATCCCATGCCAATAAATGAATGCCAAAAGGCAAATAAGAGTAAAAAGAAAACTCCTATGAAAGCATCATACATCAAAGCAAATGCTGAATCATAAGTACTAAGTGGACGACAGATCCCTTCCGTCCATGAGTTGAACATGAAGTACACCACTCACACAAAAGGACACTATGGGAGAGAGGATCCTGAATTAAAATTCAGTAAGAAAGGCATACAAGAGGACTCATATGAAAAAGGACAAAAGTCCCAAAAGCACAAAAGTGCTAAAATGGCATGGGAATGCGGAACAAATGAATATCTCTGTTTACCATCCGTGTAGTGCTCTGTCTGCCAGGCAGAGCACTCAGTCAATCTTTTATAGTGAAGAAAATATCTATTTCAACATCAGATTTTTTTCATTTAAATTTTGTGCAGTAAAATATAGTTTACTAGTGAAATACCTTGAATTTGTTTCTCTCTTGAATCCTGCTTCTGCTCCTCCTCCAGCTCCTGCTCCTGCTTTTCCCTCTCTTGCTCCTGAAGGAGCCTTATTGCCGGCTCTGATTTTACACCCTGCCGACCAGGAGGTTTGCTGGCCCTAGGAAACCGACGGGTTTCCTAGCCCCCGAGCCCACGTACCAAGAAAATGGATAGCAACCTCCTTCCCTTAGAGTACAAATCTGCCTGGAGTAAATCCCAAAAATTTCTCCTTTCCTCTCTGTTCTTCCATAAAAAAATTTTCACTCCCGTTCCTTTGTAAAAATTTCCTTCCCCTGTTCTTCCGTAAAAATTTCCCTTATACTTCCTTCCCTCCACCGCCTTCCTTCTTCCACCGCCCTTTCTTCCACCGCCCCTTTTATTAATTTAAGTTATTCTTTTTCTTGGGTGGTGTAATAAAATTTCCGTTTGACATGTGTTAGTTTCTTTGAACGGTGTGTTTATTCCATCTAACCCAATGCCCTAGAAATGGTTTACCTAAGTTTTATATTGAGCGGCAAGGTAATGACAATAATAATTTTGTTAATTATTATTTATTAATAACTAAATAATAAATATTTAATAATTAACCTTAATAATTATATATATTTCTTTGTTTATATTAATTAAAAGCACTTACTAATAATCATTAATTAATATGGGCATTACATACACCCACCCTTCAGGAAACTTCGTCCCGAAGTTATGGTCAAACATAGTGATACTAGGTACATTTATAGGTTTAAAGCAATTCATAATTACTTAGTTAACCTATCAACTATTAAATATTCCATACTAGTGTGCATGTGTGAGGTGTGCATGCATGGCCAGTACATGCACAGGATGCACATGTACTATAGCAAAACCCCTAAATTCTAACTGATACAAACAATATTTCACGCAACATGACCCATATATAGATATAATATGATTTCTTGTGACACTTGGAGTTTTTTTTTTTTTTTTTTCCTACAATTATGCTCTTATTAGTTAGTCAGTTAAGATTGGTACCTACCATCACTACTTCCAGTATCATAATTGTCCAACATTTGACCATAATAACTAAGATGTCCACCCATCCTAACCTACGTCCGCATCCTCCCTATCCTTCCTCTGCTAGTATAGAAGTGGATGTCGGCTTCACCGACCTAACCACATAAGAACCTGAGAGCGATAGCGTCGGCTGAACATCGGACCTAGCCTCTCCTAGTAGGCATCCGACCGTCGTCATCACAACAACATGGGGAGCGTGTCTCAGCACGGCCCTCCCACGACCTCGGGTACCCGACCGTCGTCATCACAACAACATGGGGAGCGTGTCTCAGCACTGCCCTCCCACGACCTCGGGTATCATAAAACATAGGGTGGAACACATCCATCCCTCTCAACATCCTCGGTCTATATACCCTATCAAAACATACTTTGCTGCTATCCAGTTTATTGGTACGTGTCATCGTATCAGCATTTGGAAATAAGGCTCTTCTTCAAGCTATGTATTGAGTCATACTTGCATCACATACTCGGCTATCACATAGCCCCTGTACCCTGCAGGTTAGCACTATGCAAAACATGCATTCATAACAACATTAAATCAATAGTTGGTCCGTTATCATTCACATTATTTCCTTTCATCATAAAAGCACAAAATAAATCATATCATGGATGGGTACCCATATACCTCATCATACATATCACATCATATGCAGGATTACTATCAACTATGTGTTTGAGTCATGAAATAAATGAATCTGATGACGACTACTGCATGATAATTGCATAAGCACAATACATTCATATAAATGATAAGCATCATAACATTGTAATCAAAGCATCTACATAGGCATGTTAATTGTCGTAACATCATGATCAAAGTGTAGTATAAGCAAGATGATATCATAATATTATAATCAGAGCATAATCCTGCTAACATCATAATATCCATAAATAATCACATATAACCTGCTAAAACATAGTGCATGAAGTATAGTTGAGTCCAAAGATGATAAGTAAATACACTATAATAAGTCTGAGTGATAAATATGCCGGAGTCAAAATATGGGTATTACGAACACCCATCCTTCAGGAAACTTCGTCCTGAAGTCATTGTTATGCATGATTATAAGAATATATTTTATGCATAATATAGGTGTCTTACTACTAGAATTCATTAGTTAAGGTAGTCTCACTTGGATCTTTACTTGATCCACTTGTCGATGTCATTTTACTATTTTACTTCTTTTATCACCTAATATATGCTCTTAAATTTTATCTGAAAAACATATCCTAGTAACTACTTATGACCTCCTCGAGGATCCCCATTTGTAACATGCATCAAGGTTCATTATACCCTACTAGATTCTTATCACAACAATTTATACAGTGTTCTATAGTCTTGTTATGATTAATAAGGATATGTTATAGCCCAAATATCATTTATTTTGATTCTTCGTTTTATGATTATTAAATTATTATTCTTTTTATATAGGGCTTGTTTAGGAATCGAATTATTTGTTGACTCTCTCTCTCTGATTTATACGACTTATGATCTCATAAATTTGTACGGCTTACAACTTTTTGGGATCCATATTGAGAGTGGTCTAGTGTCTTAATAACATGAATTCCACTATGCTTATTAATCAACTCTCATTTATCAATAAATTTTCTTTAAATAGAACTCTTACACCATGAGTGGCGCTTTATACATAGAATACTTACAATTGAACTACTTATTTCTTGGTAATTTTAATAACGCGATACACTTCTATAATATGAAGTTTAATTGTTAGTTTTCATGCTTGTCATATCATTTTCTATGACAATATCTGAATTCCATTTATACGTTCATCTCCTTCTATACTAATTCCTATTATTAGTCCTCCAACAATTGGTCATTTTGTACGAGTCGTTTATCGCTAACATTCTTTGTACCACTCCATTTAATATGCATCAAAATGTATCTTTAGTACGTTTAATGTTTAAATCACTTAATATATTATATTATTTACCCATTACTCTTCTTACCATTCTTTTATCCTTTTACATCCCTAGGTTTTCGTATACTAATCTTGAATGTAGCACTCTTCTTGATACAATTACCTTTTTATATCTTCTTTATCCTTGCTTAAACTCGCTCTCTCTCCCTCTCTCCATAATAGGTATCAATAGATATTAAGTCTACTTCGTCTATTTATTTAGTTATTATGTTGCATGAGTACAAGTACCTTTACAATCCCTTTTTAATTACGAGACCACATTAGCACACCTATCGCTCAATATTAGCAACCCTAAATCTTTTATTTATA